>JARGYF010000050.1:0-532605 GCA_029203975.1 Mycena vitilis | reverse complement strand
GGACCGGAGGGCGCCAGAGGCCTCCCGGTCGGGAAGGTGGTGCGACCGGAGGGTGCCGCAGAGCGACCGGAAGGGACGTTGCGAGCCCGGAGCTGGGACTCGTACTGCCGGTAGGCCCGGACGCGCCACGCGACATAGTCCGTGAGCGGGGGAGGGTCGCTCGACCCGGTTATGGCGAGGTTAATCGCCGGGTCGAGTCCGGTGCGGTACTTCGTGACCTTGACGATGGGGTCGCTGAAGCCGGCGAGGTCGACGAGGTCTTCGAAGTCGTCGGTGTACCGGAAGACGTCCCGGTTGCCCATGTGGTAGGCGGGACTCGAGCTTGATCAGGGCGTGGTCCTGCTCGTTCTCCTGGACGAAGCGCTGCCGGAACTCGACCAGGAACAAGTCCCAGGTCGGAAACGGGAAGGGGCTCTTGGCGGCGTAGCGCTCGGCCCAGCGCTGTGCCGTGTCGGTGGCCATAAAGGACATGGCGTACCTGACGACCTTCTCTCCGAGGGCTCTCCGGCCTCAGTGAACGCTTCCGGTACGAGCCGGGCGTAGGACCGGACAGCGTGCAGGAACGCCCGGCCCTTGGTCCGGTCGCCGTCGAAGACGAACGGGGGGTTCGGTCGGAGGACCGTTTTCGTTCCGGGGGTGACGTTTTCGAAAAGCCGTGGACCCGGGTCCGGAGCCGAAGCGGCAAGGGACGGGGCAGGCGAAACAGCGCGTTGGGTGGTGGAATTTTCAATCAACCTGGTGAGGCGCTCGAGTGTACCCTCGATAGCGGACATCCGGGCTTCGGCTTGTGCAGCGGCAGCGTCGGACATGTCGGCGTCGAGAGCAGGGACAGGGGAGGAGGGGGCAAGATTTGAAGTGGGAGAGGCAGGGGTACTGACGTACTCGTCCGAGCCTTCAAGTCCAAACTTCGCAATCTTGGCCGGTTAATCCCGTAGAGAGTTTCTTCTGCTGTAAGGGCAACCTCAAGGCCCGAGAATACTCAAGAGTCCTAGCGAGGGGAATCCGAAGGTGAATAAACAGTAGCTACAGACATTGAGTAACGCACCTAGCGAGGGGAATCCGAAGAGAAGAAACTCTGAGGATTCCCACGCTAGGCCGTGAGTATAATAGTCTACTGGACAGGTGCACGGGACCGGAGTGATCGGGAACGGATGCCGAGGTCACGCGCATGATCGCATGCCGAATGCCAGCCGGCATCGGCACGTTCCGGTTGACCGGAGGGTTCCGGTCGACCGGGACGACCGGAGCGACCGGAAGGGCGGGGCCAACGACCGGGGGGGCGTGCGAAAGGGGGGTTCCCCTGACAGTTTCACTAGTTTCAGAAGATTTTTTTGCACAGGTCTCGGGTTCCAGTTCTGCTGTATCTTGGCCCACTGTGTGAGTTCTGTATGCACATTATCGAAGGAAGTGACTTGTAAGATGACGGACGGCCAGCCAATCAGTGATTTTGAACTTAATTGATGGTACACGGGATTTGCCGGTGCAGGCACAATAAAGGGAAGATCCAAAGAAAATCAGTTGAAGTATGATTGGGTGTAGGGTGAGGAGCATCGCTGGTTGAATTGGAAAAATGAACATAGGGCCACCAGGTGTCGGTCGGGATCTCGGAAATCGTCCCGACCTTCCAACTTCGGAAAGTTCCGGATGTGTAACATTATCTCGCAATAAGAGCAGCGCGAGTACTCCAGTATCCAGGGAGCGAAAACACTCGAATACGACCTTCATTGATCAACTGAGACTCAGCCCAACCTTGGTTTCAATTTTTGTTGCCTGCATCGGAAATTCCCGGCTCCATCAAATGACCCTGATGTGGCTGGTTGGGTTGCTTTTCATCATGCTCAGGGCCTGTTTCTGGCAGGGTAGACACACAGGGCTTCAATCCTACACCTATACACAGTACAGAACCGATCTGGCATTTGAGCAAAAAAAAACTTTCCAAAGCCGACGAAAATTATCTGTGTTTGATTTTTGCAACGTTCTGAACGTCATAAGCCCAGGTTGCAAAACTTGACTTTTTCTGAACGAAAGTTCCAGCGAGAAATTTTGCAAAGTTTGAACATTCAGATTTTTCGATGAAACAGCCACATTTTTTTAAGAAACAGTCGTTTTTTTGGCGAATAATAAAAGTGCACGATGACCGCCATAAAGCGCAGGATAATATGGCGACATACAAATGGGGGAGAGCCTCAATCAAGAACGCGCCAGGTCTCATGATCTCAGAAAACTCTGCCATTCCCTGCAGTTGAACTGTCAACTCGAAGTGTCAGGAGGGAGGGGCGTATCCGACCTTGTCAGCCAGATCAACGAACGGATCGTTGCCTTTTTCCTCGATTTTGTAGCCATACGTGAGCTGAAGGACCATCGCAGCAGCAGACTTTCTGGTCGCCTAACATCGTTATGATTCTTTTTTCGCTACTTAGAACAACAAAAGATCTTACTGATCGAAAGCCAACGGATCCTCGAGGACACGTTTCAAGAACATATTTCCCTGGTAGTCTTCCATGGGATAGAACTTCTCTATGCTGCCACGGGTCCCAATTACTCGTCCGATCAGTTTCCGGTACTCCTTGAATCTGGAGCACATATCAGTAGCGTAGAGATGCAGAACGAATTTGAAGTTACCTCGGGCCATATCGAGCGCTGCGCAATCAAGGTCAGGACTGTCCACGAAAGTTCAGTAAGATTGTGTTTCTGACCTGCTCAGGACGCGGTCCCACCCGCAAAGACTAGCCATCTCGAATGTTGGACGGTCTGCATAGGTATTTCCCCGCCGATCGAGAATCTCCGTTGCAATGGCCGGGTCATTGATTATAATGAATGGCTGACGGAGTATCGTAACCGACATGATGCCGCCTGTAAAAATGCAGTTCGCTAACAAGAGAGAAGAAGGATGATCATACGTACCGTACATTTCACCCCACTTCGCGAATGTTGTCCAATTTTGACGGGCAGGCATATCGAAGACATTCCCGATGAAAGGATAGCCCGTGGGACCGGAAGGAAGCACATGCTTCTTCCCCCGTGTGTAGAGAAGAATGCCACTAAATGAAAGCGCAACAGCGACTACGACGATGTCCGTCAGGGTGAGATTGATCATTGGGTACGTGGACGCAGGAAGAGAAAGGCGAGTCGGTGGATCAGTACCTCATGAATCCGAAGCGTCAGATTGCGGACCCACGAAAGTCACCGTGGTGGGTCCAAAATCTGTTAGTTGCTTTGAGAGAATGATCTCAGGTGACGAAGTATGGCCAAGGACACCGCCAATAAAATGACATCGCCGGTCTGATCCATTACTTATCAACGCTAGTCTCTTATAAACAGACGCTACAACAAAAATGAGCTCGTACCTCGCTTGTTGTCGTCTGTCGTTTTGCCGAGCGGCTTGATCGGAGGTCGGCTGCGTTATGTAAACAAAATTTTGTCGCGTCTCGAACTTGTGTCCGCGACGCGTCCTTCCCCTCTTTGTGGCCGAAATTATATCTAACTTCCCTATTGGTCCCACTTGTTCAGCAGAGTTTGAGGCGCAACAGGTCGGAATCGAGATGCCGAGACTTGATGAGTCCGCTGTCGCCGAAGCGTCGGTTTCGTTCCTTGCCTAAAACACCCTGGTGCAGAAGAATCTGAGGAGGCAGAACCATTTGGACGGGGTATTTGTCCACCTCTGCCTCTTGGAGTTTAGCGTCATGGTGCTCTGAGGGCGGGAACAAAGGAAAGGAAAATCAAAAGGTGAGCACAGCCACAATGTTTACATAACGATGTCGACCTCCAACCATCAGTGGCGCGGTTAACTTCAGACTATATCAACGCATTATCTTGTATTATTCACTTCTTAGCCCGACGTGATGATTGTTACCCCAAAATGATTTGAAGGAGCAAAAACACCGGGCAACGCTATGACTTCCGAGAGGCCCGGGGTCAGATCCGGATCGCTACTCCTCCCTTTACATCCTCGTCCAACTCACCATTCATCTCTCTAAGCAAAACCCCCAGTCGCGCGCTCGCTGTCGCATCTATAAACTCCGTGCTCTCCTTGATCAAGATCCCGTCCACACCCCCCTCCACCTCGCCCTCATCTGTGAACTTGAGCACCCAAATCAAATCGTTCTCCACTGTCTCGTCCGACCCCTTTGCCTTGAGAAAATAGCTCATCCGAAGCGTCGCCTTGCGCGCGTGCTCGTCGACGACGATGTCGGTGACTTCGCCGCCCAGCGACTCGAGGAGCCGACCGGTGGATTTTAGGTGCGCCTCGAAGGCGGCGTTGTCTTGGCCTTGGAGGCACGGGTTTTTGGAGACGAGGTGATTGTGGCCCCAGTAGTGGCGCGCGTTCGGAGCGCGGAGAGCGAGGAAGGTGGGGAAGTTGGGTGGGCTAGCAAAGGTTTGGGAGACCGAATGGAGCTTAGCGTAGAGAGTCATGGCGGTTCGGTGCAGGAATGAATAGGCGAGAAGTACTACCGGGCGGCCTTTCATTAAACGCCGAAATCTTTCGAAATCAGATCACCGAATCCCTTCTCAATCTCGGCCTCGATGTGCCTTGTTGAAGTTTGGTTTCCAGTTGAGAAAAATCTTGAAGAACATCCAACCAGCTTGCAGTGGCAATTCGGTCGCAAATAGAAAAATCGGCGTTCAAAATTCAACCACAATCAATTACGTACTAAACAATCCCATCACGGTCCGTTGCACCAAGAGGGCCCAACGACTGAATCTGGCTCAATCTGTCGTCCTACACCCGAGGTACATAGTCTCGAATAAAACAAAAAGCAACTTCAAGGCAGCCAAAACCTTTATTGTTAGTACTTATTACGCCCTCCTCGAGTAACGAGTTTTCTCACATCAGCAAAACCCGGATTTTTTGGAGCCTCTGGAGCACTATATAGTGGCCTGTAGTGGCCTGTAGTGGCCCGTAGTGAAGGTCTTTTGCTACGTAGTGCTCTGTAGTGCTTCAGAGCACTACTGCAAAATCCGGCATTTGCTGATGCAGGCCTCTTCAATGTCTAACAAGCGAGGTACGAGCTTCAAATTGTTAGAGTGTCTGTCTACGAGAGACTATCTTCAATGGTCATTGATAGGCGTTCTCGGAGTTCCATTTTGACCTTAAAGTTTCCGCAGGCTACCGGTGTTGTCGCAAACAGAGTTTAAGTGTCTCTCGTATGTTTATTGCGCTGTACGAGGAATACGAGCACACGGCAGAAATCTAATAGTTATAAATTGGCGGCCTATGCCCGTATTACTTACATATGGCTTAATCAAAGATTCGATAGGATCAAGTCGTCGATATAGAGGTGAAATACACAAGAGAATGAGCCAGTGTGGAAGCAAATAAGAAAACTCCTCTTATTATAATGTAAACCGCTAACTTTGAATCAATGCGCCCTACGTTCATTTTTCGATCCGGCTCGGGGGCCTATACGGCTCTATGGGTGCGTCGTAGTAGTCCCCCTCCCGACTGGCATAAACCTTCGTGTAGTCTACGGACCTCGTCGACCCTGAGTGACGGCGGCAGACCCAAAATCCACCCAAGCCGAGGACACCGATCACAAGCGCACCATTCAGGGCGAGAAGCGCAATAATGACAGGTTGGGGAAGGCCTTTTTTCTTGTCCGGGGATGGGGATGCGGCCGCTGCAGCCGCGACGGGAGATGCTTCTGCAATGGCGCCGATTGGAACTCCCGTGCCAACTGGGCCGCTTCCCGGTGCGATTGAAATGGGACAGGCGCTCGGCCCGGAGTTGAAAGTCCCGTTCTGTTGAAATGATGAGCAACATGACACGCAATTATAAGAAAGTGACATACACTGATGAAGTATGTGCAAGAGTTGTTGTCGTTGTATAGACACGCCATGGTTCCGTTTGGTCCAGTGAGAGAGACACTGGACAAAATTCCGCCGGCGTTGTTGGTCTCCAAGCACATCGACCTTTGTGATGATGAGTTCTGAAGAGTCGGAACGATAATTACAGGGACCCACGAAGAAGGTTTGTTCGTAGATTTGACAGCATCGGCTAAGCCAGGGCAAGTGCCCTCAGAGGTCGCAGTGAGAGTCCCGGTCTACGAAGATGACTTAGAGTGGCAGTGACAGCGTAGACTTTTGGTATTACCGTGTCGTACTTGCAGTAGTAGGCACTGTCGTGTACATCACCGTTGTAGTAAGTGCATGCAAGTTCTTGCTCGACGGTGGCTGAAGAGCCGATAAGAGGCCAGCCTGCGGTGTCATTCGACAAGCAGTTGAACTTCGTTCTGGATGGACCATGTGAGTTCGGGTCTTCGAAGTAAAGGGATTCGGACAGACGAGTTAAGCTGGGCTGGGTTGATCGTCGGTGGGCAGACTTGGGTGGCAGACCATTGTTGTTGGAAGGACCCGTCCTGAATGAGGTCGTATGGTCAAAGATTATCATTTTAGCAGAAAACAACGAACAATTCGCGAGTATTGACAAGCACCAAGGAAGTTCCACTGGCACTCCTGCGTAGGAACCCCCTCGTAGACAAAGTCCTTATTGTCTGAAAGCCACAACGCACTCCCATCCGGTGACCCGTTAATCGTAGAATCATCTTGTATACCATCGAAAGACAGACAGAGAAAATCGAAGAATCTCGAAATAGGCATCAGCCAGGTAGAGACGGTCGATGATTGATGTACGCACGCAATAGAAGTGGGACAGCTGCCATTCGGACCCTGATAGAATTTCCCATCCTATAATGAAGGTGAGTGAGTGAGATGCGAAGCAGGGAGACACTTAGACTGACGGGGAAGTAGGAGCATGGTGACGGCTGTAGCGATCCACCTAAGCCGTCATAGGTGCAGGAAACGAGCCCGCCGGAATGTGAGGTGGTGCCATTCTAGTTATTGCTGAGTCTATCCATAGAGGGACAGAACACTTGGGGTTCCAGAGCATCTTGTGCCGCAGTTGTGGTTATTGACCCGGAAAGAAGTAGAGCAACGAAAAGCGTGAAGAAAGCCATCGAACCCGGTGAAGGAGGCAGAAGTGACACTGAAGGTCATCCATATATATACAGGATCCAAGCTGTGCGCGGGCTGCATCCAGCGTTTGTATCCCGCCAGTTCAGTGATCGGAAAGCGGTGTTGGACGTTATTATCGTGCGAATCCCCGCATATTTCAAGGAATTACCGGGCTTCCACCAAAAAACGGAGCAGATGAACATAGCCTGGAAGACAGCGGGCGGCAATGTTTCCAAATACATTGGCGAGGTCCGTTCAAGTTGTTCCGAGTCGAACGTCAAGTTAAGTGGCGCCGCCGCCGGCGAGGAATGACCAGATTAGTGCGACTCGCTGCGAGTGCGAGTCGCTTATTTCTCGGCTAACGCCGCTTAGCGCGTTTAGCGTCACGAGCAGTGCGACTCGACAGCAAAAGTGCCAGTCGGGCGATCACTAGATCAAACCCGGCTCTACACGGCACCACGCAGTGGGCCCAGCGGCGAGCGCGAGGCCCCGCGCCAGCGCCAGCCGTCCGGGCCGGCGCCCGTAACGTGTTCAAAAATCTTTTAAAGCCTGATTTGAATAATTCAAGGTGCCGTCAGGCCAAAGGAGGGGGGTCTGGGGGGAACACCGTTCCCCCCAGCAGTAAACTTACCTCTTCAACGCCATAATCACCCAAAATACGATGAATCGGCAATGCGATGCCGGAAATGATCGATTGATGGGACCTGATGGCAAGCCGATCAAAGGTCACGAGTAGTGCGACTCGCTTAAATTAGCCGACTCCCACTCGCACTAATCTTGTATATACTCCCCGCCGGCCGCCCCCGTCCCCAAAGATACTGTCAGTGTTGGAGATTGATGGTGCATCAATCACTAGTGATGCGATCGGCCGACATCAGTCAGCCCGAGGTTTCTCAGTCAGCAACGGAAGGATGTAGATTACAGTGGAATATTCTAGATACAAGTACAATAGGTATATAAGCCCTGTAGCTAGTCCTAGGCTCCTTACGAGTTTTAACCCAGTCGCCTAACAGCGCAAGTGTCAAAGCTTAACTAGCTCTCGGCTAAATCTACAACAGTCAGATTGGCAAGGCAGAGCCAACACCATGGCAGGCCCAGTCAGCTTCACCATTCGACAGAAAAATCGAGCGAATCCTCTGCGGGTTGGCAGTGGGTGAGAGAGAGCCGGCGGCACTGCCACTGTGGCGATGCGGCGGATGTCGTGGGCAAACATCTTGCAACATCCCTCTTGCATCCCTCCTTCTGCAACCATGATGCGGCCTCGGTATACGCTGCTACCCACCTCGGACCACGGCGAAGCTTCTGTCCCCTCTTTCATCCCCGCACTTCTTAAAGTAAGAACAAAGTAATGAGTGCTCAGTCGGGACACGGTGGGTGTAGACGACTGTATTCAAGTCGGTACTGTACCTAAAGTAAGAACAAAGTAATGAGTGCTAAGGTACGAGTGATCAGTAAGTTGTGTAAGTGAAAGTAAGTATAAGTAGCTCACCTCAGTCGGGACACGGTGGGTGTAGACGACTGAGGTGCAATAACGATCCGTAACCGTAATATACAGGAATACCAAAAAGGAAATTGAACGGGTGGACCGGGTAACCGAACGGGTAGTATCGGGTCTCTGACAACACTCCCCCAGACCCGACGACTACACGTTGACGCGGAGGATATTGAGTTGGGCGACGTAAGTGTCGTGCGCGAGGCGAGGAAGGGGTTTGGTGAATAGGTCGGCTGGGTTCTCGTTGCCGCGGATAAAGTCGACCTTCAGCTCCCCCTTCTGGACGAGCTCGCGAATGAAGTGATGCCGGATATCGATATGTTTGACCTTGCTGTGCGACTTGGTATTTCTGGTAAGATCGACAGCGCCCTGATTATCGCAGAACAGAGTTCCCGGGTGTGGCTGCTCCAGCCCGACCTCGGACATCCATGCGTACATCCAGCGCTGCTGCTGGGCAGCACGCGTTAGCGAGATGTACTCTGCTTCGACAGTGGAGAGGGCGACCGTGGCTTGACGCTTCGAAGCCCAGCACACCGGGGCGCCGGCCATCACGAATACATGTCCGGACGTCGAACGCCGCGTATCGTGACAGCCCGCGAAGTCGGAGTCTGCGTACCCCAAGGGGATCAAGCCCGACGAACCATCCCGGGAGTAAACCAGCGCGTAGTCCAGTGTGTTGCGGATGTAGCCAAGCACATGCATGAGGGCACGCCAATGCTCAAGCCCGGGATTGGTCTGGAATCTCGAGAGGACACTGACAGAGAATGATAGATCGGGACGCGTCGCCAATTGGCCCCACATCACGGATCCCAGCAGTACGCGATATGGATTGCCGGCCATCTCTGCACGTTCCTCGGTGGTTGTCGGTGACATAGAGGAGGTGAGGGTGACGCCAACAGGGAGTGGAGTGGACCGGAGGCGAATGCTGTCAAGTCCGTGGTCTGCGAGCACTTTCTCGAAGTAAGCGCGCTGCGAGAGAGTCACAGTTCCCGCTGCAAGGTCTTGTTTGACATGCATGCCTAGCAAGCGGTGAGTATGTCCGACATCTTTGATATCCCACACCTTCGCCAACTCCTCCTTCCTTGCCGCAGCCTCTTCCAACGATGACGAAGCACCCCAGACATCGTCCGTATACGTGTCCGTCAGCGTGTAGGCGCCATCGTCGGATGTCTTGATACGCACACAAGGATCTGCCCTCGAGGACACGTATCCAAGGTCATCGTACGTCTTCCCCAACGTCTCCGCCCAATCACGCCCACCCTGCATCGTGCCGTAGATGGTCTTCTTCAATCTGCAAGCCCAATCCTCCTTCCCTTGCACCTCATACCCACGCGGCTGCTCCATGTATATCTCCTCCTTCGTCTCGCTGTTGAGGTACGCAGCCTCGAAATCAATCTGCCAGAGATGAAGGTTGCGCTGAGCAGCAATAGCAGCGGTCATGCGAATCGATTCGAGGCGGGCAACCGCGGCCCACGTCTCCTCGTAATCGATACCGTAAATCTGCGTGAAGCCTTTACCGACGAGGCGGGCTTTGTCACGCAACCACCGGCCGATACCGTCCTTCTTGACGTCGTAAACCCACCTCGACGCCATCACGTTTGCGCCCGCAGGTGGTTGCTGGAGCTCCCAAGTACCCTTCTTCTCGTGAAGGGCTATTTCGACGTCCATGGCGGCAGTCCAGCGTTCACTATCAAGGTTTATTGCCTCGGTATAGTGCTTCGGCGCGTAGAGGTGGTCTGGGAAGGCAGACATAAGGGTTTGTGACACATAGTCATCGAGTTCCGCGTTGAGGCTGACGATGGGATCCCAAGCGGCGTGCGCGCGCGGCGGTAAACCTCGCGCCCAGGGCTCGTTGTTGGCCTTGGCAGTCTGTTCGCGAGCTGCATATTCATGGTGATCGGCGGCGCGTGAGCTCTCGGGCACAGTGCGAGTTGAACGGCGAGGAGGAGGAATGGGATCAGGAACGGCAACAGGATCAGGGGAGTTAGCGCGCGAGTTTGCGGCAGAATCCGGCTCGACTTCGGACCTATCACCTGGAGCCTCTGGAGCATTGCTCTGAGCGCTGTTGGATGGGACCGTGTCCACAGGTGCATCGTCCACTGCCGTCCGTTTCTCCCCCGCATCCACAGCACGGTGAGGAATGCCCTCGTCAAATTCGACGTTACGGCTCTCAAACTGCGCTCCGCGTTCATCCAGCAAGATATAATTACCTGCGCCCGTTCCGTAACCGATGAACGTGGCTGGAATGGTACGACTTTCCAGCTTGCTTCCCCCATCCACTCGCTGCCCATTGACAATGTTCACCTTAGCGCTGCACTTGCACCCGAAGACGCGCAAGTGCGACAGGTTCTGGCGACTACCGTCAAACGCCTCCTGCGGAATCTTTCCAGGATGACGACGCGACGGCATCAAGTTGCGCGTGCGGTTCGCGTAGGCTGCAGCAGCAGCCCAGTAAGTCTCTGGAAGCCCCGAGTCTTCTAGTAGCGTGCGGATATCTTCCGTCGCAGTGCGAATGGCCCTCTCCGCAAGCCCGTTCTCGGCAGAGGAGTATGGTGCCGAGTTCTCGTGGATAATGCCGTGCGTCGTGAAGTACGCCCTCCATTCCGCTGAGTCGAACGCATTGTCAGTGCGCACCCGTTTCATCGCACAGCCGGTTTGCTTTTCGGCCATGACACGGTACGCCTCAAACGCGAGGATAGTGGAGGCATCGCTCTTATCGCGCAGGTACGCTTCATGCTTGTGAGCCGTGCCGCTATCGACTATCTTCATCAGGTAGCGGTTACCACCAGGCGACGCGACACGTGCAGGACCCCACAAGTCGAAAGCAACGAGATGGAGAGGAGGTACGTTTGCCTCTGTACTGCCATCGTACGGACGTGTGTGTTGACGGCCTGCTCGACAGGCGATGCATTTGCCGTCGAGCTTGTGGTCAGTGATGTCAAGACCGTCGACAAGCCCCTTCGTCCTCATCTCCTCGATCACCGCAGGAGATGCGTGTGCCATGCGGCGGTGCCAGTTCTCGAGAGAGGTAGGCTTTGCCGTCGAAATATTTGCGTGAGTGTTCTCCGCCTCGAGCACGTACATTCCGGCTGATCCACGACCTCGCAGAAGTGTCTCGTCTCCATCGCGGACATTGACCTCGCCACCGCCGAATGTAGAATAGCAGCCGGCCTTGTCCAGCTGGCTGACTGAGACGAGATTCGCAGAGAGGGAAGGGGCGTGAAGGGCGTTTGTAAAGGTGACGTGGACGAGTCTCCCGTCGACGCGGAACACCATCTTGACGTTCCCTTTTCCGACAATAGCGAAGTCGCCCTCGGACGCCAGTGCAGACTTGCCGGTTCGGACGGGGATGGCTTCGTATGTGCTAAAGTCGGAGCGATTGCGAAAGAAATGATCGCTGGCACCCGAGTCCGCAAAGGTGATGGTTATCGCGGGTGAGTTGTTCTGGAAGGTGCGGCTGACGAACGCCGTAGGTGAGATCGGGACGTGAAAGACATGCTCCACGTGCTCGTTTACGACGGGCGGGGGGAGTACCGATTCCTCGGTCTCGACCGGCGCCTCGTCTTCGAGCTCATCATCACTTTCAGTATCCTCAATCGATCGCAGCAACGGCGCAAGCGGCAGCCGGGGACCACCGGCCTTGGGCAGGAGGGGGTCCTCGTCCTCGACCTCCTCCATCGTCACCGGAGGCAGCGGCGCAAGCCGCGCCATCAACACGCGGTGGACAGCGGGAGTGTCGGCGGGAGCCGTGGCTTGATTTGCCTGCGGTCTGTTGCGTCCGAAATTGGCCGGGAATTGGCCCTCCTTTCCCCCGCCAGGCCAGTAGCAGTTCTCGAAGGTATGGCTGGATCTATTCTTCGCTTTACAGCCTGGATTTGTGCACTGACGCTTCGGAGTAGTGGTATAGAGCGCCGTCGAGTTCGTGGCCACCGTGGTGTGCTCTGGCATTCCGGTACTGATCGCCACCGTCTTGATGAGCGAGAATGCGTCGTCAAGGTCAGCAGCGGCAAAGAGTGCACCCTGCAGTCCTAACCAACGAGGATCAGCGGGAAGAGAACGAATGAGTACGTTCTTCATGTCCTTGTCCGCCACTTTTCCACCCATCATCCTGACGCTGTTCCCTTTGTTTCGGATGTTGCTCAACAGTGTATCAAGCTCGTCGCGTGAGTTTCCAGTGAACTTGATCGACTGGAGTTCGCTCTCGGCGAGAGATAGAGCAGCATCGCTCTTCTTTGCGCATGCGGCAGTGATGGAATCCCAGCACTCCTTGGCAGAACCATCACGCTTGAGCCCGAGCCCGATGGGGTCAACGACGTTCGTCACCATCATGGACTTCAAGACACCGTCTCGATAATTGTACTCGGCGCGGGAGGGAGTCGTCGAAAAGACGGGGGTAGGGGTTTCGGTTGACGCCTCTCCAGGAGGTACGGTGATGATAGGAGGCGCCTTGATGGAGCCATCCAGATACCCGGACAAGCCTTTGCTCGCAGCATGCTCTTGGATGAGGATCTCGAAGGTAGCGTAGTTGGCTTTGTTAGCCTGGAGTTTCTCGCTGGCCAGCAACGAGGGTAGGTTGATCATTTGGGAAGTCATCTGGCGACTCGGTATGAACGTGCGGTTTGTGATAGTGTATTGTTGAGTCAATAGATTTATATATCGTGTTGTTCTTGTGACTGAGCTAGTAGGAAGGGACGGGGCCCATAACCTAAAGTAAGAACAAAGTAATGAGTGCTCAGTCGGGACACGGTGGGTGTAGACGACTGTATTCAAGTCGGTACTGTACCTAAAGTAAGAACAAAGTAATGAGTGCTAAGGTACGAGTGATCAGTAAGTTGTGTAAGTGAAAGTAAGTATAAGTAGCTCACCTCAGTCGGGACACGGTGGGTGTAGACGACTGAGGTGCAATAACGATCCGTAACCGTAATATACAGGAATACCAAAAAGGAAATTGAACGGGTGGACCGGGTAACCGAACGGGTAGTATCGGGTCTCTGACAACACTTCTCGACGATGATGAGGAAGAAATGCTCACCATATCGTTTACCCTCCCGACCCTCGGTTCGAGCAGCCGACGCCTCCAACGTGGCAGCGCGTGGCCCTAATACTGGCGATAGTCGTCTCGCTCGCCCTTGCTGTCTGGCTGCAAAATGGCTTCTGGATTGGAGCTATAATATAGAGGTGCTTCACCTCCGGGCCAAACAATTCCGCCGCGTTTACACTATATGGACAAAAAAAATGACCGGTCATGTTTTTTACTTTTCTGACGAACCAGAGCGTATTTCGGCTCGAAACCGAGTGTGGGGGTGACGAGCACCTTGAGGTCGACCGTTTGGCACAATTGATGGCATCATACTATTTTGATCCCGCATCGGAATGGCCGAAATCCCGAAATTGGGATTTTTCGGCGGCACGAGTGTGGTCTTTCAAGACATTCTGAATCACTGGAATTCAGGATCAAGATGTGTAGACTCTGCCTACACTTTGAATTATGCAAAAATATACATGCAATAATGAGCTATGGCTCGAACAAAACGACAAGTTTTGCATCAAAACCGTCAAAATGGCCGAAAAATGGCCAGAATGCGGGTTTTGCGGCCGCCATAGCTCGTTATCGCATGCATATTTTTGCATAGTCCAAAGGTAAAATTTGATCCGGCGTACCTGAACTCTGATTTGGGTAATTTGCGAAGGGCTGAAAAAAATCATAGCATGAGTTGGAAAATGCCGGTTTCCTTATTTAGGCCACTGTGATGCATCATCAGGGATATCTGATCTGCCTGATGGCACCCAAACGTCGGCCTCGACCTGCTGCTGCACTGTATGCTTGAGTTTGGACAGAAATATGCTTGCATGCAGCAGAAATGCCAGAAAAGCTATCGGTCATTTCTTTTGTCCATATAGTGTAAACACCCGACTCGGAGACGAAGCTGCCCTGAACGAGCTCGCACAAAGGACAAGTCAAAGCTTACCCGGATAAGTACAACTAGAGGTACGACTACAGAACAAGGTAAGCCAAAGTGAACGAACGTTGGACAAGAATTGACTCGAACGTACCTGTGCAGTGTAGCACTGGTCGCGAGGGATACTCATAAACGTTGAAGAGGAAGGCCAACGTCTGGGAGAAATACGTCAACAAGGAAGACGCATTTGAAATGTTTAACACGCCGTACCTGGGACCTTGAAGATAATTTCGGCGTTCCAATTTCGGCGTTCCAGATGAACGCGTCTAACAAAGGTCAGTAAACATGAAGTGAAGTAAAGGTGACTTAAACGCACCTGTGGTACCCCAACCAGCCCAGTCCCCATCCCAATCCAAACCCTACACAAGTCGCGTCGCCGTGGCTGTACTGGAAGCTTTTGGCGGTAACCTCGGCGAGGCCAGGGTGAACCAGATTGAACTCGCCTGAGAAAGTCAGTAAACATGAATTGAAGCCAAAGGTATATGAACGCACCGTTATGGTATCTGATGACCGATCCCAGTCCCAATCCCTCACAAGTCGATCGTGTCGCCGTGGTTGAACTTCAAGAGTCAGTCAAGGTAAGGTTGGACGAGAACAAAACATACGCACCTTGGGTGCGTATGTACAAGCTACAGCATATAAGAAATAGGTGTAGGCATTGCCTTTGACCATCTAACTACAACTCGAGTTGAGTCAACGATTCATTAGTGAGAAATCCTCAACGGGACGACGCACCTAGTACAACTTGGCGTTAGTCTCCGCGTTCAAGGCCGATGTACGCCGTCTAGAGTTGTTGAGAAAGAGGTCAGTAAAATAGTCAGAGGTAAGCCCGACGGACCTGGGATAGATAGACTTGCTACGATCACCGCACCAACGAATGCAGCGTCAAAGGTGAGCCTTGAACTTCAATTAGTTAATGAGCGAGTTCAACTGGATGTAAATGAGACGCACCTAGACCCATGCGACTCGTGTATCTCTCCCTTCAACCCCAACAACATCCACCAAAGGGGGGTGAACACTCAAACCTAACAAACAAGTCGAGGCGGTCAGAAAATGAAGGGTCAGAGCGAGTATTCAAGTCTGAACAAACCTTTACAGCGTCGAACAGCCCTTGCGGCTTGTATTGAACGCCGAATGAGGTCGATTCAACGAGGCTGAGGACAGGAATGGTCACTGTAGTGACGAACAGATAGTGGGTAAGTAATCAAGTCGCGAGCGGACAAAACATAATACCATTGAAGTCGTTGCGATTTTGTGAAGCGGCGCGGCGAGGTAAGTCAGTCGAGATGAAGCCCTGCAAAGAGTCAAACGATGGTCAGTAAGAAATTGAAGCGCAAAAAACGAAGACACACCTTTGCGACGAAGTGTCCGAGCCGAGTCAAGGTAAGCCTATTGAACAACGGTCAATCCGTGATTGACTCAGAAGTAAATGGCTTACCTTGAGCTCAAAGGAGTCAGAACCTCGTAGGTAGTCGTCGGATGATTGATGTCAATAGGTTCTACAGATAAGGTCAGTAAGGGATTGGAGCCATGAAAAGAAACCTTACCACGAGATAGTCGAAACAGCCGTCAACGCGGTTGAATCCAAACTTGATCAGACGAGATTCAAAGACTAGAAAGGTTCAAACGAAGGTAAGTCAGGATTCAGAGAAGCAAAGGCAAGTACATACAGGGTTCACAAGACTTGAAGTCCAATGGCCGAGTTGTGTTACGCTTCATCCCAATGAAGGGCATTAAGGATTTTGTATGGCGGAGATTTTGTATGGCGGATTTACAGCCATTGTTAGAAAGCCTTCAAAAAGGCGTCAGAAAAGGGATTTGTGTGATGAAAAGGAAGCTTTGAACGCACTGTGTGGCAGCTGAATTAAAATCACTCCAAAACAAAGCCGCAACGTTCGTGGATGAACGGCGGGCAAAATGAACTAGGAAAGTATCGAAAGGGCTAATTAATGCTAGTCAGATAACTGTATGAGCTTGAATGGGTCAGGGTTACCTTGGTTGACGAGATGAGACGGCGTTGGTGGTGGTTGGGGGCCAAGAAGCCGGCGTGGGAACAGTGCGCCGACTCGGCTTGATGGTGCCGGGAAAGTCCGAGGGCGACATAAAGAGAAGAAATAGCGATGTCGAGGGCGCGGCAAAGACAAGTAGAGGGCGTAGTGGTAAAAAGAGGGCTGGATGATGTACTGCCGGGATGCCGACGATCTCGGGACCTCGGAAGAGGGCAGGAGGAGAGGGCAGGAGGAAAAGTGGGCGGTAGATGTTGACCATGTTGGATGGCTGAGGCGCGGGGGGTTATATACAAAAGCATAGGCGCGACGTGAGAGAGTTGTGGAGTGCCAGCGCATTGCGCTGACAACTCCGATGTTGCGCAGTTGGTCTGGAAGCGGAGGTGGTTTCGATGCTCAAGCGAGCAAAGACTTCACATTTGTGCGAGCTATTCTGAAGCAATCTTTTCAAAATTTTAATTCTGGACATTCAGACTACTCACGGTATGTGTTCCACTGCAAGGGCTTGCGGCCAAACGAGAAGCCAAAAAGTGGACCGGGTCAAAATATTACTCTAGAAGATACGCGCACCATGAAACAGGGCCAACAGACAGATTACTGATGAGAATAACGTACCTTGATTCCACCGTGGATAAGAATAGGTACCACGGCGCCCAGAATGTCCGGGCAGCGGAACTCATGGGAAACACTATTTCGCATGCTGTTCCACCCCTGGGCTGCTCTGGGCTCCTGGATCTTCAGGAACGTCTCTGTGAGTGAATCGGGATGACCACGTGATATCTCGGTTGAATCCGAACACCAACGGTGCTGCAATATTGAATTATTGGATGCATGGTATTTTCCTGAGCCACATACCATTGAGTCCCTCTGCAGCTTCCGGACTGCCCGGGAATGCTCACCTACCAGTTCAGGTACAGTTCCCACGCCTCGGCTAAATCTTCGCTCACCGAAGGAATTTTGAATCGACGTACCGGACGGATTTCAACCAAAAAATTCCCTAATTTGGACGAAAGCGTAGTGGTTCCATGTGCGGCTGTTTGAGAAAGAAAAATCACTGTCAGCCCAGTTTCGCGCCAGAAATGCCAGGAAAATCACACTTCACTCACTGAATTGGCTCAGTAATTTCCGCAAAATTTCAAGTTAGGTTCTGCCGTGAAAATAAAACCTCTGTCTTGCAAAAATGGCCAAAAGCCCACATTTGAACCCGAGGGCACAGGCAGACACGGGCATACGCAAGGCGTTAGCTGCTCCACCAGAGATCCGACGGAGGTCTGGACTGTAAGGGCGTAATAGGGTGGCGACGCGATGGCAGCGCCTAACCCGGCAAAAGGTCGCGCCAAGTTGCGGCCTCCCAGGGTGCGCTGACTCGCCGTGCGACGTCCCGGAGTCGGCGGTGAAGAGCTGGATCCTGCGTGTTTCAGTGTAGCGGCCGGAGATTCCCTCGAGGTCGATGTCGAGGGCTGGCAGCGCGTTATTGTGACCAGTTTGTCATTTGATCGCAAACCTCGACTCCGTTCCCGCCACGACTGCGACATCCGTCAACACAACATTCACCTGCGGCCTCTCTACATACCAGTCCCCGCCAATGTTTCAAACTCCCCGGAATCTCTTTGGATCGATATCCATGCCCGAAAATTCCCGCCAGCCTTCGGCAAATTTGAAATGACAGTGCAAAGTCGGCATCACGCGCCGAGCAAGCACAATCTGGCTTGGTTCGCAGTTGTCTCGGGGGCGGAGCGTTCAGTAAACCCACCACGCACCGCCGGTGAGTGGACCCCAGACACGACCTATAGCGTGCGCGAGTGCAAGAGTTTGGTGAATCTTCGTTCCCCTCGCCACTTTGACGATATTCGAAGCTCACCTTTACCTCAGGATTTTTGCCGCCGGCAGGCACAACCCATCAGCGAGGACAATGTGCCGCGTCCCTCGATATCTGTGTTAGTTTGCATCGAACGGAGGCGCGCACGATTCCTTGCGTCCCCGCGACCTGCTTTCCAATCTCGGTGAGCCCCACTCCCTTTTGTCTTGGTATTTCATTCCTGACCTCCAAACTCCCCCTTCATTCAGAAATTTCCACGGCGCCTTCACGTTCAAAGGGCCGGATTTTGGAGTTGCGGGTGTTCAGTGCGTCGTGGCGGCGCCGCTGCTTTGACGCGATATATTGCGTCCCCGCGACCTGCTTTTCGATCTAGGTGAGCCCCCTTTCCACTTCTGCCTTGCGATCCCATTTTTGCACTCGAACCCGCCCTTTTTTCTGAAATTTTGGCCGCCGGCAGGCACGTTGCATCTCGAGAGCCGAATATCCGACTCCCGTGTATCCAGCTCGTGGGGGAGGCGCCGCTTCGCGGCGCGCACTGCTCCAACACGCCACATCGCGTTCTCGCGAGCTGTGTTTCAATCCTGGTGGGGCTAATCTTTCAGTTTGGCTCGATGGCATTTTTTCGCGCTCTAACGCAGCCTTTTTCCCAGGACTTTTGGCCGCCGGCAGGCAAGTGGCGCGCTCTTGAAGCTCATTGAGCCGGATCTTCAACTCGCGGGTGTTTAGTGGGTCGGAGGGGCGCCGCGAAGCGGCGCCAAATGCTTTCTACACGACATGTCGACCTCCCGCGACAAGGCTTTTCTTCCTGGTAAGCCCCGTTCCACTTTTGTCTTCTCATGTCCTTTTCCACGCCCTGAATTGTCTTTTTTTTCTCAGGGCTTTGGCCGCCGGCAGGCACACGTCGCCCACAAGCTCATTGAGCCGGATGGTCCTTTCCCGCATGTCCAGCGCGTCGGGGAGGCGCCGCAAAGCGGCGCCAACTGCTTTGAGACCACGTATCGACTTCCCGCGAACTGCTTTCGAATCCTGGTGAGGCCTCGTTCTCTTTTGCCTCGCAATGCCTTTTTTCACCCTCTAACCAACCTCTCTTCTTGAAGTTTTGGCCGCTGACACGCACACCCCCCGCTTTCGCGTGTAATGTTCCGCCTCCGAGCTATTGGCGATCCAGGGCGCCCAAACTTCGACTCCATATTTCAAGTTCCGCTGAGCGGGTAAAATTGGAGACTCAAATTGTAGGTTACATACTACTTACTTCGCTCTTTGAGTCCCAAATTCCATGTACCAACACATTCTTTTGTTGTAGGTATTACGCCGTGGAGCGCACTAGCCTACTTTACGTATCCTGTGAGGCTCCGGTTTCAAATTTTGATTTTTCGGTGTCCCGCGACCAATGGTCTGGAATCATGCAAGACGCGAGTGATCTGAGCATAGCATGCCTCATATCTCCGCATCCCGTTCGCCCAAAATGTGGTTTCTTGTGCCCCGCAACCTACACTCCGAGCACCTACTGTACCCCCTCTGTTACTGGTTTCCCCTGTTTTTCAAAATTCAATTTTTGAGATTCCCGCGAGCGGCTCCGCAGCAAGGATCTTCAGGGGCGCCACCCGCCGCGGCCCTCGCCAGTTGACGCGTCTCACGGGGATGCAATCCCTTCCAAGTTTTTTGAAGCTCCCGCGAGCGGGAAATTCAGGTTCAACTTCATTCAACTTGGCTTTCTGAACTGAATTCTGCCAGAATACCCTCCATGCTCTCTTACTCCTCGTAATTCTGCTTCAACTGCTGCAAGTCCGCTGTCACGGAGGTAAAGTCGCGTACCTCGCGCATTTTCTTTTGCCCGTTGCATAAATCATGATCTGATTTATCTCCGGCCACAAAACCAGAATTGATAGACGAAACCCGGCAAGCACCTCTTGCTTTTGTACCACCACCACCCTCCTTCCCTCTCCTTCTTATGACTCTCTTCGACGCTGACCTCCTTTGACCGCAACCATCATTGCCTTGGACCCCGACCTCACCACCCACCACGCCTTGGATCTTCAACCTCGACCCTGCCCTTGACACCTTCGACCTCGACTCCGACTTCGCCCATCGACAGCTTCAAGCCTCACCACCGTCCAACATGCTTCAAGACACCGAAGACATCCATAGTAAGCTTTTCCTCCTCTTCTTGCTCTTTTCTTTCTACATATATCTGTTCTTGCCTGCCTTTCGCGGCGATTTTCTTGCCTGCTCTTGCCCAAGCCTTTTATTCTTTCCAGCTCCTTTACGAGCATTTTCCTTCCAGTTACTTGTGTGCCATGTCAACACACCTTTTTTCTTTCTCTTCAAGTTCTTTTCTTACGATCCGCTGACTCTACCTCCAGATCCTGCCCTTTCACCCACGACACATGGTACTTCCTCTCCCGAATTTCTTTTAACTCCCCGTTGACTTCCCTGCAGCTCCCGCCTCCTATTTTTTATTACCGACCCCTGCACCTGCCGCCGACCGCCCCAAACACCCGCACTCAACGCCCCGCCCCTTTCATCCGCAAGCAGGTAACCTGTTTTTCCCCTTCTTCTTTTCTTGCACCCCCAGACCCTCGGGACGGGGAGACTATGCCCCCACACGGCTCGAAATCGTCGAAAACTTGCAAGAATTTTCATGTTTTTAGGCCCATAAGGGAATTTTCACCCCATTCGGGCTCCTAACCTCCTCGTATGGGCACCAAATGGGCAAGCGAGTGATAGTCGAGGGCTTCAAGCTGGGGTTAGAGATTTTAATGGAGAATTTCCTGATTAGGGTGCATGGATGAGTGGTAGTAATCATGAATGACAAGTCAACTTTCAGGACTCGCAAATTTGAGTGAAACAAGATATATTGCAGAGGTACAGAATACAAAAAGGTACGCGACGATATGGACCTGATGCTGCTCGGGCTCTTTCCTTGCCCTTGTCCTTGCGCGGACTCTCCCCGACGGCCTCCTCCGCGCGCCGCCCCGCGCTCGGCACAGGCCCAAACGGATCGTCCTCCTCCCCGCCGTACCCCGGCGTCGTGGTCGTAGCGGCGGTGGGCACCCCCGTGGCACCCGACCCAGACTCGTACAGCAAAAACTCGGGGCGCGGCACCGCGTTCTGCGCCTGCCCCGCGCTCTGCGTCTGGCTTTGACTCCGCGCAACACCTGTATCTGTGTCAGCATCCGCTTTGTGGTTTCGGTAGATAGAGAGCGAGGGGTGGAAAGAGGTGGAAAAACACATACCAGAAGGCGACGCCCCCGCCCCCGCCCCCGTCGCGCGCATCTGCCGCTGATACGCCAGACGCTTCATCTGGTGCTGCTCCATCGCCGCGCGCTCGAGCTCCTCGACCGTCTTGCCGAACGCGCTCGGCGCGGCGGGGTCGGCGTCGGGGGCGCGCGGGACGTGCCACGCGGCGAGCCAGGGGTGGCGCATTACCTGGGGGAAATGCCATTAGTATTGGGTTTCTTTTTTGGGGGGAAAGACATGAGAGGAAGGTGGGAAAAGGCAGAATGGGAGGGGACAACGCGTCTCGCGCGCAGTAGTCGAGCTTCCCAACGTCCCAGCAAGTTAAGATGCTTCTCGCGTTGCGCAGACGCCCAAAACGGCATCGGCCACCGAAACACCAGCGCGTTTTTCGTGTTCGTAGCGCGCGCGCTGCTCGACGACTTCGAGTGCGTGTGCAATCCTCCACACCACGCATTGCGCATTGCGCGTCGCCCATCGTCCTTGATACCTGCACCGCGGGTCGCCCATCGCTCACGCACGTCCGCAAGCCTTCCGTCTCCATACACGAACCCCACCAACCCATGCTACTCCAACCCAGGCACTTGGGACTGCGAAACGAGGCTGCAGCGGGTCGTCGAGGAGGCGTGACGGCGGGCAGGAGATGGTCGAGTATCCGGCTCCCACTCGGGCGATTTGGGGTGGATGCAGGGAGGGAGAAGCACGAAGGAGGGGAGAACGACAAAAACAAAGCGCGAAAACGAAGAACCAGTAAAAGAGAACAATAAAAGAAAAACACACACCTCCTCCAACCCCGCCCGCCTCCTCGGATCGGGCACGAGCATCATGCCCAGCAAATCGCGCGCCGCCTCGGAGACGTACTCCGGGAAGCTGAGCGGCGTGCTGACGATGTACTGCGCGCGCGTGAGCGCCCACTTCATGTGATATATTGGCATAGGGACGCCTGCGCACCTTGTACAGCAAATTAATGTTGTCGCCGTCGGGGTTCGCGGGGTCGTCGTCGAAGGGGAGGTATCTTTGTGTCTGTTAGTGACAAGAAGAGAGAGGGAGAGGAGACAAATGCACGCACCCGGCCAACATGGCGTACAGAATCACGCCACAGCTCCAGATGTCGACGGCGCTGCCGACGTAGAGCCCCTCGGAGATGACGAGCTCGGGGGCGGCGTAGCACGGGGAGCCGCAGGAGGTCTGGTGCGATTGTTGAGTATGTTTTACGGAAAGAGCAGAGGAAGAGACGCGCACCTGCATCAAGTCATCGGCGCGGTGCTCGAAGCGGTTTGCAAAGCCAAAGTCGGTGATGATGACGTTGCGGTGGCGGTCGAGGAGGAGGTTCTCGAGCTTGAGGTCGCGGTGGACGATTTTCTTTTGGTGGATGTACCTGTGCCCGTTTTAGCGAGGTTAACGACAAAGGAGAGCACTCACCAAACGCCGCTGATGAGCTGGGAGAACAGCTTGGACGCATCGCGCTCGCGGAGGTAGCGGTGGGCGAGGATGTGGTCAAAAAGCTCGCCGCCGGATGCGTACTGCGCCGTGTGAGCGCAAGCCACACAGACAAAGACGACGGACCTCGATGATAATCCCAATGTACTTGTCTGTCTCGATGACATCGTACAGCCGCACAATGTTGGGGTGCTTCAAAGTACGCAGCACCTCAATCTCGCGCTCGACCTTGCTCATACGCACGGCCGTGTCGACGTTCCCGCGCCGGATGAGCTTGACGGCGACCTCCTCGCCCCACTGGCAGTGCAGCCCCAGCTTGACCTTGCCGAACTCGCCCTCGCCGAGGGTCTGCAGCAGCAGATAGGGCCCGAACTTGGGGATGGTGCGGCGCGGGTGGGCCGCGGCGAACGCCATGGCGGCGGGGTGGGCGTAGACATCGGTGAAGGCCGGTTGCGTCTCTTCTGCGGTGCTCGACGAGACGACTTGGTGCGAGGCGCGGTGCTGCGGGGGCTGGCGGCGAGACTGCTGGGCTGTGGGGCTGACGGCGGCGGAGACGGGGCGCGAGGGGGACGGGATCTGCAGGCTCATGGCCAGAGCAGAGGTGCTTTGTTTGTCAGCAGCACCGCGACCAAGTATTAATCAATAAAATACAACTCCATTTTTATTATAGTTGGCAAACAGCCTATGAGTCGTACTAGTGGTAAAGACAGTGTTATGGGTGGCCCCATGATGATGTGGCCGGTAATAAGTAAGAGGATTTGGAGTGTTGGCAAAGGCGCAAGGGAAGATTGCTGGGGCTTACAAGGTCTAATTCTGAGATTCAGAGTCAGCTGCGAAAGAGATTCGAAGATCCAACCAATACTCTGCCCGCCCATGAGTGCAGAAATTTGGATTTAGACTCGGATTCGCACAAGAGGCAACCTCCCCTCCCCCCTTCTCACCTCGCCTCTGCCTCCAATCTCGATCTGATTCCCGGGCCCCGAAGAGATGGTTCAATTATCGGGATATCTATCAATGGTCCGATATTTCAACGAGATGGCAGCCTTTTGTAAGTACTTAGGTCTGGTTGAAAAGTTGAACGGCCGGCCATCAATATATGCATCGAGCCCAAGTCAGCGTCATGACTGATGACTCATCCCACTTGTCTTTGAGCGCCACAGTGGACGGCCTATCTGTCTGTGCCCCGATACCCTTGGAAGTGCAGCGGCACGAAAGCACGGTCATTGCAGCAAACGGTGTCCCGAGTCTGCCACGGTGCTTAATTATCCGGCGCGACGGTTTGGAAATACCCTCTGAATTAGTCTCTCTTGACAGACGCTCTATCAGGACCAGCTCGTACCTCGCTGAATTGTATTATAAGTACCGGTAGAGTACGTTCGATTATTTACAAGCAGCCCTACGCCTTCTCTGCAAAACTGGGGGGAGTAGCTGCCTCCGAATCTTGTTCCGTTTCCTCCAACCTCTCGGAGCCATGATTCGACTCCAGATCCAGCGACGTCTCAGTGGGTCGCAGCGTCCGAATACCAAAACGCAAACTTGACGCAGGCGGTCGAACACTGCCTGGCTTGCATTCCGCCGCCCGATTCCGGTAAACTCTTATCAGGATGAGATTGAACGCAATTCCTATCATTTGGACGTCCTGCATCAACAAAATCAGAAACCAACGTCTGCAGGTGAGTCCAAGTGTTGGACGCACAATTCCGCTCAGAGGCGCAAACGCGTTGCTCCCTGAGATGTAAGCACTGGCGGTCGCGGTCGCGATGGTCGTATACATGAGGCCCGATTCGATTATAATCCGTTTCGCATTGTGGTACGCGCCGTTCGACGAGTGCATCTCGGTTTGTTGGCCGACGAGCCCGGCGTTCAACCGGTCAACTCGCCATATTCGGAAGAGTATCAGAGCTGGTACCGGTACTGCATGATGAGCAACACAAAAGTTGAAGGATGAGCACGAACAAGTGGTTACAACGTTGATGCAGATTGTCAAAGCCCATGTTGACACAACCACCTGTTTGTATGGGCTGTCGAACTGCGAGGCGGCGGGGAGTGTGACCTCCAAGAAAATCATCAATCCGATGCAGACGAGCCCCGCGATGGCCAGGACTACGGGGACGGTAATGGCGATCCACCATCGGCCGTAGACAATCCAGCATCTGTAAATGAGCATAATGTCGCCTAGTACCGTCTAACGTAGAAATTGAATCGGTAAAAATCAAGGTAAGAGCCGTAGTTCAATTACCTGAAGGATCACATCAACCGTCTGTCGAAAACAATTATCAGCTTCAAAAGGAATTTAAAAATTCAACACGCACCCCCATGATATCCATCCAGCCCGAAGTGTTATCGAAAGCCGCCTTGGGACCGCCAGGGCCGTTGTAGAACACAAATGCATTGAGGTTGATCAGGAAAGTCAAGCACACATCGAACGTCGCGATGCATCCCATGAGAATCGTCACGACGAGCATGGGCTTGCTGACCTCCGCCGGTCGCATCCATCGGTTTTGTGTTCTGAGGAGCGCAGCGAGGCAAAATGCGAAGGTGACGACGTATATGCCCCAGAAGATGGACTCGAGAAACTGGGTGATTAGTTGGGATTCGGCGGGGGGGAATTGCGCCATACGTGCTGCAGATGCCTTCTTTGTACTGTCACATTATATCGCTGCGTAGCGTACTCGAATAAACCTTCGTCGAGGTACAATCGTTGATTGGCTTGACAGGGATGCGATGAAAGAACTCATTCAGGGTTTGGCTTGAGCTTCTCGACGGGGCCTATCTTGGAACCTATCATGAGTGCGTAATGTTGGATTCATAGAAGCGCCAACCCATCTGCCAAGATTTGAAACAAGGGGTAGAGAACTTGTTGAGAACCTGAAGATTCCGCGTCAGCAAATCGTCCGCGGTGCCCGGTCTTCAGTTAGCATCGAGGAAGTGCGTGAACCAGTCTGTCTTTGATGTTGTGAATTGTGCAAGGAATCTGGGCAGTACTGAAGAGCAGTCGCAAATCCAGGACCAGCAGTGAGTGCGCGGTGAGAAAGACTCGGAAGCTGATGATCCCGGGTGATCCCGGACCCAACCCGGACCGCAACGACAGGCGGTTCACAAGGCCAAGACAGGCGGTTCTAGTGTCAGCTTCAACTTGTCTCAAGGGTCGCCGTTGAGTCCATAGCCACTGGGTCCGCCATACAGCGCATATCGCTAGTCCAGTCTGCTATATATTCAGCCCATGGCTTCCGATCTCAATCCGATCTCCAAAGAAGCCGACCATGCCCCAGCGTTGCCCCAGTCACCGGTGGCTCGTTATTAGAGTACAGAAGCAGACCTGCGCCACCGACCCAAAGCAGTGTCCACGTGTTTGCCGCCTGCTGCGTTGTCTGCATTCAAAATTTACGAGAAGTTTTTGGTTCGATCATTTTTCACTGCGTCGTCCCTGGTTCTTGATCTCAGTGGTGGCAGATCTGTGTGATACAACTTGCGTTTAAGATTTCTCGTTAAATCTCACGCCAGTTGTATTCGGGGCTCTTTGTTTTCGACGCACATTCCGACTCGAACGAATCGAGTCCTGGTTTTTGGTTGACAGATCGATTTATATTCCAGTCGCGACGGGTGTCCGCAAATTGAACATGTTTCATCGTGCGCCACCTTTAGCATAGCTGTAGACCTGGCAGTCAGTCCCCTTTTTGTTTTTGTTTTCAACATTCGCAGTTACTTAAAAGGCAGAGGTAGGTGAGCTGGAGATCAGCAGTCCCTCCTACTAGTATGTTGTTCTTCCAATCCACGTTGGCTTTCTTCGCTCTTTCTGCATCTGCGACTCTCGTCCCTGTCAGGCGCGACGTTGGGCCCGCGATCGCGACTCTCCTAGCTATTACAGACGAGCTGAATATGATCGACTTCGACCTGCAGGCCTTCAACAAGAGTTCCAACGCCAGTGTTGCTTTCGTACGTGGACTATTAATTTTGTTGGTAGTATTTGCCTACTCATATTTTCCACCGTCTTCCATTAGGCCATAGATGGAAAGTTCAACTCGGTCCATGTTGTGACAGTCGATGCGTCGCTGCAGGTGCTGGTAGGACGTGTTTTTTGTAGATGTTGAAATAAACTCACGGACGTTACGCTAGGCTTGCACTGCTCAAAATGGGGTCGCGGACACTGACGACACGGAGTTGTTCATACGAGTGGCCAGAGCGACATACGTCCCCACAATTCTCGACGTCCTCAATAACACAATCCTCGATCGGCCCATATTTGCCGAAGACGAGTTGCCAGACCTCGACTTGGTGGCGACTATTCGCCGGGACCTCATACGGTACAATGGATCCAACTCAGCGTACCTCGGGAATTTGACTAGGGCAACGCCTGTGTGTTGTTCTGTCTGCTTTTTCTGGTCCCATGAAATTGACTGCAGTTGTACTCAGCCGGGGTCGCTTCCGCTGGTAAAAGAAATTACCAAAAATATTACCATGGCATTTAACGAGGCGATTGCGGCCTATTCGCCGCCGATGACCTCGAGCTCAACTCCGGTGTCTCCACCTACTTCTACTGCGGCTTCATCTTCGACTTCAATTTCATCCTCAACTCCGGTTTCCCCACCTACCACGACCGGGGCGCCTGGCTTCGGACAATGCGGTGTACGTGAAAAAATATCTGCGCTGGTGTTGAATTGATCATACCACAGGGACAAGGCTGGAATGGGCCATTCACTTGCGTGTCGGGTATGAATCCTTGTCCAATAGTAATGCGTGTTCTAACTTTTTTTTTGTATCAGGGTTCACATGCACTGTCGCTAATCCTTGTGAGTGTATCCCCGCAGTGCTCCAGCGTACCGTGACTAAATCTCGCCAGTCTTCTCACAATGTCTCCCCTCTTGATGGTCCATCATCTCAAAATAGAGGTTTAAAGAACCGAGATCCACCGTATAGGGCATAGGATGGCGAGATCTCGGTTTCTGACCCGGATATTTATCGATATCGATGCGTTTATTCAACCTTGTCTTGTTCCGTAAATTCCACCGTCTGCAGGTCCAAATCAGATTCGGCTGTACCATTGCGGTGAAACGCTCACTAATCTTGACTCTCAATCTTTCCGGCTGTGCCGACAAAGTTTATTGCGAGTTGAACCTTGGTTGAATCACTGGAAGTCAGCCATCACCGAAGAGCGTGATCCCAACACTCGGCTTCGGGCTATTCCGAGAGAATGTTCAACTAGTTCAACCAACACGAACTCAACAAAGGACGACTACTTGATATCTGGTTACAATTACTAGGCAAATATCTTGCTGAAGTAGCGATTAAGCCCTTCATCATCAGCGACGATGGCACCAATGAATCCGTCAGGACGCACAACCACGACGGTGGTGGTTTCACCGACGAGGTACGTAGAAAATGCATGGCCGTCGCGATCGACCAGGCCGGTAGGTTCTTGCACTGAGTCCAAAGCTTTGTTAATGACGAACGTCTGAACGAGGCCCTTCGAAAATGCTTTCGTGGTCGCGAAAATGTTATCGAGTGAGGCGTCCGTGTTGGGCGCGAAAACAAGCACAGTGTGCTTGGACGGCTGGAATAGGGCAAAAAGTGATGTCTCGTTCCCATCCTGAACGAGCCCAGGAGCCTCGGGGGCACGATCGCCTGCACATAAGCTGCCCATCCCTTCGTACCCTTGGTATGCCCTCGCCATCATATCCTCGCGGTCTCGGGTCCCGGTGTCGCGTTCTTCCAAGACGATGGGGCTGTAGCGGTAATTTACGCCGTACATCTCGAGAGCGGTATTGCGCCAGCGGAACCACCCGGATGCGTTCTCATCCTCCTTTTTGTCGCTCGCGTCGTCCTTGACTTCTCGGACGACGTGGGTGTAGAGGGCAGAGGTCGCGTGGAGCATCTGGGCCACGACGGGAAGGCGCTCCACGTCGAAAGAGGAGAGGAGGGCGGGCGAAGCCAGGTTTTTGATGACGAGGGCGAGCTTCCATGCCAGGTTCGACTAAATCAAAAAAAAATGTTTCAGTACGCAACAAAGAATGAGGTACTGGTGTCGTACCGAGTCTTGAGCGCTCGTATTCATACCTTGTCCGCCTGTATGCCATTGATCATGAGAATGCGCTATTTTGGGAACATGTCGGACGTACCGGTAGGCGAATGGACATGAGCGGCGTCTGAATTGCTATCAGAATTCGAGGTCAAACTTGACAGGTGAGCGAGACTTGCCTCCCACAAGAAATACCCTGTTCTCCCCAAACTTATTTACCATTCGCATATTCGGCCTGAAAACGGATGAGGCACTGAATGAGCCATCGGGAGATAGTGACCAAACCGACCTGAAGTACGAGAGCCACGAAAACTTCCCGAGCTGGAGATCATCGCGACCGATTTGTTCACGGATGAATGCGACGGCCTTGACCTCATCCGCGAGCTCGGCGGGGTCGAAATTCAGGCCCGTGATACCAACGCCAAATTCGTGACCATCGGGGTTCAGAGGCCGAGCCATAATTCTGAACACGGTCGTCAGAGTGAACCTAGGTTGAGATGGAAAGTCCTACGTGAAGTGTCCTGGCTTGCCCCAAATGTGCCAGTACTAAAGAAAAATATCAACCCAGAACGTTGAGAAGAGAGAGGAAGGAACGTACGTCTGAACCTAGTCCTTGAATCCCAACATCGCCCCAAATCATGCCGTCCGTGTCTTTGGTTTCGCCCTCGAATGTCAAGCCCAGAAGTTTGCGAATGGGGCCTATCAGTAAACGACGTGAGGTTCAAACTCGTTGAGCTTCGTTTGCCCACGGACCTTTGGCACCGTCTGCACCGACCAGATATTTGGCGGTAAGTTCATACAACTTGCTCGTTTTGTGGTCGAGAATCGTAGCCACCACGGCGTCTTCATTCTGTTGAAACCCAACGAGTTCTTGACCCAACTCTACGTCGATGCTGTGTTGGCAGAGATGTTTCCGGATAACGCCCTCGAGCACAGACTGGCTGAGGCACGCGCCGTTCGCCTGGAGAACGCATGAGGATGATATAGTGCTCAGAGTTGTTCAATACGCACATAAGGGCGGTCCGGCCAGACTATGTCTGTCTTTTCGTACAAGTCCCAGGTTTTGACTGGGATGGTACCGCCAGGCAGCTTGTAAGCCCGCATGGTCGGAATCGGCGTTGCCAGCTTTTGAACATCGTCGAGAATGCCAAGAAGCTTCATCAACTCAAACGTTCGGGGCTGGAAGCGGTCAATCGCTAGGCAAAGAGCTAACCAAGCAGATACACTTACTTGAATCCCAAACCCACGCGAGCCCTAATAATTGGAAGTGTATGAGCGAAACGGGAATGGATGCAGCGAACGAAAAGGCGACAGTGTGAAACTTGGTGTCCTTCTCTAAAACTCGTGTCGGGATCCCATTTTTGGCCAGAAAAAGAGCCATGATAAGGCCAGCGGGGCCGCCACCGACCTAGGAAACCATATCAGGGAGCTTCCGCGGGGGTTGCAGCTCTCGACGTACGATGATGACAGGCACTTGGTTAGGCTGCATGTTGAGCTCGTTCAGGGTTCAAAATTTGGGAGTTCAGATATGAGCACCGCGGTGGAAGCCTTGGAGGGACCCACTGCATACAATACGGTCAAAGTCCACGCTCTCCGTTTCGCCATTCATTCACGTTGGTCCGAGCTGGCCGATGTCTCCTTGATGTAAACACCGCTCGTCATGAGGGCCAACCGACTGCCACACCTGAGATTCGAAATGCCGCTGGCAGTGGCCGTCGACTTCCATGATCATGAGCGTTGCGGTAAGTGGACAGAAATTCTTTACGTGATCAAGCAAGCGTCACGTGCAGCTCTTGACCCTCAGCCGCAGACGACGCGTTTCCTCGCTCCTCGCTGATCTTCGGCCTACCGCAAGTGCATTCTGACGCGTAAACGGGCTCTCGGATGACTCGCCGGCCGCCAAATTCCCAGTGGCTCCGCCGAAAACGTATCTGGTCCCGCTAGAGCTAAATCCGACTGGCGACCCAGCCGGCGGTCGATATCGACTCGTATAGACCGATGCATGCCCGACGTACGATCTGAACTCTTTCTATCTCACAATCCACCTCCTGGCCACCCTAGCCACACTAGGAGCCTCATTTACGACGCCCAAAACGCGCACCTGAGCAAAAAACTGCAGCGCGATGAAGTCGTGTCGTAGCTCGTTTCCTCTGAACTTGGCGCGCCGCCATCAAGATATCGGGCATTCTCGCTTACAAGCGTAAAGCTACTTTCACGTCCAGCCAATGCCTCGGCACACAACCAAAAGATCGTTGACCCAGCTTACGTTCAAGGTCGCAAAGAGGTTGGACGCTACACCTAGGACGGTCCTGAGCACCCCGACGATAAAGTTCAGCCGTGCGCGCAGACAAACGATTGTGCTGGTGCCATTTTCGTGCGCAAGCAGGGACTCCATCGAACTGTGTGTTTTATGCACTGCGAGGTACGAGCTTCTGTCTACGAAAAACTAGATCGGACTCATCGTCCCACAGGCCAATATTCAGCCTATGCAACGCACAATCAGGAATGTGGCGATTGCTTTGGCCAAAGGCGAAAAGATCCAAAAGACACGGTGAATTTTGGGCTCGGGAGTCAAGCCGCCGCTGACTCAGGGCCAACGTGTCATCATCTTGTTCCTCACCTCCTCCGATGTCGCCCGCTACCTGCGATGGTGAGGACCCTACGAAACTCTCTGACCCACGTCCCGGAGGGCCATCCGTCCGACTGAAGCGTCCGATCCTCTCCGTCTGGGTATAAAATGAGCCCCCCAGCTCACCTAACTACAATAACAGCCTCACTTCATGTCTCGCGGAGTCGTCCTCGTCACTGGAATTAACGGGTGCGTCTCTTCCATTCACTTGCGCACAGTCTTCCTCTTGCCTCGTCCAGATATCTCGGCACGTACACGGCTCTTGCCTTCCTCGATGCCGGATACACCGTCAGAGGAACCACGCGCACCGCCGCCAAGGCACTAGACTGGGTCGAGCATTTCCCCGCACACAAGGCCGCCTATCAGCATGCCATCGTCGCCGACTTTGGCGTCCCCGGCGCGTTCGACGACGCGGTCAAGGGCTGCGACATCGTCGTGCATGTCGCCTCACCGAACACCCCGCATCTCGTGCGTTGTCTGTCTGTCCAGTACGCTGCCTTTTGCTGACGATGCGCTACAGACCGACAACGAGAAGGACATGCTCATCCCCGCCATCCGCGGCACGCGCATCCTCCTCGACTCGGTCAAGACCGAGCCGCGCGTCCGCCGCGTGGTCTTCACGGGCACGATGGGCGCCCTGCTCGACACGTCCAACTTCGAGCCGGGCAGGGTGTACACCGCGAACGACTGGCACCCCGGCACTTACGACGCGGCCAAGGTGTCCGCCAACCCGCGCTTCGTCTACGGCGTCTCCAAGGCGCTCGCGGAGCGCGCGTTCTGGGACTACATCAAGGAGGAGCAGCCCTCGTGGGCGGGTACTACCATTCTGCCCTCGTGCGCCCTTTCGTCTTGCTTGATGAAAATGCTTGATGAAGACGCACCCTATTGACGCTAACACAGCTCCGTCTTCGACCCGGCGATCCAGCCGCTCCGCTCGCTCGTGGACCTGAACCGCTCCATCGCGTTCCTATGGGACGTTGCCAGCGGCCAGCACAAAGCCGGCCTCGCGCTCTCCATCGCGCACAGGAACTACGTCTCCGCGCGCGACGTCGCCCTCGCGCACGTGCGCGGGGCGGAGCGCGACGAGGCCAAGAGCCAGCGGTATCTGCTCAACGCGGGCAGCTTCTCCGTCGCGCAGCTCCTCGACGTTGTTGGGCGCAACTTCCCGGACCTCGCTCCGAACCTCCCTGCCCCGCCGGCGGAGGAGGAGGAGCCTATGGCGTTTGACACGGCGAGGATGCGCGCGGAGCTGGGGATGGAGTATCGAGGGTTCGAGGAGGTTATCGTTGATACGATACGGGGGGTTTTGGAGTTGAGGGAGCGGCTTGGGAGCAAGTAGAGTCTGACGGCATCGCGTGTGCAATCTAACTTGAATTCAACCGTCATGTTCCAGGACATGCCGCAGCTTCTGAGCCGCTTGCGTACCAGTCAAGACGCTCCGAGTTTCATTGTCAAGAGCTGCAAACGAGCCGCACTTTCTGCGGCCAGCGGCTATTCCTGGGCGGCTATACTTCACAGCAATCTGCCAGACTGCCACCTGCCACAGCCTCAACCAGGACCAGAGATTGTCGCAGACCTCCATCCTCATGGCGTTCGTTTCGAACGTCGATCATCTTGTCCCCGGAGAAGGCGTATACAACAACATCCACGGTGACCTGAACCACATCGCCAACAATACCTTTAACTATCACGGGGGCTTCAAGTTGCGGGCGCCGAGTCGCAGTGGAGTAGTGTGTCTTCATTCGGGTGGAAACAGTCGTGCTCATCATCTCTTCAGCCTCTTGCCTGCTATGCGGGTCCACCACGGAGTCGTGAACCAGGGCACGGTCACAACAATACAGCCGCCTGAGCTGATGCGGAATGTGAAGGATGTGCTGGTTGGTATGGACATGGAAATATTAGTGGAGAGCAATTACAAGCACCGGGGTATACGCGCGATCCAGCGATCGGGTGGGAGGAGCACACTGTGGAGGGGCGTCACCGCAGAATCCACTGTGTGGCCGACTGGGGTGCGTTACTCGCACTGCGGGCAGGCGCCATTAATGACGGTGGGTTCATGGCATTTGCCGGGTGTTGCCGGGTGTTGCGAGGAGTTGGCCATGGACAAGTGTCTTTGCATTGTGTGAGCTTGGGATACCTTCCTTGACTTCGTGTCGTTGATCGTTGTTGAACTGGGGTCCCATTTAACCTCAATAAATGCAGAGAATATTCTCACCCAGACCGTATTTGACGTTTTAGACTAGCTTGTTCTTCCGTGCACTCTCCTTCATTTATTTTGTGCATACTCTCTGACATGAAGTTGGTTTTGTCACCTCCCGCCAAAAGAAAATCTTGGGTTGAAAAAGTTCGAACATGCCGTGGGTGCAATACACGGCCATCATGATCTCTGCGTGCCGAGACGGCAGCTGAACACAAATATACAATGATAAGTTACTTGCCCAGCTAACAGTCGCAAGTTCGGTGTGTGGGTTGCAGTCACCACGTCCGTTCTCTTCTTCTGTTCCTTTTTTGGGGGCCTCCCGTCCCGTTACATCAGAAGCGAGCCCGATGGCAATATTTCCAGGCTCCAGCTGCGGGCTTCACCGGTATCACTAAGTACGTCTCTTTTCCTTCTCTTCTTTCTCAAGAGTCCGTCGAAAAATTCTGGCCGATGCTCGGTATCTCCCAGTGCGACCCATCGTCACGAACCAGATACATTCCGACACAATTCCGACAGACATCTATCGGCTATTTTATATTTCGACCCTCCCGTGGCGCTTTCGACCGCGCTTCATCCCATGGATGGATTCAAGCATAAAACTCTCTGCAGCTCACTTGTGATGCCATCCCGCTGAATCTCCCACAGGACCCCCTGTTCGATCAACATGCGCAGTGAGGGAACCTGTCGAGCCAGGGCTTCGACGGTGGTTTGACTGATAATCACATTGCGGCCACGATACCCAGTGTGGATGTACAAGTGCGTGAGACTCGTGAATTTTGAGAACGCATGGAATCCGCTTTCGAGGTCTGTGAAATCCTGGACCGGAGAGAAGGTAGTCGATGAGTAAATGCATTTATCGAAGCCGAAGATATATACTTGCCTTGTAGCTGCTCCAATCCGGGAAGGACAATGAAATTTCGGGAACATGCAACAGGGCATCTCCGAGTTCATGGAAGAGTGGGTGATCCAAGGTGAGCGTATTTACGGGGAACGCAAAATGTCGGAGATTATTCGCTGTGCTGAGACATGACATGAAGGACGACGATCCAACCATGGCGTCTTGGAGAAGGTGATTGTGACTCTCGATCACCAATTTCTCCAACGTATCGACCCGGCTGACGAAGGAGCCAAGACAATCGAAGAAGTCAATGGGAGGCACAGGCCCGTGCACAAGGATTTGGATTTCCAGCGTACATAGCGCAGGGAACAGGCGCGACGATGCAAGCACCACGGATGCAATGTCATCGCAGAGCTTCAAGTATGTGAGCTGGAACGGAGGGAGTGTAATCTGAGGAGCAGCCAAAGGCGGGGCGGTGATATCGTGGCCCCATCGAGGTAAAAAGATCTGATATATATCTTCTTGGGTCAAGGTTATAGATTCGAGGTTCAACGATTCGAGGGCAAGAAGATTGACTCCGAAAAGAACACTGGAATTTTGCCACGCAGCCGACACGCTGAGGAGTGTGAAGCTTCGCAGACTTGCGGGAGTGAGAACGCAAATGGGCCACGGATTGATGGTCTGCACGCCGTACACGGATCGCAGAGAGAGCGTGTCGAGTGTGGTTATTCCGCTGAAATCAAGCCCTGTCTCCATTGGAGGCGTGATTTTTTTTAGATCTATAGTGTGTAGAGCGGCGTAGGGTTCCCGGTACCAGATAGTGGACGGAATAGCCACGTGGGCAAAAGTAACCTTGCGGGGCGATATAGCGTTGTTGACCAAATTCTCTACTTGATTACCATCTAACATTGTCGAATGAGCGAGGTCGACTCGGAGGGTCTTCAGATTGTTGGGAAACAGGATATTGGGTGGTCCGCTATAGGTGACTTGCAGCCAACTGAGGTGGATCAGACCCGCGAGGTCAATCTGGGGAGTATTAGGATCCATAGCGCTGACGACAAGATAGTATGGTCAGCACACTGTACTGACTGCTCCGACGCCATTTCTCACCCAATTTGTAATACTTGCAACTGTTTATTGGCGGAGAGCAATGTTTCTAGAATCCGGGGATGCATCGGAAGCTCTATCTCCAGATCATTGTCCCAGATAAATTCTTGCAGCATAGGGAATCGCGGCAGGGCTGCAATGGAATCATGAAGTTCAGTAGACATGCACGTCAATGACAAGATGGAGGACATACCGTCCGCCAGGCCACGGGCGAGCATATCTATCGAGTCCGCGCCGTAGTGAACACAGGCACACACGGACCATATCTCGAGGCTCCGCACGGCCAGAATGCATTCCTCGCTCCGCGCCAGTATCCTGGCCAGGTGGGCCAAGGCTTGATCCACTTCTTCCCTGTCAATAGAGAGCTTCACGTTTCGAAACACCATAGCGAACGCTGCATCGTGCATGTGGCGGGCTACGGAGCCAGGCGCGACGGATAACCATGGCACAAGGGGGGAATCGAGCAGCGTGAGCGCCGCGATGCCGTGCCAAAGTTCCAACGGCAAAACATCTGGGACCACTAGCAGGCCCTGGACTTGGCGATTCTGTTCGATTTCCATGGCCATCGAGGTAAACGGTATTGGGCTAATCAGTGTGTGTACCAAGGTGTGTCCGCAGACAATGGGTCGGAGGCCCGGTCCGGTGACCGGCGTCAGCATCAAGTCAGCAACTTAGTCCAACTATGATAGTCAGCTCGCCCACGGCCTCACTATGATTTTCCTTATGTAAAAGGCAATGTGTCTCGCGGGCCGGAGGAAAGACCCATCTGGGTGTACCCATTGCGGCGATGGGTATCGGTACTATGGTTGTAGGTTCGGATCAAGCCTGCCGTTGCATTGTTTGTTGATGCGGGCGGTATTCAAGGCAAAACAATGGAAGAGGACTGTGCCAAGATGACGAAAAAGGGCAGGACCTTCGTCGCGTCCTGCAGCTCTAATTATTAGATGAATCACCCGGGAGGTATGAAAGAATGTTTTCATTTTTGGTCAACTTAGACTTTGGCTTGTTCGGAATTTGAGAAGCCGGCCTTTGGCCGGCCTCAAAAACACACAGAACGTGTCCAAACCGGACAATGTTCAACTTTTAGGTCCCACTTTGACCTGCTCACTTTGACTTCTTCTGGTCACAAAATATATATCTGAGTCGGCAGAATTGTTTTTTAGTCACCCTTCTAAATGTCAATAACTCTTCCTTCTTGTTTGAATACAACTACGTTTCCGTCTTACAGCAGCGTACATCGAAACAAGTTGACTAGCGAAGGCGGCCAATACTAGTAGCATATTGTACGCTACGCGACCTTGATTAGCGAGTCCCCTCGGGCTGCGTCAGCGGGCTCTTTGAAAGAATGTAGAACACGATAGTGGGCTGGCCGTCAATGTCGTCCATATTCTTTGTCTCCCCTCGAACGGTGTACCCCATTGCCTTGTACTGTGTCGTGGCCTTGTTCAGCACTTGTAAGAACTTGTTACGATTAATTCTGTTATGCACGCACTGTCTCCTGGTCAGGTGTCTCGAGAACACAGAGCATACCGTTCTTGCGCGCCTGGAGATGATGATAACTCGGAGCTCCAAGAAAGAAAATACAGCGCACCTCCGTTTCAACAACGGCTACCATTTTGCTGCCAATCCCCTTGTTCTGGTGGTCCTGCCCGATTCCTATCAGTTGGAGATGGTAGGCGCCGAGCATTACACCAGGCATAAGGATTCTCTCGACTTCTTCGTCGTACAGAACCCTTACGATCTGTGGCACCCAAAAAAAAAAAAATCAGCAAACTGCGTATGCTGCGCAAAAGAAAAGTTCTCCCACTTGGCGCCACCACGAACTAGAATTTTCAGGCAACTTTGCCATCAATTGATCCCACCCTCTCGCCCGCTGCTCTGGACTGCACAAAGACTGCGGGTTAGCTTAGAAGGGCGGTGATGGACAGGGCACTTACGTCCCCAATGCTTTCTGTCCTGGAGCGAACCAGATTGCCACGCCAACTATCTCCTTTTCCTTGTCCTCGTTTTCCTTCTCCGCAAAATAAACGCGCCCGCCTTCCGCTCCCGCTTCCACGTAGGCTCCTATGTACTCGCGGACCAAATCGTCATCATTATTGAGTTCCTTGTTCCAGAGGTCTGTCTTCTGGTACCATGCGTAGGGGCCGTCAAAAAAAGGTATCGCTTACCGCCTTTGAATGCGTCGAATAGAACTGCTATGGCCTTTGCGATCTCGGCATCTGCCGTCGATACATTAGTTCTCGGATTTTCCATCAATGACTATGTCTCACCAGAGGGAACTTTCGCCCAACGGATGTCGACCTTTACTGGATCGATGGGAGCCATGACAGAAAGAGCAGAGAAAGAGAGAAGCGGGGGCATCACTGAATGGACCCACCATGTTACCGGACCTCCGGACCGAGTCCACGACGATAGCATAAATCAGCGGCCCAACACCACTGCCGTACACGAAGAAAACAGAAATGACAAGGTCATGGTACAGATCGCGCACCAGAGTCCGCATAATCGGTGTATAAGCAGTCCCCTTGTGAGGAATATTCTCATCGGGAAGCGCTCTTAGAGACGGTTCGTGACGGGCAGATCCTGGGTGTTCATGAGGGAGAAATCTGGTCGGTTTGGATGTCAAGTCAAGTCGGAGTATGTGGACAGATAAAACGGCGAACGATGGGGCCGTCCATTTATCTGTAATACACATTTCATAGTGCGGAAGATAATCCTGATGTGTTCGCGTGGAAGCTTGCAGAAGGGAAACGATTCGGCTTTCCAAGTGAAGGGTCTTCCGATATTCCGTGGAGCGAATTGTCTCGGATTATGATTTGAAGGGTGTATTGAGATGAATCGATACACATCCGGATTCGACGTGGCTGGAACAGTGCGCGCGGGGAAGACAACACCGTTCTCGGGAACAGCGGTTTCACGATGTCCGGCGGCCGGCGCCCTCCGAAGGGCCAGGATAAATGAGGGATCAAGGTCGAGTGCGTACGATTGTACTTTCAGATCCAGCGCAGTGTGCGGTCGCCCGGTTACTCCTCGATGTCGGACGCTCGGTTGTTTTCGCAGATCCCAAGAAATTTACGGGCGGGTATGGCCCGCGGCGAGTCCAGTAGCTGCGTAGATCGAGGCGGAGAACGCGAAGGACGGTGCATCTATCGACTGCTTGATATCGGGAAGTGGAGGTCAGGCTAGTGGTGCCAACAGATCTGTACATTGGCGTGCTTCGAGGATGGTGTTGAGTTTTGTAGCGTCCTCGCCGTCGCAGGACTTCGGAAGCTGGCGACATCGGAGGAAACAGGTCTCAAGATGCTGACATGTTTTTGTTGAGTCAGCGGAAATGCTGCGGAAATGCACCTCGTTTCGGTGCTCAGCCATGTTGCGCCTGTACCCTCGTACCAGCGCACCGTCTGCGTGCCCCGACGCCGCTGTCCGCTTCACGCGTGCGCCGCGTGCTATCTTTGCTGCAAGACGTGACGCAGTGCAAGCCTACGCTCGTCTCTCTTTCCCTCTTGCTCTGTGCAAGCTACTGTGTTAACGTCGACCCGGGCAGGGTGTACACCGCAGACGACTTGAAGCCGGGCACCTACGACGCGGCCAAAGTTTCCCCCAACCCGCGCTTCGTCGACGGCGTCTCCAAGGCGCTCGCGGAGCGCGCGTTCTGGGACTACATCAAGGAGCAGCAGCCCGCGTGGGCGGGCGCCACTATCCTTCCCTCGTAAGTGCTTTCTTCCCACTAATACTAAAGAGGCATCCCGCTGACGCCAACGCAGCTCCGTCTTCGACCCGGCGATCCAGCCGCTCCGCTCGCTCGCGGATCTGAACCGCTCCATCGCGTTCCCATGGGATGTTGCCAGCGGCAAGCACAAAGCTGGTCTCGCGCTCTCCATCGCGCACAGGAACTACGTCTCCGTGCGCGACGTCGCGCTGGCACACGTGCGCGCGGCGGAGCGCGACGAGGCCAAGGGCCAGCGGTATCTGCTGACCGCGGGCAGCTTCTCCGTCGCGCAGCTCCTCGACGTTATCGCGCGCAACATCCCCGACCTCGCGCCGAACCTCCCTGCCTCGCCGGCGGAGGAGGCGAGGCCTATGGTGTTTGACACGGCGGAGATGCGCGTGGAGCTGGGGAGGGGGTTTGAGGAGGTTATCGTTGATACGATACGTGGGGTTTTGGAGTTGAGGGAGCGCTTTGGGAGCGAGTAGAGGTATCGCGTGTTCAAGTTGCGGGCTTCACCACTGCTACGTCTTTTTGCTGTTCCTTCTTCAGGCCATGCTCGGTACTTTGTGCACTACGGATTCATGATCACTGCGACCCATCGTCATGCTAGGGACCAGATATATTTCGACAGACATGTATTGACTACGGCTTTTCCGTGACGCTTCCGACCGCACCTCACGGATTTAAGCATACAACCCTCTGCAGCTCCCTTGAGAAGGCATCCCGCTGGATTTCCCACATCGTCTCCGGTTCGAAAAAAGAACACAGTGAAGGGATCTGCTGAGCCAGTTTCTCGACACCAGTTTGACCGATAGACACACGTCCCCCAGATCGAAAAGTGCTAACGTAAAATTGTTTAGGCTTGGTAAATTTTGATAGCTTGCTGAAGCCGTCTTTGAGCTCAGTGAAAGCCTGAGCCGGACAGAGAGCCGTCGTTGAACAAGCAGAATATAGCCAAGTACATGAGCGCTTACCTCATAATTGTGCCAACCCCAAAAGGTCAGGGAAATCTCGGGGACGTGCAGTAGGGCATCCCCGAGCTCGTGGAACAAGGGGTGATCCAACTTGAGGATGTGTACGGGAAACCCAAAGTGACGGAGATTACTAGCTGCCTTGAGACACGGCATGAATGATGACCCAATCATGGCGTCTTCGAGACGATGGTACTTTGGGTTGTGACTCTCGATGACCAAGGTTTCCAATGTATTGACCCGGCTCACGAAGGAGCCCAGACAATTGAAAAACTCAATCGCGACAGGGCCGCGCTGGATTCGAATTTCCAGTGTAGACAGGACCGGGAACAGACGCGAGGATCCAAGTACTATGGATGAAATACCATCACAGAGCTTTAGGCGTGTGAGCTGGAAAGGAGACAATGTGATTTGAGGAGCAGCCATAGGCGAAGCGAAAACATTGACGTCGAAGTTCCATTGACTCGGCACGAAGATCTGATAGATATCCTCTGCGGTCAAGGCTATCGATATGAGGTCCAATGAGTCGAGGGAAAGAAGGTTGACTCCGAAAAGGACACTGGAACTTCCCCAAGCAGCGGCCGATACGTTGATGAGCGCAAGGTTTCGCAGGCTCCCGGGAGTGAGAATGCAGATGGGCCACGGGCTAATGCTCTGCACGCCGGGTATGTATCGTAGGTGGAGTGTTTTGAGTGTAGTAATCCCGCTGAAATCAAGACCTGTCTCTATTGGAGGCGTGATGCTCTTCAGATCTATGGTATGAAGGGCGGAATAGGATTCCCGGTACCAAAAATGGGACGGGACGGCCATGCGAGTAAATGTAACCTTGCTCAGTGATGAAGCGTTGTTAATAAAGGTCTCAGAATGATCGCCATCCAAAGCCGATGGAGAGGCGAGGTCGACTCGGAGGGTCTGCAGGTTTCGAGGGATCAGGATATTAGGTGGTCCGTTGTAATTGACTTGGAGCCGAACGAGCTTGGTCATTCCCGCGAGGTCAATCTGGGGAGTGGCAGGATCCATCGCCCTGGCAAGACACTGACGTTAATAGAATGTACTCCTCCGCGGAAATGCATTTCTCACCCAATTTGTAATCTTTGCAGCTGCTTGTTGGCGGAGAGCAAGGTTTCCAGAATGAGGGGATGCATCGGAAGCTCTATTTCGACATCGTTATCCCAGATAAATTCTTGGAGCCTAGGGAATTGCGGCAGGGCTGTAAAAAAAACGGCCATGAAAGTTGATCATCCGTTCCGAAAAAAATTGAGGTGGGTGGCGTACCGTTTGCCAACTCAAGAGCAAGTTTGTTTATCACCTCCGCTTCATACCGAACGCAGGCACAGACAGACCATATCTCGAGCTTCCGCACGGCCAGACGGCATTCCTCACTTCGCTCCAGAATTCTGGCCAAGCGGGCCAAAGCTTTGTGCACATCTCCGAAATTGGCGTCGATGCAGAGCCTCACGTCTCGAAACACTAGAGAAAACGCTGCATCGTGCATACCGCGAGCAACAGATCCAGGCGCAACGGATAACCATGTTAAAAGGTGAGGATCGGGTGTAAGCGCCGCGATGTCGTGCCAAAGTTCCAACGGCAAAACATCAGGGACCACTGGCAGGCCCTGGACCTGGCGATTTTGCTCGATTTCCATGGCCGTCGAGGTAAACGGTATTGGGGCAAATCAGTGTGTCAAATCAGTGTGTGTACCAAGGTGTGTCCACAGACAATGGGTCGGAGGCCCGGTCCGGTGGCCAGCGTTTAATCCGCCGTGGCAAGCGCATCAAACCAGTGGGCCTGAGATCGTTTTCGTGTCCTCGCTGTACATGTCTCACTCCCCCTCACTCCGACTCGCAGCTGGCGAGCGACATCGGCACCGACATCATGACATGCTTGCATTGAGCAGAGGGGCAATCATTTAGCCGGGCTCAAAAGACTCGGCGCTCAAAAGCGATTTTACTTCGATTGCAATTCTCTGCAATGCTACGGCCGGGCTTTCATCGGATGAGGCTCGGCGTCAAAAGCAAGTATTAGGGCCCCCAAAGCAAGCCAAACCTGGATCCCCCACTGGCAAGGGTTCGGGGCTGAATTGAGGCCGCCGCCGAGGCCAGCGATCAAAAACATCCACCTTTGCAAGGCTAAGTATCGACAGGTATCGACTTGTAGTTTGTTTGATTCTTGCCCGTTCGTTGATCCTTTGCCCAAATTTACGGGGACATGCAATTTTAACTTTCCCTATTCGTAGTCTCGGGACACCGGCGTGCGTACAACCCGTTGAAACTCTCCTGTATGCGCATGCCGCTGAATCTCCCACATCTTTTCGTGTTCGGCGAAGGTACGCAGTGAGGGAATGTGCCGCGCCAGGCTCTCGACCGCGGTCCGTCCAAATGACACGTTGTGGTTGAAAATGTGGAGGTGTTTGAGCGCTGTGAATTTTTCAAGCAGGTGAAAGTAGGTTTCTGTGAATGTTTGGGCCTTAAGGGTACGCAGTCAGAAAGCATCCAAACGAACCAATGCGTGAGCTCACGCTATGACGAGTCCCTTTCAAACAGGTGAGCGATATCTCGGGAATATCCAGCAAAGCATCTCCGAGCCCATGGAAGAAGGGGTGATCCAATGTCAGTGCGTGTACGGGAAAGGAGAAATGTTGGAGGTGAGGGCTAGCTGTCTTGAGACATGACAGGAAGTTGGCCGAGTCGACCATGGATCTTTCAATACTCCGAAACTGGGATAGGAATGTACAAGTGATTGCCAAGTTTTCCAACGCATTGGCGCGGTCGAGGAAGGAGCCAAGGCAGTCGAAAAAGTTGTGTGTCTGGGTGAGCAGCGCCCCCGTGAGCTGAACTTCCAGGGTATTTAGCACCGGAAACAGACGCGAGGATCCGAGCACTGTGGAGGAGTTGCCTCCCGAGATGCTCAATCGTGTCAGCGTGAAAGGTGCTAGTGGAGGTTCAACATAGTTTGCACGGATATCCGCATTGCCCTGGCGAGGTATAAATATGGAGTCTTTATCCTCCGGGGTCAACGTGATGAGCGCGAGGTCCAACGACTCGAGGGAAATAATGTCGATTCCTGAGAGAAGGCTGGTGGTATCCCTCGCGGTCGATACGTGGTAAAGGCTGAAGTTTCGCAGAGTTTCTGGGGCGCGAATACAGATGGGGAGCAATTTCGGTACCAAAAATTGGATGGTATGGTCGTGCGAGCGAGCGAGAACTTGCTCAGTGATAGAGCATTGTTTGCAAAGGTCTCCAAATTATACGTAGTATTGCCGTCACTTCGTGGAGACACGAGGTCGAGGATCTGTAGCGTTTTGGGAAACAGGATCTCGAGTTGGCTCTTATGAGTGACTTGGAGCTGAACGAGCCGGTTTAACCCCGTGAGATCAACCTGGGGAGTGTCGACACTGTCGAGTGCCAGAGCTCTGCCAAGTCAACGTTGATGCCCGCCGTTTCAACGAATATGTCTCACCCGATTTGCAATCTTCGCAATCGCTTATTTGTGGAGCGAAGGACAGTCAAAACATGGGGAGGCAGATCTATGTCGTCCGAATCATCCCAGATAAATTCCTGCAGCAGGGGAAACCGTGTCAGGGCTACAAGAAATAGAAGAAAATCAATATGGTGGGGTTTATCGACCAGAAGCTTGCCATACCGTCCACCAAGGCAAAGGCCATTTCGTCCATTATGTCCGCGGCGTAGCTGATTCCAGCACTGCTGGCCCATATCTCAAGCCTTCGCACGGCTAGACACTGTTCACGGCGCTTTAAAATCCTGCCTAAATGCGCCAGGGCTTCGTCCGCTCCATTGGCCCCAGTAGACAATTTGAGGCGTACGTCTCGAAACAGCCCGGTGAATGCAGCGTCATGCATGTGGCAAGCCACAGAACCAGGGGCGACAGATAGCCACGATACAAGGTGGGAGTCGTCGCCTCCAAGTTTCGTCAGCGCGGCGATTTCATGCCACAGTTCCAACGGCAAGACATCCGGGACCAGGACACGGCTGTCTTGCTCTACTTTCATCCGGAACAGCCGTGGCGAACGCTCCTGCGAGTCCAAAGCGTCAGAATCAAGCTTCAGACTTGGCTTCAGAGTGCACGATTGCGTGTGTCCAACTTCCGCTGAGTCGGTAATAGGAAAGAAGCGTTATGGGTCTCTGCCGATCTGAAGCTCCCAAGTCAGTCAGTGCTCCGCTGCGTTAAACGAAGCTTGAGGCCTTGAGAGGTTCGCTTCAAGCTTGAACTCGCGAGTTGGTGGCACGCAAGAAGCACTGGGTACTAGCGGATCAAGTAGACGCCGATCATCGGCCCGAGCATCCGATGTGTACAGTACACAATCTGATTCAAGAGGCAGGCGGGAATCTTGAAAAGTACATCAACCCCGGTCTTCAAGTTTTCGAGGCTTCGGAATCCGAATCTGATTTTCTTTTTTTTTACCCCCCAAATTTGGCTGAGGAAATGTGTATTTCTCAGTTTTTCACTCAAATTGAGCTCGGAAAATTCCGGGAAAATCGGATTCGGAAAGCTGGCCTATGAAAATGGGAGTGTAGGGAAAGACACCGGAGGCACTTTTGGGGGTTTTGCGGGGTTTTCCGACCATTGTACTGGGTCGCCGAAAGGGGAAAAAGGCGAAAAAAGAATGCAAAAGAGGGAGAAAGGAGGGAATTCAAGGATACCTCGGAGAGCTCATACTGGATCATGTACAATGTGAACCTTCGACTTCAATTTGACTTTGCAGATCATATAGACACAAAATGTTCCAACAAAATTGCCGTGCAAAGCTAAGAAATACATGGAACTAGTGAACCAACACTGAATTGATCCTACGTAGTAGGGACAAGCAGACAGAGCTCAGGAGCATAGGTTCCACGTCTACAACCACATGAATTTGACACTCAAGTTATTTGTTTGAAGACTCAAATACCATGCGCGCCTTCCGAACTCAAGAGGTACTTGTGTATTTTGAAGGTTATAAGTTGTCGGCATTTGGGAGCTCCAGGGAATGTCTTGCAGCCTTGCCTTGCCACAAGTAGAGTAATAAGTCTTGGGAGCCGCGACGTCCACGACCATTTTCAGAGAAGCTGGTGAAAGTGTCTGCCCGGAATTTGGAGATGCTGCAGCCGTAGAGAATGGAGAGAAAGAGTTGACGAGTAGAGGGGGGGTTCCAAGTAATTCTGGCCCCGTGAACAGTCTGAGTAGCCGCCGAATGTCGACAGGTTGACCATCTTTCGACAAAGGCAGATTTCGTGATTTGATGGCTGCGCACACCAAAACTGAATGAGAAAAATTGCCAGAGCAGTTGGAGGTACTGGGATTTATACTGGCAGCGGTTTCAGAGGTGCATGGGCTGCAAAGAGGCCGCTAGGACGAGGAACGATGGTGGATTGCACATAAGTTATGTGCCAGTGATGTCATCAATCACGCGGAATTAGCCGATCACACTGGAAACCTTGTATCGCAGTTGCTAGGTCCCTCAAAATTCTTGAATTCCGCAGGGACGCTGGTGTCTACTGTAGGATACTGTACGAATATTTTCATGAAATCCTGCTTGCTGCAATGCGAGATTTTATGTCCCCACTGTATGTGCCATCAGTGGCTGTGTAACATAACGGTTAAGTGCACCCAGCTGATCCGTCGGTGAACCTTTTGCGGCCGCTGGAGGGGGGTATAGGCCGGCGGTAGGTCACGTTTTGGCCACGTTATTTCCTTTTTTGGGGGCCTTGTCAAGGAGGTCGATGTCTCGGCTATAATTCCCGCCTGCCTCTTGATCTGATTTGCCCAATACATATCGTTCACCTCGACGGCCATGGAAATCGAACGAAATAGTCGTCAACCCCGGGACCTGCCACTGACAGCTACAGTGGTCCCGGATGCTTTGCCTTTGGAACTGTGGCACGACATCGCGGCGCTCATGCCCCCGATTCTCACCTTGTGCCATGGTTGTCCGTCGCCCCTTCAAGTTGCTCCATAGCCCGCCACATGCACGACGCAGCGTTTGCCATACTGTTTCGCGACGTTTGTCTCAAGTTGTCCAAGGGGAGTGGCACTAGCGCGAAGTGAGGAGTGCATTCTGGCCGTGCGGAGGCTCAACATTTCGACCATATTTACCTGTGTTCAGTATAAAGCGGACGCGATAGATAACCTTGCCCTTCGGGTAGCGGAGGGTACGCTTTCCATCTTGCCACCGACCTGAACGACTGAACTTTGTGTTTCCGTTGCAGCCGCGATTCCCCATGCTGCAAGAGTTTATCTGGGATAATGATGAAGAAATAGAGCTTCCGATGCATCCTCAGATTTTAAAAACATTGGTCTCCGCCAACAAGCATTTGCAAGTATTGCAAATCGGGTGAGAAATGTCTTCAAAGGAACCTCTAGTATCGTGCTAACCGAAGTATCTCATACGCCAGAGCTATGGATCCTTATACTTCTCAGATTGATCTCGCGGGTTTGAACCAGCTCGTTTCGCTGGAAGTCATGTATAGCGGACCACCTAATATCCTGTTTCCCAAAAACCTGAAGACGGTCAGCCTACTCTCTACCGTGTTGGACGGGAATCATGTGGAACCCTTGGTTAACAACGCTATATCGCTCAGCAAGGTTACGTTCTCTCGCATGGTTATTCCGTCCGATCTTTGGTACCGGGAACCCTACTCCTCCCTCCACACCATATATCTGCAGGATATCACCCCTCCGATGGAGACGGGTCTGGACTTCAGCGGAATAGCCACACTCGACACGCTTTACCTGCGATACATAGACGACGTGCAGAGCATCATCCCACGGCCCATTTGCATTATGACCCCCCAAAACCTGCGAAACTTCACACTCATCAGCGTATCAGCTGCTTGGGACGCTTCCAGCCTTCTTTTAGGAGTCAATCTTCTAATCCTTGACTCGTTGGACCTCGAGTTTATAAGCTTGACCCCAGAAGATATATATCAGATCTTTGTGCCCTCGATGGGACTTCAATAATACCGCCCCGCCTTTGGCTCCTCAAATTACGCTGCCTCATTTCCAACTTGAAGCTCGGCGATGATATTGCGTCCGTGGTACTTGCATCATCGCGCCTGTTCCCTGCCCTATGCACGCTAGAAATTCGAATCCTCAGACATGGCTCTGTCCCGCCGATCGACTTCTTCGATTATCTTGGTTCCTTCGTCAGCGGTGTCAATACGCTGGATAAATTGGTTATCGACAGTCGAAATCAATATGTCCAAGACGCTATGTTTGGGTCGTCGTCCTTCATGTCATGTCTCAGGACAGCCAATAATCTACGACACTTTGCGTTCCCCGTAAATGCGCTCACCTTGGATCACCCATTGTTCCATGAATTCGGGGATACCTTGTTGCATGTCCGCGAAATCTCAGTGTCCTTCCCGGATTGGAGCAATTACCAGGCAAGTGCATCTGTATCTTCCGTCTCGATAAATATATTCACTCATCGACTGCGTTCTCTCCGGTTCAGGATTTCACTGATATCGAAAACGGATTTCATGCGCTCTCCAAATTCGCGAGCCTCACACATTTTTATATTCACACAGGGTATCCCGGCCGCACCGTGATTATCGCTCAAAGCGTGGTTGAAAACCTAGCTCGACAGGTTCCCTCACTGCGCGTGTTGACTCAGGACTGAACAGGGGGTTATGCGGGAAATCCAGCGGCATGCCATCACAAGAGAGCTGCAGAGAGTTGTATGCTTAGACCCATCCGTGAGATGAGACGCGGCTGGATGCGTCGCAGAAAAGCCGGAACTAGTCAATACAGATCCGTCGCAATATATCTGGTTCACGATTGGTCATGTCCATGGTGAACAAAAACCCTCCGCATTAGTTTAGTCCAGCGAGTTCCTTTACCGCAGTATCACTTTATTTCTTGCTCCGCATAGACGAGCAGCTGCTATTCTGCTGTAATTTGGCCGCTGTGCTTTGGACCGGATGAAAAGGGCAAATGCAACCAAGGCACAGCCACATGTTCAAGTTGACTTGTCGAAGACTGGGAGCGCTGGAATGTAATGTCATTGTGAATAACGGGAAGTTTGATTCCGGACTGACTATTTGTGAACTCCCCAGACATGCATCTCGACCTCGCTCGGATTATCTGCGTTGTCGGGCCACTCAATGTTGTGTAACACGATGAAAACTCTGTCATCATTGACCCGTAACACAAGGCCTCGGTATCATATCAAGTTCAACAGAAAGCAGTGTACCAAGGCATCTCCGGATCCTCCGTCTCAACATCCCACGGATTACAGTGTCTAACTTTGAAGTTCCAGAATTTCCCACTGCTCTTCTCCTTCGTCGCGCCATCGATGCGCGACAGAATACCCGCGACAGAGTCGTCTAGAGCAACCGGCGTTTGCTTGAGCCCGAACGTGCTCGCTCCCCCGCCGTTATTACCCATGCACGTCGCCACCCGCCGCGGCTCAATCGCCATCGTGACGAGCGCGGGGTGCTCGGTGTCGAGGACCTTGACGAGCGCGTTCACAGCCTTGGACATGCCGTACGGCGCGGCAGAGGTGTCTGTATCGCGCGATAGAGCCCATGCTGCTCGAGATGACGGCGAGAGAGGGTGTGCGCGGCTTGGAGAGGATCACCAGGCCCAATGATGTCGTAGCCTTTGACCGTGAACCCGACGCCACGGTCCGCTGCAACGATGATGCTGACATGCGCCTTTGCTAGTGCCTTGGAGGAGGTGCGCGCGGTGCCTCAAACAGTGTATTCAGCATCGAGAGTGGGAGTCAAGAGAGCTAGACAAGAAAAGATGGAGACTGTGCGCGGGTGAATGACAGATACTTACTCGTTGATTTCAGTGACAAGGATGACTCCACGAGACATACCTCGAAGCCGATATCGTAGCTGAGCTCATTTCATACACGCAAACGGAGAGAATTGGACAAATAGGAGTCTTGTTTTTTCGGGGTGATTTTGTTTGTCAGCAGCTCAAGCGTGGATGTAATTGGCAAAATAAAAATAGTTAAAAGTGTTTTTTCGCTAGCAAGGTCATCATCGAAAAGAACCACTGATAACCAATCAGGGACGCCAAAGAACGAGGGGTTTCAAACTCACGCAAATCAACCAAGAAAACACCGTCCCAACCACACTGAAGCCCCACTTGATGGTGCGCGGGATAAACGGACTCTCGTCCAGGTGTTCGACTGTTTGGAGGACATTGCGAAGGTTCTTGGCGATTTCATCGAGGCGCTCCTCCAGGCGCTCCTCCAATCGAGTCACTCGCTCTGATAATTCTATGCTGGATCAGTGACCCGGCAAAGGAAAGTGTTGCGAGACTCGACACACACCAGCATCTGGAACGACCGTCGTTGGATCGGACGGAGACCTGGGATGTCCGCTGCCAGTGTCCATAATGCTCAGCCCCTCTCTGACGATAACCATTTTCGATCGTCGGGTCCACGATGGGTTTGAGGCGAAGAGATGAGGGACGATTCCGGGCAAGAGCGACGGCCTTTGAATCGGCTGAGCTGACATCGGGAGCGAAGAGAAGAGTTCAGGAGCTGGTGGAGAAATGAGAAGAGAACTCCTCAGAAGTTCAATTTGTAACAGTAACGCCCTCAATTTGTCTGATCGCCGCGCAGTCTGGTCCTCAATTGGCAATTGGTTGTATCGATCGCCCGAAATTGAAACTCCGCTGACGCTTCGGACGAGTTCCGAGGTGTGTACGAAGCTCAGGTGCGCAGGTAAAGGGAAGACGTAAACAGACGAGCGAAGAGCGCCTGCAGTACGATACGTCGCGTCAGGCGGCTCTCGGACGTTTCCGAGGCACCGGCCTTCCAGCATTAGTGGCGGTGTAAATAGGTGGATCGGGACTTCGGCAGAGCATAAGTATGGACGGTCGCATATGTACACAACGTAGCACAAACAAAGCAGGTGTGGTTGAGATATATTACAAATTCAGAAGTTGAAATCGGTTGAAAATAGCTTCCAGTGGTTGCCCAACACCAAAAACTCTCGGCCCCAGGTTGGTCCAGCGAACTCCTTTACCGCAGTACCCTTTTTTCCCTGCTCCGCAGGGACGAGCGGCTGCTATTCTTCTTCAATATCACCGCTGTGCTTTGGAACGGATGAAAGTGGCAAATTCAACCAAGGCACAGCCACATGTTCAAGTTGATTTGTCGAAGGCTGGAAGCGCTGGAACGGATGCCAATATCGATAGATACGGCTGATGACGCTCAGTTGGCGGTAGCATCTAGCCGGTTGTTTTTTTAACGTCACAGACGTCCATGGTTCAACGGTTGCACCTCTCAGCGCGTGAGGTGAGAAATCTGCTCAGTTGACCGTTGGCAGTACAAAGAGCCGGTATTATATTGTAACGACAGCAATTTACCAAGGCACCTCTTCCGTCTCAACGTCCCACGGATTGCCGTGTCTAACTTTGAAGTTCCAGAATCTCCCACTGCTCTTCTCCTTCGTCGCGCCGTCGATACGCGACAGAATACCCGCGACAGAGTCGTCTAGAGTTACCGGCGCCTGCTTGAGCCCGAATGCGCTCGCTCCCCCGCCGTTATTACCCATGTCCGTCGCCACCCACCCCGGCTCGATCGCCATCGTGACGAGCGCGGGGTGCTCGGCGTCGAGGACCTTGACGAGGAAGTTCACAGCTGCCTTGGACATGCCGTAGGGCGCGGCGGAGATGTGTTTGTAGCGCGCGATGGAGCCCATGCTGCTCGAGATGACGGCGAACGTGGGCGCGCCGGTGGGGGATGCGAGGAGCAGTGTGTGCGCGGCTTGGAAGAGAACGACTGGGCCGAGGGTGTTCACCTCGTAATGGTTGCGGAAGGCGGCGAGCGGCGTGTCGGCAACCGGGCCAAAGTGGTTGGCTATACCTAGACGTCCACGAGTGTGAGTCCTGATCAGACACGATTCAAGTTGACTTACCTGCGTTGGCAACGACGACGTCAAGCTGTCCAGCGGTCGCCTCAATTTGCGCGATGGCTGCGTCGTTGTCGGCCTTGCCGCCGGATGTGAGCTTGACCGCGTGCAGGTTCGGGTATTTGGCTGCCAGGTCTACGAGCGCCTGAGAGCTAGGGTCCCGAGCACCGGCGAAGATGATGGTGTCGGGACGTGCAGCGAGCGCTGCGGCCAAGCCGTATCCAATACCGCGATTTGCTCCAGAGACTGTAAGAAATCATGAGACCTTATAGAGCGAGCTCAGAGGCACTCACTCAGGTAGACGAGTTTGTTGGGCATGGCTCCTCAGGACGAGTGCTGGGAGATGCCTCCAGCTTTGAGATGCCTTTATAGCTTCCGGACGATGTCCAGATTGGGGCCATGAGCTTAATGGGAGCCAAATGGGACCCAGCACCAGCACTCAGGCTGCTGACTCGATATGAGCAGACACACATACATTGGTAATTTTGAGAGCGTCCAAGGAATGTCAGTCGGAACACCGCTGTTTCCTTCAAAAGATAGCCGCGGAATCCAGACGGAGACTCGAATCCTCCGAAGAGAACGTCAATCGAGACGAACGAAAGTGGCGGAATGCAGACGGAATGTCAACATCGTTGATGCTGGGCAGGGTCAAGTTGCCGACCTCGTCCAGAAGCAAGGTCGATGCCACCTCGGTGCAATGTTGGCTTATATAGCCATCGGGAAGCCGCTCTTGCTTCGCAGTAGAAGAGTTTTGGGATGCTGACGTTGTCCAACGGTGTACGTTTTCGGGGAGACTATAAGTAACGACATCGCAGCACACAAGGCGAGGAGCGGCGTGACAGTCTTCTGAGCCAGCCAGATAGATCCCCCTCAAAAGTTCCTTGTTTGATAAAGCGTAGTAGCCTGAGCTGGGCTGTACAAGTCGACTCCGAATCGAAAGTCGCCTCCAGAGAAATCTGTCGGTTGATCTGCTGAAACTCAACTGGACGTTGTCCTATCATTTCTGGAATGCGCTTTCTTCATGCACTGGACGTTTGGCGAGACTAAAAGGGAGAAGGGACTTTGTTGAGGTTGTCGAGTCAACAAAGGACCGTGCGAAGTTGATACTCTTTGTCCTTGTTGATTCTACCGCTTCCTCGGAACCATCTCGACTTTGCCGCAAATTCGCGTTTAACGCAAGTACGCCCCTTCCCACTGCATCCTGCTGGACTCAATCTTAAACATATTCACTCAGAAAGCATCCCTGGACTTTTCTTGATCTTTTCGCGTGAGCCAAATGTCCCACGACGCGGTCGTTCCTGTCTGAACCCCTCCTGTGACGATTGTGGTGTCCTCTTAGTCTCAGCGCGCAATGGCTCCCGCTGCTAAATCTGGAGGCAAATCCAAGTCTGGTGGACCCTCTGCAGCTCCCGGCGCACCGAACCAGCCGCGGTCGATCCAAACGAGAAGTCAGAAAGCCGGCCTTCAGGTGCGTGCATTTGGTCATCACCGACAATGCGTTGCCACTTACCACTGTCTTTGATAGTTTCCCGTCGGTCGTATCCATCGTTATCTGAAGCAGCGCACACAACACAATGTCCGAATCGGTGCTAAGGCCGCGGTGTACACGTCCGCGATATTGGAGTACCTCACGGCGGAGGTGCTGGAGCTTGCCGGTACGTGTGCTACCTATGCCTGCGACCGGATGTAGCTGACCCCGTTCTTTGAAAGGCAACGCGTCTAAGGACCTGCGCGTCAAGCGCATAACGCCACGCCATCTGCAGCTCGCCATCCGTGGGGACGAAGAGCTTGACACCCTTGTGCGCGCTACCATCGCCGGCGGAGGTGTGCTGCCCTTCATCCACAAGAGCCTCACGACGACCGCGAAGCCTCCGAAGAAGGGTGAGGTCGGCGTGTAACTTATCTCGTTGAGTAAAGACGCACTCCAGCCTGGCATTTTCTGTGGTAGTGTATCGCTGTAACCTTTTTTGGAGTCTTTCATTGTACCTTTTCTTTGTATGTACTTTGGATTTTGCTACAGTGCTGAATATAATGCGTTTTGAAGCCAAGAAAAAACGGGAGTGGCTGTGCGACCACTGTTGCCAAGCAGCAGCAAACGTAGGCAAACCAACTTTCCTTGTTCTTTCCTTTCACAGCGCGTTCCACCCTCAAGGCGATTTTGATTTTCACGCCTCAAGTTGGCGTCTTGCGCACAATGTCCTTCCTACCGCCCGCATTGCCTGAATTGCGCGCTCCCGAGGAAATAGCAGACTTTCCTGGATTCCCAACCTACGCTGAATACAAGCTCATCGAAGACGCGCATCTCTCCAAACTGTCCACGGTATCTAGGCAAGAAAAGTCGCTTATATCCCAGGTTTTGTTCGACCGCATCTGGGAGGTCCTCACCCTGCCCTGGAGAGTTCAGGGCCCGGGCCCGATAGTTGAGACGCCCCAGTTTCGTTCCTGGGCGCGCAAGAATTTCACTCTGGGCAGCCCTCCTTCATCTGCTACAAACCTCGATGGCGCCAAGGTCGCGTTGCTGAGTAAGGGCTCGGTGGTTGCTGTACGAGAGCAGCTGTACCAGATTCTATGCTACTGTCACGGCGAAGCGGGACACGGTCCCGATCGCGCGGTATACGATGCAACGCAGGCACTTGTCAGCCAGCGCTACAGTCATGTTCCCAAGGGCTTAGTCGAACGCTTCCTCGATGCCTGCCCCTCTTGCTACGACACCTACTCAACCGACTCCGTTCCAACCATCCGAGTTCACAAGGAAAACATCGTCGCGCCTCCACACTACCGGGCCCCAAGCTTCGTCGCCGCCGTCACCCACGAGCACTGCAATGTCTCCTTGGTCGACACCAGCCGCTCCCAGTCAGACAGCGCGCCCCACGCCCCCTACTCTCAGGGCGCGCGCTTCGCGGCCGCCGTCACGCCCGCGCACTACAATCTCTCCTTGGCCGACACCAGCCGCTCCCAGCCAGACAGAGCGTCCCACGCCCGGGGCGCGCGCTTTGCGGGCGCCGCCACCCCCGAGCACTACAATCGCCCCTTGGCCGACACCGGCCGCTTCCAGCTCGACAGCGCACCCCATGCTGTCCTTTCGACGAGGCCTGCCGCCGCTTTATACAACCGCTTCCAGCTCGACAGCGCGCCCCACGCTATCGTTTCCACGAAACCTGCCGCCGCTGGACACAACCTCCGTGTATCCACTCCGATTCCGGTTTTAGGCCTGAACGCGCCTTCCGTATCAGCTATGACGACCACCGGACCCATTACGGACCTTCCGTCTGCGTCAGGCACACCATTAACCTTCATTTCTTTCGTGCCCCCCACGGCGGAGCCCTCTTTTCCTCTTGCACCCCCTGCCAACTCGAATTCGCTTCGTCTACCTCGAAACACGCCTACCTGGTCAGGAATGACAACGACCTTCATGCCCGGCCTTTCTTCTGCGTCCGACGGACCCCGAAACTTTCTCCCCTTGACGTCCGACGCCGCGGAACCCTCTTCGGCTTTCCCCTGGGATTTTCTGCCGCCTGCCCTTGACTCCGAGTCCCCGCCGATCACACACGATGTGTCTGCCCGCTATTCGCGTCGTCCGCACCCATACAAGAAGCCTAGCGGTGCGTCCTATCGCCCGGCGGCGGACACTCCTGCCTTTGCGGATTTCTTGTCTAGCATGTTGGGATAAGGCGAAGTTGTTTTAGGCTTCCTGGGGCGGAAAGTTTGCGTGGGGATATATGTATAATCCATCGGGCGAGTGCCTGCGACATGTAATCAACGACAGTATAAAATGGTGGGCATTGCGTTGACTTGATTTCCATCGCACGTTGATACTTACACGACGAAACAGATGCATATTTCGGAATCCAACACGGCTATCTTGCATTGGTCTACATCCCTCTGCGATTCCCATGTAACCGCACGTCTCCGAACCTCCCGTGTTGGCTATGTTCAGTCTATGTATGTACTTTCATTGCACGAAGTACGACGTGCCAGGGTTTTTAAAATATTTATATAGTGGTATTTTAGCAGCGTGCATAGAACCCTCTGCAAATCTCCTGTAGTCGTATGTCGCTCAACCTCCTACTTCATGTTCGAAAGTTACGGCGATCTCACTTACCAAGAGAATTTCAACCACATAATCACTTTGGTGGCGCGATTCCCTGTGCAAATGTGCAACTATGTGAGCTCCACGAATTTGGATAGTGCATAGAATCCTTTTTTCCATTCGCAGCAAAATTTTGAGGAAAGAGAGCAGCGATGAGCAGATGAATTTATAGACGACGATGAACTTGAACCGATCCAATTCTTGGTCACACTGATATGCGGGAACACGACCGAGCACCCCCAGTTCGGAAAAGATACGGCGATCCAACGACAAAGTGTTCGACAAAGTCGATTGAAATCTCTCTTATCGATCAGACGTTCAACGTTCAACTTCTAAACGGCGCGGCGAGCGCATGTGAGGATTGTGTAAGTACTTCATCACCATCCGACAAGCAGTGCACGCCACTCCGGAAAATTAGATGTTTCTGGGCACCTAAAAACACGATACATGTAGTTTCACCCGCAATATCTAGGCGCCCGACAACTTGCCGACAACTTTGAGCACGTCGGCCCGGGCCGTACCGGGAAGGTCGGGGCGGGCCGTACTGGAGCGCTCCGGATACTCATGATTTGCCGAGACTAAATGCGTGTAATTGGGATCGCCGAGTCGTGCCCATGACATTCAACAAATAGTGCTCGGCAATACACTTTCTTAAATCCTGCAGTCAGACTTTGAAAGAGGTATCGGAAGAGCACTGCAGAGGAGCAGAACTACGCTATTTCCGGATCGGGTGCTGAACCCTTGTTGATTGTGACGGACCAAGAGAGACAAAAAGGGTCTTGTTCGATATGGCCATCGTGGGGGTCGAACCCAAGACCTTCGCGTAAGAATGCAGGAAATAAAGCAATATTAGCACGACGCTCTAACCAACTGAGCTAGACGGCCGGTGTTTAATGGGGAGTCCGGGCACCGGTTCAAGAAGAAAGTGCCGGTGAACGGGGGAAGAAGGAAACCAAAAAGAAAGAGGAATACTGTGATCTGTTCAACTCATCTGCAGGTGGTGAAAAACTCGGTGGTGTGGGGTCCGCATGTACTCTAAGTGTCGAGATATTAAAGTGTTGGTGGAAGTTGCCTGTTCGATTCGGCTCGAGTCGGCGTAGACCAGTGACTGTCTGTCTATGGAGGCAAGGATGTCTATCGACAAGCTTGCTTTCATAGACAGGATGGATTCGAGCCTAGAGTCGGCGGCTAACTGCGGCTAACAATCGTGTTCTCTTCCCGCCCTATTGTACGAACGGGAAGAGAGCGCCACGGCGGCTGTAAGGAAACCCTTACCCTGTACTAAATGGCACAGACTCAACCAACGATCGAACACTCAACAGCGCGGTGACTGCACTGCGCCGCTTATTTGAGGCCATGAGCGGTGGTGGAAGGTCGTCCACTTTGCGTAAAATGTCACCATATCCTCAATACTTACACCAGTTGCCTTTAAACTTGATGTTCAGACTACAATCTGCAGTGTTGTAGACACTGTCCAAAAATTGAAACGAGGCTGGCCAGATCGAAAACACCGCTGTATTATTGCTTCAACCCTTATCCAAGCCTCAATGGAAGTCACATCGGCAAAGCGCACAGTAGCCTCCGCTAGCCTAGCGGTGGAGGCCACATCGTGTACGGTCTTGAGTTGGCGATCTTCAGTTGCTGCGAGTCGGCATGAACAGAAATCAACAGAAGCTTGACAGAAGCCCAATCACTTCCGAACCAAACAGCGACAATCTAGTGCGTTTTGCACCGGGGCCACCGCAGAATTCAGTCTCAAGTCTCCACAACTTCGATTCACACTTCTTGACTGAGTATACGAGGTCGACCAGGCCAACGCAACATGCATATTCAATAATATTTCCACTCCCGGACCATCGATTCACGCTGCAGCGCTCAAAAATTCGCCGCCGACCACATCTCCTCGTTCGAAAAGAAACGCCCTTTGCGCTTCGTGCCGACGGACACCTCTGAATCAGAAACTCTCAGGTCGTAATTCTGTCGAAAGCCGCTGAGCATCGGGAGAGCAACGCGTGAAGCACTGAACTCGCGCTTACCTCCGACCGGCGACTGGATCTCTCGCGGCGTGGGCGTCTCGTGGGTCGAAGATCTTGTTCATCTGCATGGCGGACGACCAGTGAGCGCGAGTCGCATCGAAACGAAGACGAACGCACCTTCCGTCCTCTGGCGCTTCGAGCTGCCTCTGGCTCTGGCGGCGTCCGTGTGGCTGAGCTGCTCGACGAATCGGACTTGCTGCGACTGCTTGTGGGCGATGGACTGGCGCACGCGCGCGATCTCCTCTTCGAGAATCTCGTAACGAAGCTGGAGCTGGAAGTTCTGTTCGTCGTATTTGAGCAGGCGCTCTGCGAGGGCGGGGATTTGGTGGACAACGAGCTCGGACGCCAATTCGGATGCAGCGGGCATGATAAGGGAGAGAGCTGCGAGGCGCGAGGAGGATGGGAGTCGAGGTCAAAGAGAATGCAAAGTGAGCGATCGCGAACGGGTGGCTGACACGAATCCCCTGTTAACGAAAGTCTGCATGTCAGCCACCTCAGCCGCTCTTTCCTTTCCACCACCACAACCCCGCAGTCCCTCCCGCCCCCACCAATCCACCGCCGTCGACGATGAGCACCTTCATCAAGTTCGGGAACCACACCATCGCGCCCGCCGGCACCAAACCCACGCCGATCCCCACCTCGCCGACGACCACGTCCATGGCTGACGCAACGGACGCCCTCGCCCTCGCGCGCCTCCTCCACTCAAAGGTCAAGGACCTGGAGCAGGCCGTCGTCGAACGCAAAGCCCGTCGTCAAGAGTGGCACGCCGCGGTGGAGCGGCTGGACAAGAACCTGGTGGCGCTGCGCGCGCAGGACAGCAAGGAGGGCGAGAAGCTCGCAAAGCTCGTCAAGCGGTGGAACAAGACGCAGCCCCGCGACCACGCTCCGCGCTACAAGACGCAGCATCACGACTACCGCCGCGAATCCGAGGACGAAGCCCCGTTCGTCTGCCCGACGACGCAAGCGGCGTCGGCCTTCAATGGGACGAGCGAGCGCTACCGGGACACGTACACCTTCTCGGGGCCCGCATGGCAAGGCGCCTCCAATGCCGGATCGTATTTCTCGAGCCCGCCGCATGCCCACGCCTTTGCCCGCGACTTCCTCTACACCATGTCTCCCGAGGCCCTGGACCCCGATGGGTTCAGCACGGCCGATACGCCGACGAAGCACGGGCATCTTCGCACTGCTGCCTTGTCGGACATACAGAACACGCCACAAGACGCCGGGAGCAGCAACAGCCGGAAGCGCAAGACTGTCGATATGGAGGCGGATTCGGCCGACGAAGGGCTGCACAAGAAGACGAGAGCCGGGGGGATGCGGAGCTATGGTTCTGGGAGGAGCGACAGTGATGGGTACGCGGTGGAGTTTGAGGAAGAAGAACTGCGACATTAATTATGATTGGTAGGAGTGCGGTGCACAATTTCTTGCCCGGGGATGAAGCTGTAACATTGGCATGAGGATACGAATCGAATGGTGATGGCGTTTATTGCCCCGACGGTGGCGTCGTCTGCTCGCACTGCTCACTCTGGAAAATAACTTGTTTCGGGGCGTCCAAAAACGTGGTGACTTGCAAAATAGTACTTCAGACTAAACCCAAGCGGGGCAGGGGATCGCACAATTGTTGCTCAAGTCCGAGAGGGCAGGAATTAGTCTGCGATGAAGTGAAGCGATAAGTTACACAAAGGGTGCAAGAACTGGCAGATGATTGCAGCCCAAGGACGACGATATCACTGACTTGAAGTGTACGTCAGTCAAACGTCAGTGTTAAGTTAATGGAAGAGCGGAGGAGAAGTTATACAAGTCCTCAGGACCTGCGAGTTAAACCTGGACAAGTTATTGCTCAAATTGGATCCACGGGTCAAATGAACGCTGAGTTGAATGAGTCGAGCGTCCATGTTCGAAGTCTACGGGCTTCGCATTTCGAATCACCTCAAATTCACTGTTTGCGATTCTTGGGAAGACCATGTATTCCCCAAGCCAAACGATGAAGCCGCAAAATAGAAGGTGGAGAAGCGACCTACACCGGGCCGTTACGGCGCACCACGCTGATTACTGGGCCTCTGCCTGTACCACCTTTGCCACCTATAAGGGCCCCAACCCCACCGGGCCCTCCCGTTCCCCCTAGAAAATGTCAGAGACGCTACGAATAAGCGGGAGGTTTTTTCACCAGAAATATGGCTGATGTTCCAGCGTTCGGCAGGGTCGATGTTAAGCTGTGGGCCTTCGCCGTCACCGCCTTCTCCGACAATGAGACTTTCGGCACCTGGGCCCCCGCAACCTCCTATACGTGAATAAGCTCTGGCACCGTCCAATCGGTTGATGTATAAAAGTGCTCGTACCTGCAATCCTAACCAGCTGACCTTCGAAGGGTTTTAAGTGGCTCCTCGACAGTGGCAAAGTGAACAACCGTGCTCTTACCTGCAATCTCGACAATCTGTACTGTAACGCACCTTAGCAGCGTAACATGAGGAAGAACGGAGAAGTTACCTTCGGGTGGAAAGTATTCCGGTGGTCGCGAGGGCTGTCAGTAAGTACCAGGTGAGAAGACGAATCGATCGCGATGTTGAACTTTTCATACCTCACGCTCCCGAAGAGACTTGAGCACCTCATGAACAGTGACAAACTTCGAAAAAGTAAGCCAAGCATACGTTGACGAGCGAATACCACACCGTAGAGTCAGCAATCAACTTTGCGATTCATATTGTGTTTCTCAAGAGACGATGCGATGTCGGCGCTGTTGAAAAACCGGCTGAGTCGTCCTTGCGAGCTGGCCACCTCGAGATCCCTGGTTATGGACTGTAATTCTCTGCGGGACAAAACCGCTCAGAGACCATCAATTTAGGGACAGTGGGTAAAAGCTGACCGTTGAAGCGCTTCGACGATAGTCCGACCCTGGCTCGGGTTGGTTTCCGCCATTTCAGATACGATAGGCGTCAGAAGCTCTATCCGAGCCGCCAACTCATTAAGACCTCGCGCGTTGTCCGATGTTAGCTGGATAAAGATGGATGAGAGGCCGCGCTAAGAAGGATGGGGCTCACCTCAATGCGTTCCACAATATTCAATAGAGGGTCGATAATGCTGCTCCACATACGGGAAGATTGTTGGTCACAGAACTGAGAGTCAGAAGTGCGAATTTCAGGACATTTCTCGCCGTCGGATCCGGAGGAGACTGTGTGATGCTGGTGGGCGATGCTGTTGTTTCCTCCGAGAGTAGTTTTGCCTCAGACAGCCGTGCAGTGTCTGTATCCACTTTCGCGGGTACACTGCCTTTGCGAATTTTGAGGGGCGAGAGGCGTCGAAAGAACTGTGCGAGGTGGATAAGAATGGTTGTAGAGGGGGAAAATAGAACGGACTGTGGTCATACGAGTAGGTTTTCCCCCTGGGACCGTCGCGAACGAAGTTGGACGAAGCTCAAAGACCGTGGACAGCCAGCACTGTTCGGCCTCGGCAGTCGGAAGCCGGATCGTGTTACTGACGCTCAGTAACACGAGTGCCAGATGAGCGCCTAAAATTTGTCGACCGAGTCCGAGTCGACCGTGACGGTGTTGCACAGCTGTAAGTCGGCAGGTGCCCAGCCCGATCTTGGTGCTCAAGAGTCAGCGACTTTCTACAGAATCATGGCCGAAGAATTGCTGATGTCCATGGGCACGAAGCGGTTTTTTTTCGAACGAGAGCTTGTCGAGATTGAAATTCATCATCATTCACCGACTCGGACTCGGAAAGTGGCTTGGCCGGCGACTCCCAGTCAGACCAATTTTGAAGTGCTGGAGCCTGGTCAGCATATACGAGTATGCATGTTGCATCCATCTCAGACGTTCAGTTAGAGTTGCGCCGACTCGGAGGCTAGATTGAAACTGGAAGAGGTACATGTTTGCTGTTACTTGGTTGTAAGGCTGTTGACCTCTGCTTGTCGTGCCGACACGGCATCGTTGCTCCACACGGTGACCACTGGCACCAGCACCTCCTCCACCCTGAGCTCTGACGCGTCCATGATGTAACGTCCTTTCAACGTATAAAGACACGATGCTGCAGCGCGAATTTCATTCAATTTCAACATGTCCTCCGTCCCCAACCTTCACAACGAGAACCTCACCACGGACGCGCCACCAGAGCACCACGTCCACAAGGCTTCGGAACCGCTTCCCGGAGCCCGCGGTGGTGCACCCGCAGCGGACTACAGCGCGTCCACTATGGAACGTCTCCCCAGCTCTGTCTGGCAGGAGGCCGACCCAGCGCAACCTACGCGCGAGCTTGACGCTTCAGAACCACAATCCAGGCCCGAATTGCCTGAGCGCTCGAATAGCGCAACCGGGAGGACGGCGCTCGGCGCGGAGCGCCCTGTAAATACTGAGCCGCATGCTGGAGGTGTGTTTTGCACTTCGAAAGTTTCTTTTGAAGGTGCTGACTCTTTCACTCCGCAGGTGGCGTCGCTGTCGATGGCGCTCATGAAAGCATGCCCACGGGCAAAGTTAGTGCTTCCGACAAGCTCATAGGCAAGGCCCAACAGGTCGGTTGTGTTGGCTATCCAGTTCCGATAATCCTAACCGCTGTTGATCAGGTCGTTGGCAAAGTAGCTCACAAGCCCGCTTTGCACGAGAAGGGTGAACTTCGGGAGGCTGGCGGCAAATCAGCAGTCACCGGCGATGCATGAGAGAATTAATTGTACTCAAGGAAGACTGTATTATTATCCAGCTGTATCATCAGACATGTTCAGACCCAGATGAACTGATTAGCGCTTCGACTCATCCGAGCTACATATATAAGTGGCTTCCAAAGAGATACCGCTCTACCTACATCTTTCTCCTCCCACCAAGCTTACCACCGCTGAATTACACTGACAAAGAGATGGCTAATCCTAGACTCGTTATCTCAGGTGAATTGGGTACACTTGCGTCGAAAATTTTTCTCACTCGCCGTAGGAAGCACAGGAGCCAAAGGCAAGGACGGCAGGATAGTAGGCGGCGAAGGCGGGATCGGTGAAGCGCCTCAGTTAGTGCCAGGAGATTGGCAGTTCTTTGACCAAATTCGCGGTCAGTCCCTCATGAGAAGTTAACACAGCAAATGATCGATACTATCTTCTACGGTTTGCAGGTGGCACTGGCGGCCAAGGTGGCGACGGCCGTGCGACAGGCAGCAGCAATGGGATGGGCCAAGGACCCAGAGGTGGGGATGGCGGGATGGGTGAAGCACCTCGGATAGCGGCAGGAGATCTGCGGTTCTTTGGTGCCAAACTTCACGGTCAGTCCTCCTTTGAGAAACATGGCAGACGATCGATACTATGTCCTCCGGTTTTTATAGGCGGTACTGGCGGACCAGGTGGGGAAGACGGTTCGGGAGGTCGACGCGGCATCGATGGGATAAGCCAACAATTTTCCAACCCTCCCCCGACGACCGATGAGCAGGCCGTTAACACGCCAACCCTGACGGTTGCCGAATTCTGTCGCCAATATCGCGTCAGTCAAGAGATCCAGGAAATTCTCGAAAAAGAGGGCTACGAGACGGAGAGAGACTTGCTCGAAGTGACTGATGGTACCCTCGAAAAAGCGGGGCTCGAAATCGGACAAATCGCTGAGCTGAGGAGGGCTTTGAAGGAACGTGAACCGGGAAGGTTGATCAACTTATCTTGATGATCTCTGTACCAATATACGTGGCAGATTTTCATAGGTTTAACCTGGAGGCTTCGATCGCTTTTGTATCTCTTGAAATCTTTGTACTGGGCGGAGAGCTATAAATTGCCTTATCTGGAAGTTGACGGTGTAAAACCGCTTTGGGCTTGCTGGCGTGGCTTGTTTGGCGCGGGCCGCCCCTGCTCACGTGCTACATCTCTTTCGTCGACAATCTTCAACCGTTTCAACGTCGACTCGAGGCATCGGATGGGGAGGGGGGGATTGATGCTTTCATGAACAAAGCTTGTCTTGAAACGCCGCCCGGCTTGCGGCGGAAGCTTCTATTTCCCACGGAGCGGTGTCAAAAGTTAGGCTGCAAGGCTGTAGAGTGCCCTTTGTTGCGTGCGCGCGATTGAGTAAAAAGCGCGTTCATTGCAGACCATGTCCTCCTCAGTGCGTTACCTTGTGGTCCCCTTTGACTTGATATCGTTCTCAAGTCATGCACTTCTTGCAGTTCCTTCGGCGCTTCTCCAACAAGGGCTCTCGCACACACTCCCTGCCCAGAGTGCATACCGAAGATTTGCACCAAGAAACTTTCTACTATGAAACGTCCTCTCCTACAAGCTTCACCGATGCTCGTCGAACCGCGGGCAACGTCCTGAAATTCTCGCTTCAGACTCTTGGCCAGGTTTCCGCCAATATCCCATTCGGTGGGGTCCTGAGCGGCGTCATTAACCCTTTGTTGGCTATAACGGAACGCATTGAGGTGAGTCCAGTGTTGCCTCAAGCTATCGGGCCATCGTCATATAGACATCCTCAGCAAACGTCAGACAACGAAAAGGGTCTTGTTAAACTCGCTGCACGCATCGAGCTTCTGACCCCGATCGTGTCTGAAATGGCGGAGAGCAATCCGACTGCGGGACGAAAAACTATCAAGGCTCTTCAACGGTAAGCAGCCCGTCTTCCATTCCTTAGTTATCTGATCATTCGTAGGGAACTGCAGTCGATAACGGAGGAACTCGAGGCGGCCAAAGCGCGAGGGAAACTCAACCAATTTTTCAACAGCGTCGACAATGCCTCCGTTCTCGAAAAACACAACCAGGCTCTCACCGAAATGATCGCCACCGCGACGGTGCGACATCTCTTGACCGCCCCGTACCTTACTCATTCCTTTAGTTTGCATCCGTTCGAGAGGTTCTTGAATCCCTACGCGAACTTGAGGTGAAAGGGATGTTGCGATCAATTTATATTCTCACACGGTAATTGCAGCGCTCGAAAATGCTGGACTCCTCTCCATCCGAAGGTGAGTGGTGAACTGTTTATTTTATGCTGCAGCTGACCTCCAAGGTAGGAATTAATGAGCTGGGCGACATCACAGGTAAGAACACTTTAGCCGCCAGCTGAACGAGGTTGAAGTGACCCTGCAGGCGGATTCGGGGGCGGCGGTGGTGACGCTCGCCGCACCGGCGGAAGAGGCGGGGTCGGCGAAGGGCCACAACTTGACCTAGATCCCGACGACAGATGGCGAGCGGGAAATGTTTCTGGTGAGCATCGCCATCTCAATTTCGAACTCACTACTGATGTTTGTTAGGCGGAAGAGGCGGTGTCGGCGGAATGGCAGACGACGTTGGCGGGGAAGGTGGTACCGGCAAAGGTCCTATTATCACCATACGATCCTACCGCAGGAGGGTCGTAGTTACCCAGCCGCAGGCGGCAGATGAGTTCTCAATCTTGTAGTAGTCTTCCAGCATCCTTCAAGTTTGGGTTTCGATCGCTGTCAGTTCCGGGCCATACCTCAGCGAGCAAAGCCTGAGCGCACGCGGGTGCATGCTCACGGAGAATTGCAAGTCGCTGAAAAGCTTCACTGCGGGGAAAGAGCGCAGGTGGATCGGAGGTGAGATTAATGAAAATTGCGTTACGCTTTTGGTTGCCATGACAGGATTTGACAAAAAAATATCTATGAGTCCAAAGAATAATTCCGAACCAAGTCTGAACTTACACTGAAGATAATCCCTTGGAATCGCTATCCACCGGCTTGTGGCAGTGAGTGAAATCCAATTGTCAAGTTCAAGGTCTTGGTTCGCGATGCTTGAGCAGTTATGATGAAAACCACGATTCAAATTCCGAGGGCGGGTCGCATACCAAAACGTACCGCCGATGGAATGAAGCAAAGCTTTGATTCTATACCCAGTGGAACTCTGATCGGGTGTTGTACGAGCCAAGAATCAACGGGCCTCTGGCCAGCAGGTCGATCTTGAAGAGAAAGAGAAGAATGCAAAGAACGTGTCAGTCCTCGCAGTTCTCCGAACTGAAGGAAGGGAATTTGGGGAGCCAGTATATGCGAATCGAATCTGCCAAACCCCAGTACTTTATTTTAGTTCATCTTAGCTCATCGCGGGACGCGCGCAATGTTCATCAAATCTGGAGCGCCGCAAAGAGAGAATTTGCTCGTTCCGTGGAAGCCTCGGCGGCGCCTGGTGAGTCTCTGACCCTCTCTGACCGATATGAAAGGTTTGACTCTGAATTCGCCCTTGGGCCTTCATCCTCACCCCACTGATTGTCGGCTTCTTCCGCATTGCGACCACTGCCAGTGTTGGGCTTCTCTTTCTCCGATTCGCTGGCCGCTTGAAGTTTCTTCGGATGAATCCTTTCGCCGCCGCCACGGACCTGAAATAGTACAACCACACTGAGTCGTGGTGATCGATATGATTCTGCGCGCCGTTAAAAACAGTCAAGTCTGCATGGATAGGCATGAATCAGTTGTTTGATGTGGCGGCGGGCGCTGGCGCTCTTTTGTGGTCATTTTGACGTCTGAAAAGGTGCCGGGCTCCACCACTGGCCAGAAAATCGGGTAAAAAATTCCCGAGAGTGGCCACCGCAGGCGCTCGAGGAGGGCAAGATGAGGGGCTCGCCCGCTCGGTGATTTGGGGTGAAGGACGGGTCGGACTCGGAGAGAAGCTTGCACCGCTTTTGCAGATCACGGTATGGGCGCTCGCTTCTCCGCGCCCATCATATCTCGCTGATTCGGAGATGCCGTCCTTCAAAAGCGATTTTGGCTTGCCCTTGTCACAGATTTCTCCTTCTTCCTCTACCCCACGTTCCTTTCCCTTTCTTCAAGATGTCTGGTCGCACGAATGGACATCGTTCCCCCCGCACCACTTTGCTTCCAGCAGTGAAGCCCTCCGTCCCGGGTCGGATAATTCCTGAGGTCCCCACACTCACACTCGTTGCCTGGACATTTGGACGGGGGTCGGTCGTGAGTGAAGCTAGGACCGTGCTTGCATTGTGCTGATTCTTCGCAGATATGGAAAATATGGCCTGCAGTGTTGTTTCACACACTTTTCGCGGTCGGCGTTGTCTACTTCTGGGAATACATGGATCGCGACTTCGAGATCCCCAACGTTATGTTGACTGTACTCGGTATGCTCTATGTTCTTCACAATGGGGCCGAACACTCATCCACCTTGATAGGTGTGGTTATTGGTTTCGTCATTTCTTACCGCGCCATGAGCGGGTGAATAATTCCGTACTGTTTCCCGACTGCTCTAACAATGTTGCAGATATGATCGCTACTGGATGGGACGCCTCGCTTGGTCGGATGTAATTAAGAATGCCCGTACCGTGCGTGAAGCTGTTATCTTGCAATTGATCTCCCTGCTCACTGTGAATAGATGGGACGTCTTATTTGGGTACATGTACCCCCTCGTCTCACTCCCAAGACTGCGGAAGAGACTGCCAGTGGAAAGGTCATCCGTTCTCAGCAAGAGTTGAGCAAAGCCATGTCGGAGAAACGCATGGCGTTAGACCTCGTCCTCGGGTAGGATTTGCGATTGTATCATGCAACTCTTCTATTTACCCATCGCGCGTCTAGCTTCGCAGTTTCTCTCAAGCACCACATTCGTGGCGAACTCGGCATCTACTACGACGACCTGTACCACCTTGTCCGCCCCCTACACGACGTAGGTCAATGTCGCATTCCTGTAATCGCCCTCTAAATCGCATTCTAGCACACGCACTCCGTGAAGCAACAGGAGAGACATAATAATCAGGCTGCTCTCGCTGTTACCCCGCGCCCTAACCCACGTGTCACCTCTGCGTCGCATCTGCCGCTCTCGACCACACCTCCGCCGCCGTCTACATCCTCTGGCCCGCCCAAGGGACCCCTTCTCCCAGCTGGCAACGTATACGGCACCTTTGACCCCTCTCGCACTGGCTCGCACACCTCCCTCAAGCATCACCTTCACCGTCAATCCTCCCGGGATTCCGCGAGTTCGCAACACGAGCGGCTCCTCCCTGGCGCAAACCCCACCGGCGAAGACTCAGGGGAAGTCGCGGCGGACCTTATTCCATTCGCTGGCGTGTTCTCTTCCCTCCGGCTCTGGTTGCACAGAAAATTCGGCAAGAAGGAGGCGATCATCGTAAGTCGCCGAGTATACTGAGTCCGTCCTCGTCATCAAGGATTTCTTTAGCCGCAATACCAGGGCGGTCCTCCCGCGCGCAAGTGGGCCGGCCCCAGACACCCCGACGTGAAGCTCCTGAAAATGAAGCACGAAGCCGGCGAGAACTTGCCTGAGGAGGTCCTACGATGCATCAGCGAGTGGTGCAGCGTTCTCGAGGACCGCAACACCGTCCCTGGCGGAAGCCTGGGTAGCATCATGGGTGGGATAGCCGCGTTCGAAGGCAGTCTAGCCAGTAAGCGGGTTTGCTTACCCCCCGTGGCCATCCACTGATTTGCTCCAGCCCTCGAGCACATTTTGACCACCCCCCTTCCCTTGTACGTCTTTTTTCTGCATGCCATACCCATGTCGCTGACCTGTCGTTTCAGTGTCTACTCCGTTCACATCAGGTCCGTAACCTGATTCCCGTCGACTGACCGACCACTGACGCCTGCGCCTCCCGTTATCTAGACAGTGAGCAGCTCCATCTGGTTCTTCTTCACTGTCGCTGATCCACTTACCAGCACCGTCTGGCTCTATCTTTTCCTCTTGCCCTTCCAGCTCGTCACCGAATTCGGCTGGCACACCGTCCCCGCCGTGCGTTCGCCGTCCCTATCCTCCCACCGCGCTCGCGCTCACTTTGTCTCAGGTCTCTATCGGCGCCTTCATCTACCTCGGATTCGTCGCCGCCGGTGAAGAAATCGAGCAGCCGTTCGGTGCGTCTGGCTCCTTCCCGTGCTCGCCTTCCCCACTGATCCCGTGTAGGCTACGACGAGAACGACCTGGACCTCGACATGTTCTGCCAGGACATCATCCGCCAGGACATCGAGAGCCTCAAGTCCGCGCCGTGCCTCAACGCGTACCTCGGTCCGGAGCATCCCGAGCTCGTCCGCCACCGCTCGATGACGCTCACCGAGGCGACTGCGCACGAGGAGTTCGAGGACGTCAGCGACGAGGATATCTAAAGCTGAAAACCCTGCTCGGCCAGCCCGTATATTTAACTAAGTTATAAGCGTACGGTGGAAGTATATTATTCATGCTGTTTATTTGTTTTGAGACCATCTTTTTGTACTCACGTATCTCACTCTCTTTCAATTGACCTCTTTGCCCGTTCTTGCCCGTTCTTTGGGGTTTTCAGAACTCACACATCAACTACCTTTGGGGCGACACTGTAGCTCATTTGAATTATTGCTGGCCGTTGTGTGGGCATTCTTGCGCCATAATCAAGAAGAGCGAGACCTGAGAATACTCACTCAAGCTGAACTCGATTCGTACAAAATAAGACGCCTAGACCAGCGGGCGACTAAATAATCTCCAGCCTGCTCAGGCTAAACTGCTGCTACATCTCCTTCGCGAGGGCTTTCCACGGAATCGTTGGCAAACACAAGCCCAGACCGTACTGCCGCTGTATTTGTCTCGTCCTCGTATGCAACGGCACGAACGTGAATAACCAGGTGGCATGCTAAAATCGAGTGCATGACGCGCAACGGACTGGTTTCGGTGAGTCGAAGCCGGCGATTTCAGAGGACGGGAGGGACCTACGTATCTATTGCGAACTTCAGGGCTGGCTGCATTGGGCTAGTCGACCTTTCGCTCGTTGCGCTCGAATTAATTACGTACCTCGGTAATGACGTTCTGAAGGATGATAGCGAGAATGAAAGTCACTGCAATCCGGTCCTCAATGACTGGATGGAATTGGGGAAAATGAGATTTTACGAAGCATGACCAAGTAGAACATGATCCCTAAAACAATGGACCATCAGCGTCCTGCATTTGCACGATCTTCAGACGGGCGATGGACATACCGTCTCGGTAAAATGTTGTTATAAGGCGCAAAGGGCGAGAAACTGCCCCGGCCAAAGAGCCTGGTACGGTTTCGTCAATTGCTTGTCAACGTTCACCGACTTGTGGTAAGAATCTCACATGTGCGGAATCCTTTCAGGACAGTTAATAGCACTACGACTAGAATATGGTTCTCAGTGGTCTGACGAGTCTCGTGGAAATTTCACCGTACCAGTTTCTCCAGCCAGCAGGGAAATATAGCACACAAGACCAATATTGCTTGACCCATCAAGATCGCATTCAAGTACGGGCGGTGCATTTGTATCTAACAATGTGAGTGCATATCAGAGACTCCGGGAATTTAAGACGTACTCGTCGCAGGGGGAACTGAATTCGTCCACTGTATCACAACCCAAATGTTAGCTCCTCCGATTGCCTGTTCAGCTCTCTCATTTATGATCCCGGACGACAGACCGGAAGCTGCTTACTAGCCACATTATCGCAAAGAACGCCAACAGTTTCTTAGATCTCTCGTAAAGGGCGTAGGTCCGAATCATCATTATAACTGCGAAGGATTCAATATTCGGTGCGCAAAACCTTGCAGCTGCGCTCACTCTCTGCAATGCCGATCCCCAAAGCCGCGAACACTGTCGGATATCAAGTTGACTTCATGAGGCAGTGACGTGGGCACGCACTTGTGTCAAAGTTGGTAATCGTTCGGCAACTAGATTGTCCAATGTGTACATTTACTCGCTCTACCGAGCGAGTTAGCGGCGAACTTGGCGGATAAAAAGAAAGGAAGGCATACTTTCGAGAGCCAGTGCAGTATCGATGAAAGTTCCATACCTTGTCCAAAGGTAGAGGCATTTGATCACCCCCCATTTTGACTTCCAAACATGGCGGTACTTCGTTGGGGTATTGACGTGCCAGATCTTCCTCGCAGAAAATCTGCTCACCTCCTGATCGAGGTTCAGAACCGTATCGTAAACCTTGAGACCAGTTACATCTAGTCAAACAAGTAAGATAGATTCCACCGACCAGGAGAGCCATGCAAGCAACTGATAAACGATTGAGTGGGTTCACTGTTTAAATCGGCTTCTATTAACGAACACATACCGTGAATATACTGAAAGTGCAAATCTCAGTCGGACTAGAGATTAGCAGACACACACTGCACGCACTGAATCGAGTTGAAGGTCAGAACTCGAGGGTGTGAGGAAATCCATTGCCCTGAGTCCTCTCGAATTTGGGATCAGTTGCTATTACCAACTCACAGCCTTAAATACAATCTGGAAGGCATCTTGATGATCAACCCGCCGGCGAAGGAGGTACTCAAACAGATTTGCAGTCAATGAGGTGAGGCTCAATCACGGACATTCCAAAGAGGCAATGCCGCGCGCGCATCTTTGGACTTTAGTTCCCTCGTTGGAGCACTCCTGAGAACCGGAAGTGGTCCCGGGACCCGTAGACTTCCAAACGATTCGGACTTCGAGCGAAATGGGAAGGAGGAGCTTTCGAACGGTCGACTGGTCCTGGTGGCGGGAGGCAAGATGACTCGGCAAAATCCGATCACAAGTTGTTGGCATTTGCCAATCTGGTTTCCTTTTGGTCCCTCACTCCTGTGCATAGCTTGCATGGGTGTGGGCAGTTCATGATCTACCATCGCTGGAGTGGTTTAGTTTGTTTCGGATTTCTAGAGCCGATCGATATCTATAATCTTGATTCTCGAATTCGCGAAGTTGGCGACTGGGACCCACCCACATGCCCACCACTGCATTGTTACCCGTTGTTGAATGACAGTCCGCCGGCACGACTGCGCGGTAATCGGTTTCTGCTGCGGATTATGTCCGAGCTCCCGCGGATTTTTCATCCGAAGCTTGTCCGAAGCACAGGACTTCGAGTTTGAATTCAAGTTGCGCTTGCTTCGGTATGGCTTCGAGCCTTTTCGTACAGTCAATCTCCAAGCATCATCGTATCGCTCCGGCGTTGCCTTCAGAAAATTTTGCAACTTATAATACCGAAAAACGACCACGTTCTCTGAAATTCGAACAGCAATGTCCATAATTAAATGACATTGGATGATCTAGTCCAATTTTCCGGTCCCCGCTTCAGGGTATACTCTGCGCTATTTTGTCTTACAAGTTGGAGCAAGGGGCCTTTGCATTCCGTTCAGCTACATATCTCGATTCCCGGCAGCCCGACGTATCCACATGCAGTTCAGGGTAGTTCGATCGCCAGAGTCTTCTCGTCGTGAGTATAGGGGGAAACGTAGGAACGTCCAACGATCTACGCCGACTTGTAGTGTTTCAATTATCCTTAGTTGTGGATATGTGCCCCCTGATTTCTCTCTGCAGAATTTAATCCGCTATGCTAGACGATCAGCAGGGACTCAGTATTATTACAATTTACAGCCTACGAACCAAGCGACATGATGGTTATAGTGAACATGAACATCCCAAACTCGTCTACAGACTCAACCCACCGGTCAGCCCGTTCACGTCGTTCTGTCGCAACTGCCTCTATCTGATGCGGCCAAAGATCTTTGAGGCGAGGAATATCTGACGACCATTCTGCGATATAACGTTCATACTCCTTCTCCCATGCGTCCTTGGTGCTGGCGGTCCATAAGGTTTTACTCGACGGGGCGGGCAGTGGCCCTAGCTCCGTACCAATGTAGGATGTTATGTTGTGGGAGTAATTGTAGACGTGGTCGAAGGTGTACATTGAATAGAGTGTCCGTCTTTTGGCTTCCGCGATGATCCACGACTCCCATCCGGGGGATGGCAAGGTGGGTTCGCAGAGTCCTGTTAACGAGATCGCAGAGGCCAGTTCCTGGAGGTTGATCATGATCGTTGTATCGATCATCCGGGATGCGTCGGCCTCTGCGGAGAAGAAGAAATGGACCGCGTAAAGCAAGTATGCTTGACAAGCACTAAGAAGAGCTACAGGGTCGTAGCTGTGGTGCTGTAACAACGAGTTAGTCGGACTGAGGCAAGTAGTTGAATAGGCCCGCACACCTCCTCAAAAAGCCTATTCATCTCCCTCCACACCGTTTCTCGAACCAACGATTCACTGCCAGGTGCTTTGTTTTCCCACATTCGAAGTAAGGTTTGACAATTGGTCAGTGCTAATTGGGGTGCTGTCGACTGGAATGGATGGACAATCGGCGGTAACTCGTCTCTGCAAAGACTTTTTGGGTATCCCTTGAGGACGCGAGATATGTATTGGATCAGTGGCAAAGTGAACTTCTTGGCGACTTTTCCCGGGACCGGGATCAAAGCGTCTAGCCAGCGAGAGCCAATTTGAATGCTCTCCAGAGTCGGAGGACAGTCTAGGGTAGTGACGACGCCTCTTAAATCTTCCGGTATGCCGGAGGATGAGTCATTCGCCGATGGAGTGTTCGCGCTGGCGGGGGATGAGCCGCTCGAGACAGAAGAAGGGGAATCTTGGGTGAAATAATGGCAGCCCAGATTTCTTTGTTGGCACCGCGCGCAAACTGGCCGCTGAAGACTACAACGCGCCTTCGCTTCGGCGCACTTCAGACAAGATTTCTTGCGAGTTGAGGAGTGAGCAGGTTGCTTAGTGCGTTCCACTGCACGTTCTAGACAACCACACGATTTGAGACGATTTTAGGTGGTCCTTCGCTCACGATCACGTACTTGGTAAAGTCGACATGAAGGGCGGAAGACAGTGTGAACCATGTACGTAATAGTCACACCATCTGATCGATCTGATTGGCGCCGGCGGTAGTCGCGGCCGGCCAACTCCTGTCGGCGCTTAACCGTCTGATGTCCCAGAAACAAACAGTGGAGTGCTCTTTCCGCCCCCCTCTTCGTTCCAGCCGCTGGTACCCCGTCGTCGATGCCCCATTCGTCCACTTGGATTTCTCCAAAACTTTATATTCATAACTTAAAAACCGTTTATACCTTGTCGTGCGGGCTTATATCTACAACATTTTCGGACATCATATGTCTTTCCTTGAAAATCTTGTTCACAGCGCAGGCCCGCCGGTCCTCTTCTGCAGCTATTTCTCGGGCGTGCGTTATCAAACGGCAAGACAGGACCGAATGCATCACGAGGAGAGGCCTGGATAGTATGAATGCTGTGCATTTTGGAGAAGTAGACTCATACGTGTCAGGAAAATTGTTGAGTCCGACCTTTGGACGTTGTGAGTGGATAAACGCCGGGATCAATTTCTTGGCTACGTACCGGAGCAGCGTATAAGACAACCACGACGAGAACGGTCCACGCTAGTGGTCGCTCTGTTGAGTGACAAGACGGCCAAGTAAAGAACTACGTACGCCAGATGGCGAGATAGAACCAGACCCCTTAGACCGAAGAATTAGACGAGATTCAGCATGTCTGCGTTATGTTGCGTACCGTCACAATAAAAACTTTTCCAAAGACCAGATTTGTTATGATGAACTGTATCCAGCGTCAGTTACGAACAAGTCCTGCACTATTAGATAAGCTCGAACATTTGCGAAAGACTTTCCAGAGCGTCAATAAGACAATAGCTAATTTTAAATTCCGGGTCAGTGTCTGGAGCCGAATGGAAGGACGCTCTTACCGGTTTCACCAGCTAGTAAAACAATATAGCACACCAGACCCACGCCGATGGTGTTAGGATCACTAAACCAACATGGAGGGAGTAGCGAATTTGTTGTCGGAACTGCACGAGTAAAGAGCAGGCTCAGACTTGCAACTATTCGAAAACGCATACCGGTAAATCCCGAGGTCCATCTTGTGACGGCCCAACCTGCGATCCCACCCAAGATCTTCATAAGCTCGTGAACCCTTTCAATCTCAACCACGGGCGATGTGACGCACAAACCACAGGAGGAAAAAGAACGCAAGCAATTTCTTGGATCTCTCATAAAGGGTGTACGTCCGAACCATGAGTATTACTTGCGGGGGTGTTAGGTTGGGTTTTTGAGATGGAAGGATCGACATCTCACGTTCAGTGGCAGCGATTGTAATTCCGGAGAAAGCTGGAGGTAATTTAGCTCACGCTATACACGCAAGATGAATGAACGCACCGGTTGAAAATGTTGCAACTTTATTACAAGCCTGCATGTGCTAATGAGACGTGCTAGCAAGCAGCCTTTCAAGGCGCTTACAGTCCCGTTTGATACCGAGATTGCAGTGACGATGATGGGACTAGATTCGGTCATCTATCAACGTGGGTAGAAAAGAAGGGGAAGATAAAATACCAGTATCGCGCCCACAGATAGAGGCCTTTGACCAGTGTCCAGCGAGATTTCCAGACATGCAAGTACTAATGAGACGAGACAGTCAGGAATCTAAATTTCAGGCCAGACGTGTCGAGCCACCTCCTCGTGGATTTGCAGCAGCGAATCGTACACCTTGATTAGATCCTGCATGAATACACAGAACCGTAATGCGATCAGAGTTCTTACCTGAAGAGCCAGGAAGCCAGCTGTGGTTGCGCAAAGAAACAGGTCGATTTCACGCGCGCAACAGAATGAGACAGCTCACCTCTGATGTACTGTACCGTCAGGCGCTTAGCTAAAATAGGGTGAAGAAGGCAACGCAAGGACTCACAAGAACGACTTGAAGGTATGACAAAGCAACAGACGACTCCATCACTGCCAGAGGGGAGACGAGCGGACAGGATCAGTAGTAGTAGGCAGGAGAGTGGATCTATAAGTACCCGGATATAATGACAGGGAAGACGCCCACGGCCGGGATGGGTTAATGAATCGATATCTGGGCTATATATGGTCGAAGGAGATAGCGGGTGTAATGGGTTAAAGTTGACACGGACCTTGCCACGAACCCTGAAGAAAAGTGCGTTGAGCGGGCTCGGGACCAGGCAGTCTACCGCTGCTAGCTCGCTGGCACAGAGCAGACAGTCAAGAATATGTGCTGTCAATAGAGACGCTCACTAGACGCTCACTCAGACCGCCAGGATGTCCGCATATTTCCCATGTTCCGCGCTACATCTTCCATCCACGTAAGATGCCTCCCACCCATTGTGAATCAATGTGATGATTTCTTCTTTCCTGATGTTGGTCGCCCCTCACAAGGAACGCGACTGACGATCAGCGCTGAAATGAAGCTTCGTGAGCTGAGTTCTCGTCGCGATGATGTGTGGTCCGTAGCAGCAGACACAGCCTAGAAGACAGCTGTGTTTTCATTGTTCTTCCAGTGAGTTATCAACGCGAAACCTCCGGCACTGGCGGATCCAACGCAATGATTACCGTCATCTCTGAGATCTCTTGACGGTCAGAATGTTGTGCTAGAACACCCAAATTCGGCATAGCTACGAGATGGGTCGGAAGCTCTGCAGGCGGCGCCTTTCATCGAGTCCAGGTTACCGTTTCTAAGTCCATATACAATCCGATCTCGGAGGCTCAGACTGGTGGCGTGCCAGCCTCAGGTTTGAAAATCGAAATCAGTTGAGCTTTGGAGTTTTATTGGGTTCGTCGGTAAGGCGAGTGATTGAGAATCCTATTTGGTGGACCTTACAGATGACGGTGGCGGCCAAAAGCGACGTGATTCTTTGTCTGCGGAATGGAAGCTGCGCTAAGCTGCGTCAGTGTTCACTGTCAATGAGCTCTAATCTAGGTTTCATCCGCAATTTCACTCACTCCAAAGATCATCCTGGTATTTGGTTGCTATGTTTGAGGTCCATAGGGCTCCGGAGACAGTGCCAAAGGGTGAAGACAGTGAAGGGTGAGGACTCCGAGTCAGCCTCCGGTCTCAGCAACTGGTACCCTCGCCTGTTCTATTTCCCGCTATCACCAGTACACCATTGGAGTCTTCGCCTCTGAACTGCGGCCGGAACCGCCAAAGGGCGCCTTGAGCCTGGGGGTCTCGGAGGTCGACCAAGTTCCAACGTCCGGCGCAACGTTGGTTGGCAAAATCCGACTTCTGGGTGTTGAGGCCGAAGCTCACTGACAACCTTCAGCTGCCTCTAACCGACTCCCGGCCCGGACACATTCGGAGTTCTCTATGGGCCAGCCAGATCGAAGACAGGAAAGTTGGTGTGTAGAGAGACGTTGAGCAAACCAAGAGGATCCTTGATCCGATATTTGATCGCCGATCAGCCCAAACTGATGGCTTGAGGAACGCGTCTTTCTTCGTCTTTCCTTTCGATTTGTTCCTTTTCCTACTTTTCGATCTCCCTCCTATGGACAGAAACACTCTCATTAGCAAGGCCTTCTTGCTGCCTACGGAATCTGAGAGAATTACTACAGTCCAAGTTATGCAAGTCGCGCTCGGCCGGCGACGCGGGCCAACGCGCTGCGCGACGCGCCTACCGCTTGCCTACCGCCCAGACCTGACTTCAACTTGTAATATGCCCTTGTAAAACAACAGGTATACCCCAGATACGCCCCGCTCGCGACTCTTCTGGACTCCGCGTTACTTGTCAAAGGCCAAAGTTCTTCAGACCGGACGGCGCGACGTGACGTAGTTGGGCTGGATGCGCCTCAGACGTCCAATGATTGCAAGAGGCCGGTAAACGGCGGGGCACAAACAGACTGAGATGAGGCCTAGTGAGGAGCTGGAATTTTTGAGAGCAACTTGAAGCTTATAAACTTTCTCGGGTTTGCAGTACAGCGAGAACAAGTTGAGCTTGAGTTGAACTTGAATTTTGAAAAGAACCTTTCAATCGGTTTCTGCGAGGATTTCTGTTTCGGTTGGGCCGGGGGTCGTTCAGCAAGCTGATATGGGCTTTCCGAACATGGCACATATTTTTTCGATTAGTTGAACGCCGGCGCTCGTCGTCAACCTTCGGTTGACTCCTCGCGCCGCACCGGGTTTCGGGCCGGAAGCCACGAGGCAGATTATATAAGCCATTTGCCGACATTTTGGCTCACCAGGGCACAAAACAGATGATTGTAGGAGGCCGGTAAACGGCGGGGCACAAACAGATGAGCAGTTGGAAATGTTTAGAGTAAATCGAAGCTTCGATGCACAGTATAGTTTCTTGAATTCGCAGTACAGTGAGGACAAGTTGAGCAAATTTGCGCTTCGGTTGGACTTGAAGAGAACCATCCAATTGGTTGGGCTTTTCTGCGATGAATTCTGTTGGGGTTGGGCCAGGGGTCAGTCAGCAAGCTACTATGGGCTTTCTGAACACGGTGCATTTTTTTTTCGATTAGTTGAACGCCGGCGCTTGTCGTCAACCTTCGGTTGACTCCTCGCGCCGCACCGGTTTCCGGGCCGGGCTTTGGCCACGAGGCAGATTATATAAGCCATTTGCCGACATTTTTGCTCACCAGGGCACAAAACAGATAAATCTGTTTGTGGATAAATCTGTTTGTGGACAAACTTGAATCTATTACCGGCGAGTCGCTTTCGAGCTTCCTGTTGGCGCTCCGTCGTCGTCAAGTCTTGAGAGATTTAGGTTCAACACCCGCCCATGATTTTCAGCCAGACTATGCCAACTTTTGCGGGCGCAGGATCGCTGAGGCAGGGTCTGGTACTCTGACGCGTCCTTCCGCAATATGAGGCTCTATTCGAACAAATGGGTAAATTTCTGTGGCTATAACATTACTGGCAAATGATTCTTTACCTCTTCACATCGACCTCTCCCGCACTCAGCTGCCTCTCTCCCAACATGAATAGTCCGGCGGCGCGAATGCAGACATTCATTTAATTTGGGATTTTTTCTGGAGCAGGTATTTTTTCGGGACGACGAAACGGTTCTTTGTGGCGGCTCTTCCATTTTTGCGCAACCTCTAGGCATTCCGCAAGGCTTGCAGTCTATTCTTGCAGTCTGAGGTTCAAAAAGGAAATCACAGGTCACTTTACCCTTCGGCGTGACCTGTCACTTGTCCGATCGAGAATTTTTCTTCATGCTCATCGCGCGGGCTTGTAGACGCGCGCTTCCCAGTCGCGGTCGACGGGCTGTGGTGCCGCCACGGGCCCGGTCCCAGGCGTATGCTGCCGCCGCCGTCGCCATGCGTCGGGAGGATCTCCAAAATTTTCTGCAGCGCCCGGCAACATACACCATTCTGCCGCCACCATTACCCCAGGAGTACACCTCGGAGCTGAACGACCTTTGGTTCAGCGACTCGACTACCCAGGAGCTTGTGGCGGTCATGGACGCATGTCTGCACAACCTGTACGACGTCCCGCGTGCAAAGGGAATCTTCGATCGCTTGCGGAGCCAAAGCAGCGCCTCCCTCGACACCCGGGTCGTGGACGCCATGCTCGAGGCATACCTCAAGATGGCGTCGCAGAGCGAGCCGGAATACTGGATGGAATCTTTGTGGGAGCTGGTGGACGCCATCATTGCCCCCACAGTAACCAGCTACGCCATTATGTTCCTTGCTCTGCACCGGTTTCCCGAGTTCAGCCCACGGACGAGATCCTTTGCGGCGGTCCTCAGCGAAGTCGTCCGCGCCGACATCCCTGTTTCGAATCTCGTCGGTGCCCGTGTGTTTTCGGACGACGAGGAGGCCGCTCAGATAATAACGCATCTGTCCAGGGCCGCCATCGATCTCAACCTTCCTATTGTTGTCACCGAGCTTGGCGAAACCGAGAGTTTCGGCATCGTCGACCCCGAGCAGGTCGAGGATGCAAAGCCCGTCATGAAAAACAACGAGGTGCCGTTCAATCTGGCCACCTTGCGCAAGCATCTCGCCCGCGTCGCGCTCGCCCGCCGGGTTCTCCCCACCGACGTCAACGCCCGCCAAAAGCTGCTCGAGGACAGCGTGTACGACGCCGCCAAGGAGCGTCTCGCGCGCCAGCACGAAATCTTTACCGAGCTCAAGCTGGACGACAACTCGCTCCTGCGGCCTGACCTGCAGCGGTGGATGTGGTCCTGGCATCTGAAGCTGAAGGTGCGTCTGCTCTCTTTTTTCCCTTTTCCCTCTGTAATAAACTGTCCGCAGGACCGGCTTGAGACGGAGATCAAAGCCCTGGCTTTGACCGAAATGCACATGCCAGCTGCGGGGAGCAAGAAGAGCCCGGTGCTCGCGCCGTATCTCGCGCTCGTCAAGGCCGACAGGCTCAGCATGCTCACCATCGTCGAGATCATGCGGTTACAAGGCACCGGTGGAGTCACCGAGGGCATGAAGACCGCGCGCGCACTCATCAGCGTCGGCCACGCCGTCGAGACCGAGTATAAAGCGCACATGTGCAAGTCGAACAACATCGACATTCCAACCACCCAGGTCCCTCCACGAGATTATTTCTCCAACATGGGCTACCGGAGTCTGCAGGAGCGGCGTGTTGCCGCTGCCCGGCTGATGACGGATAACGAGGGCTGGACTGCCCCGTGGACGCAGGCCCTGCGTAGCCAGGTCGGTGCTGTCCTGGTCGAGTGCCTGATGGACGTCGCGGAGGTGACGCGGACGGCCAAGGATCACCTTACCGGCCAACTCATGTCAGTATTTAATCTGCTCTCATTCATCTCATCCTGAAGGCGATACAGCACCGAGGACCAACCAGCGTTCTACCAAAGCTACGAGTACCACCGCGGGCAAAAGCTCGGTGTAATCCGAGTCAACCCAATGGTGTCGCAGCGGCTTTCGAAAGATCCGGTACCGATCCACCCGCGCCATTTGCCCATGCTGGTGAAGCCCAAGCCGTGGGTAGACTACAACGAGGGCGGATATCTGTATTCGAAGTGTAAGCCACATACTGATTCATACGACGTCTCCGCTCATGCCGTTGGCAGCCACGGTTATGCGGTTCAAAGACTCGATGGAGCAGCGGTCATACCTCAAGCACGCTTCGGAGCAGGGGCATGTGGAGTTGGTGTACGCCGGGCTCGACGTTCTCGGTAGCACCCCTTGGCGGATTAACAAGCGCATCTTCGACGTCGTGCTTGAGGTGTGGAACTCGGGAAAGCGGCTCGGTAAGATGCCGCCGGAGGTGTACGACGAGCCCGAGCCCACGCCGCCGCCAGATGAGACAGACCTGCACGTGCGCAACGTCCACCTCACCCGCATGCGCGCGTACAGCCAGGCGAAGGCGGCGAACCACAGCGACCGTTGTAGCGTCAACTACAAGATCGAGATCTCGCGCTCCTTCCTGAACGACACCTTCTACCTCCCGCACAACGTCGATTTCCGCGGGCGCGCGTACCCGATCCCGCCGCATCTGAACCACATCGGCGATGATCTGTCGCGTGGGCTGCTCATTTTTGCGGAGAAAATGCCGCTTGGCGAGCGCGGGTTCCGCTGGCTCAAGATCCATCTGTCAAATTTGTACGGGTACGACAAGGCAAACTTTGACGAGCGCGCGGCGTTCACAGAGGCGCACCTTGAGGATATCTACGACTCGGCGCTGCACCCGCTGACGGGGCGCAAGTGGTGGCACGGTGCGGACGACCCATGGCAGTGCCTCGCGACGTGCATGGAGATCTACTCCGCGATCGAGAGCGGGGACCCGCACACGTACGAGAGCGCGCTGCCCGTGCACCAGGACGGCACGTGTAACGGGCTGCAGCACTACGCCGCGCTCGGCGGTGACCACCAGGGTGCACAGCAGGTGAACCTGGCTGCGGGCGACCGCCCGTCGGACGTGTACTCGTTCGTCGGCAACATGGTGGAGAAGGAGCTGGTCGAGGAGGCGAAGAAGGGCGACCGCTACGCGATCATGCTTCAGGGCAAGGTGTCGCGAAAGGTCGTGAAGCAGACGGTCATGACCACTGTGTATGGTGTGACGTTCGTCGGCGCGCGCGACCAGATCGAGAAGCAGCTGAAGGACCGGAAAGACCTGCCTGAGGAGGAGTGCTGGATGGCAGCGTCGTATCTCGCCAAGAAAGTGTGTATCTTGTCCTCGTCCCGTCGCCCCGCTATATCCTGATTTTCTCCCTTGCGTAGGTGCTCTCGGCAATCGGGGATCTGTTCACTGGTGCCAAGGACATCCAAACCTGGCTCAATCTCTGCGCACGGCTCATCTCCAAGTCAATCCCGCAGGAGCGCATCGATGAGGCCCAGTCCGAGCACAGGCACAAGAAGACGGGAGTCCGAATGCGGAAAACCAAGAAGGCGGTCCTGCCCGACGCGTACCTCAAGAAGGAGCAGATGACTTCCGTCGTCTGGACCACTCCTCTCGGCCTGCCGATCTGCCAGCCGTATCGCAAGACCGCCCGGAGGCAGGTCTTCACCGCGATGCAGACAGTGTACATTTCCGACCCCGGGACACCTGCGGAAGGTACGTCTGGTCTTCATTCGCATTTTAGCAGACTACTGATGCTTGTGCAGTCAACTCGATGAAGCAGGCTTCGGCGTTCCCGCCAAACTTCATCCATAGTCTCGATGCGACGCACATGATGCTGACCGCGATTGAGTGTCGGGTATGTGTCGCGCTTCATCTATATCCTGACTCTCACTGACGTTTATGTGCGCAGGTCCAAGGACTCACGTTTGCATCGGTGCACGACTCGTACTGGACGCACGCCTGCAGCATCGACCACATGTCCGAGATCATCCGCGACACGTTTATTGCACTCCACAGCTCGGACGTCCTCGAAAAGCTGCACAGCGAGGTTCGCCGTCTAGCCTTTCCGTAATCTGACACCGATTAACTCCCCACGCGCAGTTTTTGAAGCGGTATGAGGGCTTCAAGGTCCCGCTGCTGCACCTGCGGAGCGGACAATTGTTAAAGAAGCTCGCCGCTGCGGGGTCGCGCATTAAAGTGACGGAAGCGCAGGCGAAGGAGCTGTCCGCCGTTAAAGAGCTTCTCGAGATCATACCGGACACCGAGCAGGCTACGGTGGAGATCCAGGGGACGTACGACGACCTCAACAACCTCCTAGGGCAGCTCGACGACACCCCCGCCGAAGCCCCACCCGTCCCGAAGAGACGAGGGCGGCCGTCGAAAAAGCAGATCGACCTGGACGCCGCGGCGGCCGCCGAGGCCGACGCGCTGCGTGCTCTCGAGGACCTGCTGCCGTCCGAGGAGGAGGAGATGGACGAGGACGAGGAGGAGTCTGCCGCCGAAAAGGCACGGTCCGCCGAACAGCGGGCATGGGAGGAGAAGCAGCTCCTGCACAAGTTCGTCGAGCTCACGACCCTGCTGCCGCCGCTGCCCAAAAAAGGGTCCTTCGAGGTCAAGTCGATTCGGGACTCGCTCTATTTCTTCTCATAGATGGTTTCGTTATCCTGCTATGCCGCATTTCTCGTATCTTATTCTCTCACTTGCATTACTCATTCACAAACGGGTCCCCCCCACTCACATCCCTCGTATCACCAGCATTTAATGTATTCTATTGACTTGTAGAGGTGCGGAATAATATACATCAAAACGAGAATGGCGGCGACTTTGTTAGGCTCGAACACAAGCGGACGCCCGACCACTGCACTTTGATGATACTCGTCGATCAAAAGGTGTCGGGCGAAGTCATCAATATTCTTAGGGCCAAATCGCGACTGCCTCGAGTCTACGACTTTGTCCGGTTGCTCAATCTTTTCATGCTTTCGCTTTTCGCGAAACGTCTGTCCTGATTGGCCTCGGGTCATCGTCCAAAGGAACTTGCTTCAAAAAAAATAGCGATGTCCACACGAGAGTCATTTAACCGAGCCTCCGGGTCGCCAAATCAACGCAGTGGAGACACTAGTTCTCAGTTCGGAGCCAAGCTGGAGCCAAGGGACTAAAACGCAGATACCCTTGCAAAAGGAATTATTGGTCTTATGGGCCGGCCAATGGAACTAGGTGTCCCAGGCGTTCTGGAGAGAGGTCACGACCCGCAGTGAGAGGGCTCTGAGAGGCATAAAGGAGTCGATTTTGTGCGGTAAAAATGGTCTGAGATCACAGAAAATCACGGCCATTGCGCAGGATGTATCGGTGACAGAATTCTATTTTGCCGGACAGGATATCATTCCTAGTGGTGGCCCTCCTCGGGAACGTCCGCCTCGCAGAGCTCCAAGAACGCCTCCGCACCGCCGTCCGCAAGCTCGGCGCGCTGATCCGCCGACGATGGTGCGGCTTTCGCGACGGTGGCCTGCGCGGGCTCGCTGGAATCGTATGCCGACAGTTCGGACGCGAGGTCAGTCGGGAGCGCTGGCGCCTTCGGTACCGGGGGCATGGAGTATGCCTTGACCACGCCGACGTGTGCGTCTTTCGCCTGGAAAAAATTGAGGTCAGTCCGAAAGCAACTGGAACACGACGGAATCGGATACACACAGCCGGGGGTGCTTTGTATGCTTTTATTTCCTTCAGGTAGAGGTCCTGGACGAGATCTGTGGACCGTTTGGATGCGATTTTGGTCGGTCAGAAGGGTGACCGACCTTTGCGTGCAGCAGCCGACGAGGAGAAAGTGCGCGAGCAGGAAACGGTGCGGGTCTGTACGGAAAACAGCTCAGATAAATAAAGCGCAGAACGCGAGAACGCCTACAGCGCCAACCGCTCTCCGGAGAATGGTCGACATGGTGGCGGAACGGTGGTGGATGTGACTGTCACGGACGTGACAGATAACGCGTCAAACCGGCGGGGGCGAGACCTTCATTCACTTTAACCTTCACCACCATGCTCTCGAGAATCTCTGCTGCTCGTCGCCTGCCTCAGCTCACCGCAAGCTCCAAGCGGTTTACTTCCAGCCTTAAGGATGGATCGGTTGCCCAGTCCAAGGGTTTTAGGTGAGTTATGTCCAGTTCCCGCACACACAGTTATTGAAGGCGATCCACAGCGAGAAGGAGAGGGCTCACGAGAGTACATAAATCTTCCCCGCTCCGAGTGTGTGTGCTTATATTCTGCAGATGAATACGCCCGCCGCCACGAGGCACAACAATTGGAGAAAATGCGAGCTGAGGTGCGTCCTTGTCATTTTTTCTCACCGCTCACCTCATGACTTCTATCCCACAGATTGAGAAAAAGAAGGCCGAGTTGGTACGTTTCTGTTGACCTTTGCATTCTCGCAGGCTCTGACTTTCTACGCAGGACCAATTGACGGCGGAGCACGAAGCGGAATTACGCAAGGCCGAAAAGAACTGAATGTCGACCCCATAACACACAAAGCCTCGTCGCAATTGTTGTCCCGGACACTTTTGTATCAATAAATCCATTGTCGCTTCGAGATTCGATCCTTAATATTGAGTCTACCATAACATGCAGGGGCCCCTCGGAGGCCTGACCACGTCGTGTTTGCATTGCGCAACGGCCAGGAAACCACGCCTTTTGCTGCGAGAACACATCCACTCGGTCGAAGGCTGCCGCATCATAATACTGGAGAACGCCGCTGGAGCAAGCCCTTGAAATGAGCCGCTGCTTTGAGGACCTTGAAGAGCACCCCGCAACGAGCTCCCTGCTCCTGCTTCCTTGTGCTCTTCAAAGCCCCGGATGCACAATATCCTCAACGAAGGGATCCATCGTCCGCCGAAATAGGCACAATGCATATTCAGTTAACAAGCGTCCTCCACCAGGGGCCGCTGGGACCGAACGACCCGTTCGACAGCCGGCGAATCCCCAAATTGGTGGCCAGAGGTCAGCTGGTCGCGATATAGTCCGAGATGAGGCTAGACTCTGTGCGGTCGATGTGAGCTGGGCACATCGAACGTGAGCTCTCCCCGGCCGAGAACATCGCCAGTGTCGTCCATGGCGTAGAAGTTTCAAGTCTGGTGGGAAGTCGATTCAGAGCGACTCGAGCAAGCATGGCGAGAATCCAGGGCAGTCCGATAGGCATGCGAATGCGTCCCAGAAACAGTCGGATGAGGTCCTTATGAGAAGCGGGCGGACACTTTTGACTGGTCTTTTTTTTCTCTGTGAGGCACATGCACAGTGGTAGTACTACTACACGGCAGCTTTCGGGCAAAGGTTCCCCAAGGACCACAGAGAACGAAGTAATACTTACTATAGGAGAATCGTCCGGCATGTACCCTCGTAATCGGCGTCGTGTCATCATCAACGCGCCTTTCTTGAAACTTCAGGTTCGATTTACTGCTTGCCATTGGGCTCTCCGGCTTTCGACTCCTCTCCAAGGCGGGCCTGCGCCGCGAGCATAGCCTTTGCGTGGGACCGTCAGTGGATGCTCAGCTATGACGGCCGGGCTGCTGCTCGGTTCCCATCCGACTCAAACCTCCCAAAAATAATCAGACAAAGCTCTAAACGACTCCGAGGCTACTAGGCCTTTTCAGACCACGGCCGCAAGATAGCATGTGGCTCGCTGAATTCCTGTGACGGCGGCATACAATCGGCTGAGCGACGCTTCCACTGAATCCTGATTGCTACCTTGCTGCGCTATCAATACCTCCTCCTCCTCCTTTGAATGGGACATTCTTCCGGCGACAAATCCCACTGAAAGCTGCCTCTACTGTGCAAATAAATGGCGCGAAAACGACGGTTCTTCGGTAGCCTTGGTTCATTCGCCGTGTGTCAAAACAGCCGAAGGGGGGAACAGTAGCTGATAAAGCGGGGCCTACGTGGGATATATACCGAAACTGGAACAGTGGTACTCAATCCCCGGTGGGGTCACACGATTGGCGATTGGCGTCCCCGCTTTCATGGAGCGCAGTAAACAGTTGTGTCATTTTTGGAACGATAAAGGCTAGTCGAAAAGGCCCGGTTTCTCCCACCTCTTAAGACACTCAGCTCCCAAGAACTGCTATGGCTCAACCTGGAAACCTTGCACTGGACGGAGGCGACCCCCGCCTGCAGCATGAGAAGAACGAGAAGGACGACTCTATCCGACAGGCGAGTCCCGTTGGCGCTGCCATCCCGCCGCATGCGCGGGGACCGAACGACCACAACATCACCTTTGAGGAGTACTACTACTATGCGCAGCAAACCCGAGCGGAGGAGGAGGCGCACCCAGCCACAGGGCGCGAAACCACTTGGGCGAGCTTGATCTGGCCCTCGAAGTCAGACGGCGGTGTCGAGAAGCATGAATCAGCTCCGAAGGAGGGAGTCATCACGGACACCGAGTGGACCGATGCCTCGCGCGCTTTGCGTACGGCCACCAGGGGCGCTGTCTTCTACCTCATCACGACCGACATCCTAGGGCCTTTTGGGCTCCCGTACGCATTTGCCACGATGGGTTGGGGGTGAGTCTATCCCTTTTCTCATTTTTGTGGGGCTGATAAACGCGCAGCCCTGGAATTGCGCTGTATACCGTTTTTGCGGGACTTGCTGGATACTCGGGCTACCTCCTTTGGGACATTTTCCTTGGGCTGGACTCGTACCAGTTCCCGGTGCGAAGTTTTGGCGACCTCGGACAGCGCTTGTACGGACCATATATGCGTTACCTCTTCAATTTTCGTATGTCCGCTTTCCGTCTTTCCTGGCATTCGATTGATTTCATTTTGAAGTCCAGGGAGTCCAAGTGAGTATCCACCTATCCATTATTCGGGAATTTGGACTAAACCGGACCCCAGCTTCTGCTGAACGTCGGCCTCATCGTCATCTCGAACGGTGAAGCTCTTTCCCAGGCGACCAAATTCAAACTGTGCTTCATCGTCTGCTGTCTAATCTGGGCGCTCGTCGGGTTCTTTGTCGGCCAAATCCGCACCCTCCAAAAGTTCGGCTGGCTCGCCAACTTGGCCGTCTGGCTCAACCTGATATGCATGTTCATCACCATGGGTGCCGCAGCCAACACTCCGCCCAACTTTGCCGGTGTCAACTCTGCCGCCGGCGCGATCATCGACAACGGAGCGCTCATAACGCCGAACGCTCAAGGCATCTTTCCCCCTGTGCAGACCAGCGGGGGGTTGCCTAATACCGGCGGCTTTGTCGCAGCTGTGAGCGGAGCTATGCAGGCTATCTTCGCGTATGGAGGTACGATGGCTTTTCCCCTTTGCTTTTCCCCAAGATGAATAATTTTCCGAGGTGCTATGGTCTTCCCGGTTGGACTATTTCTCATGTATTGCACTCGGGAGCTGACTCGATGACTTCACAGGAATTCATGGTACGTATGTGCTCTGTGTATTACACCTCGGGGCTGACCCGATGGCTTCACAGGCCGAGATGAAGCGCCCGAAGGACTTTCTCTTCGCAATGTGGGCCGCCCAGGCTTTCATTTACTTCTGGTATCGCTCTGACTTGTCCGCAACGATTGGGAGCTGACTCACGTCTTTGTAGGTACATGTTCTATGGCCTCTTTATGTACGGTTTCCAAGGACAGTACTCTGTCAATCCCAGCTATCTCGGCATTGGGCAGTATAATCTCCAGACGGCGGGCAACGTTTTCGCCATGGTGAGCGCCGTCATCGCCGCGGCATTGTATGGGAACATCGGAATCAAAGGTACGGGCAGGATCTCCGTCGTTACCCGTATCTGATCCAGCCTCTGCTAGTCATCTACAACAGCGTCTTTGTCGAAATATTCCACGCTCCGAATCTCACCACCAAAGCCGGAAAGCTAGCATGGGCAGGCCTGATCCCCATATACTGGGCGATCGCCTTCGTCCTGGCCGCGGGCATACCCAACTTCTCGGGGCTGACCTCCGTCGTCGCCGCCTTCTGCATCCTGCACTTCACGTACACGTTCCCGCCCCTGCTCTCCATCGCGTTCTGGATGAAGCGGCATGCATTGCTAGAGGGCGAGGGCTACGACCCTGCGACGGGGCAGACCATCCTGCATGACTCGGGGTTCAAGCGGATGGCTCGGGGCTTCATGGCAAGGCGGTGGTGGGTGAATGTCGCCAATGTCATTTATATGTTGGGCGCGCTGGCGTTGGCGGGTCTTGGAGCATACTCGTCCATCATCGTCCTTATGAATGCATTCAAGGAGAACAGGACGACGTCGTTCGTCTGCAAGAGTCCCCTGGACGGGTAATGTCATGGCCAATGACCGATTATGGTTTTCGTCGATATAATGGATTATGACCCATTTGTCTTCTGTAATGCGTGTAACTTTTGTTGTATTCGTTGCGAAACATGTTCTGCCATGTCGTTGAGGTGGTTCCGAGGGTCCGGTCTGGGAAGAAAGTTCCGAGTTAACCACTTGTATTGAATCGTATCCATCTAGATTCTCCGGCCGCCTTCTTTACACGATTCATAACGGCCAATCCTTCCCGCTCTTCCTTGAGCTCTTCTACAAGGATCAAATCTACACCCTGCTGTTCTAACGTGAGCAGGCCATCAAACAAAAGGTGAGCTGCGACCGAAGGCTCTGCGGTAGGCCCAAGCGGAAATCGCGTCCATTCCAGTCCATCCGTTGGCAGACTGCACGTCCCGAGTGCCGAATCGCTTGGTGCCAGTATCCCAACCTTTACTGGCCGATCCTCGCTGCCCATAGTCCGTAAGGAAGCTAAGAACGACTCCGCTTCCAAAGGTTTTGCTCCGGAAGGCGGTGGCGACGCAGTGTATAGCAGATAGACGGGGACAGCAGGGGAATAGTGCCGGTACTTCATGCCGGGTGTCGTTGGCGCAGCCTCCATGATCTCGTCCCGGTAGTCACGCCGATGGACCAAGACCTTCGGTATCTGGCCAGCGCCCATCTCCTCACGCAACACCCGCTCGATGTCCTCAACAGTGATCCCCCCGGGTCGGAGGACACGTATATCGCCGTCCGCGTGCAGCCCGTCTACGACGGTACTCTCCAGTCCTACGCCGCACGCACCGCCGTCAAGAATAATCCCGACCTTGCCGTCCAGATCCCGCCGCACGTGTTCTGCACGCGTCGGGCTCGGCTTTCCGGACGAGTTGGCACTCGGTGCTGCCAGAGGCGCGTTCGCCACAGCGATGAGCGCGCGCGCGACAGGGTGCGAGGGCATACGAATCGCGACCGTAGGCTGATTCGCGGTGATGATCGAGGGGATGATCTTGGGGTCGCTTGGGAAGAGTAGTGTCAACGCGCCAGGCCAGAAGTGCTTCATTAAAGCAGTATACGCGTTCGAGATCGCGTAGTCTTGCGGCAGGAGGGTGTGCAGCATAGGAAAGGACGACACATGCACGATAAGGGGATTGTCTGCTGGCCGTCCTTTTGTGGAAAATATCCTGGAGGTCGCGGAGACATTGAGGGCCAATGCGCCGAGACCATAGACAGTCTCTGTAGGGAACGCGACGGGCTGTAAATTGTGGACAAGTTCGTGAGAGGCGGCTTCTAACGCGCTCTGAGTGTCCGGAGAAGAGATTGTCGGAACCAGCGCGGACGATGGAAAAGAGATTGACGAAGGATCGCACTTGAGGACCCTGGTAGTTATCGCCATTATGCGCGTCCTGAGCATCCAAAGGTGAAAAGTGGTGCTGTTTGGCAAGAGCCTCCTACCACTCATCCATTTTCCCAAATTTGGCAATAATCTGTGTTTCAACCAGAAAGCGCGGGCAGCGCCCGTACAGTGAGGGTAAGAGGCATTTCGCAATTTCTGGATCGATTGACTATTTTTCCCAAGAAAAATCCAAAATTTTGTCAAATTTTCAATGCATACACAGTGTACACGATATTCCGAAGTGAACTACTCCTCTTCCTCCAGTATCACATCCATTGTGGGCGACTGAGGCGCATGGCCAGTTTTTTGACTGATCTCAAGTTCCTCACCACCGTCCGACCACTCTCGGACAACGAAACGCACTGAGTCATCGCGCGAAACCCAGGCACCCTACAAAAATGTAAGGTTCCGAGTGCGTAGAGTCTTGGATCTGCGCACCTCGACGGCCTGGTGATTAATTGAGAGTCTGCGTAGCACGTCGCTGTTCTGCATGATCTGAGCAACCTCCTCCATCGGCAGCAACAGCGGTCCTTCCGCGACGTCGCGGTATACCTGTATCACGGCTGTGTGCAGGCTTTTGGTCGCAGGCCCAAGGCGTTTAAATTCTGACTGAGACGAGTGAGAATACACAGAGGCGACGCAGAGGCAGCATACAAAGCCTTCGGTATCAAGCGCAGTGACGAGCTCCTCGAGGGCGACACGCGTCTCGAACAGCAGCGAAATCGACGATGCGCTGATAAGCCAGCCATTGAGGTCGAGCACTCGGAGGGTGGCCAAGTTGTCGCGGGAGAGGTGCTCAATTAGCACGTCAAAGCCCCGCGGCCCGTGCGGGTCCATGGGGAACTCGTCGCAGCAAAAGTGGATATTTTCGATGGGCGATTCAGAGATCGCACGTTGAACCCAGGCGCATAGCTTCTCAACAACTTCGTCGTCATCAGAGGAGTCGTGGATCACAGTGAAAGAGCGCAGCCGCTTCAGCGGGCTTTCAATCCCGGATACTTTGAATTGCTGGCATAGGAAGTCAGCACAAGTGCTTGGTTCAAAACAAGACATGCCAAATAGTGTCGTAGGTTGACAGATTCAAGGCAGGGGAGTTGGCTGAGAAAGCCGAACAAATCATCGTCTGTGACGGAGTAGGAAAGACCCCAGGAGAATGCGGTGATGTTGGAGAGAAACGGGACAAAGGAGCGGAGGACTCCAGGGGTCACTGACCCGCAATCACGCTGTAGAGGCGCATTAAGATATCAGCCGCGGAGGGGTCGGTAACAATGGAACGTACAGTCAAATGGAGCTCCTTGAGCGAAGTCAATCGTCTGAGCCAATCCGGTAAAAGTTGGAGGATAGTTCTGCTGGGTCTTTCGAGCCCGAGCTGGACCAGCCCACCATAATTGACAAGGATTGGGGCGTTTGTTTCGTCCATGCAAGACGAATTGACCCGGAGGTTGATAATGGAGGAACGGCTTCCGAGTTCTGAAAGGATGGGGGTCAAGAGATCATCCCGGTTGTCGTCCGGGAGAATCTCGAGAGTCTGTAGATTCTGAAAGGCCTTGACCGAGGGCAAGAGAGTTTCCCGAAGACAGTCCGGGTACCCTGTATAAGCCATGTTGAAGGGTAACGAAGCTGCACTGCACACGAATCGTAGTACCTTCGATACGCAGAACCTTGACATGCGGAGCGTTGTGTGGCAGGGAGGCTGACGATAACAGTGCCTTGGAAAATTTCTCGTGCCTTGCACGCTGCGAAAGGTATGTTTATACAAGGACAAGACGGACCAAGGACCCGTACAGAAAATGCCGAGGCAGAAATTTTAAGGCCGACGTGAGAATAGAGAACTCTGGAGGCAGCACGATTAAACTCCCAGTTCACGAGACAGCATTGACACAATGTGGCTCGGTTATCCGCGACGATATCCAAGATCAAGCACAGTAAATCGGTCGGAAAGGCCATCGTGGTTTGGGAGAGAGACGTCTAAAATCCCGATTAGGAAGGTAAACACGTGGCCGGCACATTGTTGAACACATAAAGTTGAATTTCCGCTGGACAGAAACCAGTCGATCGTCATGTCGCCGACGTGAATTCGGGGTGGCAGAAGTTTTTGAACAAGAAAACTTGCAATGTTATGCACAGTCGGTTATTTTTTCTGAAGGTAGCTCGAGGTTCGGTACAAGCAATATTAATACATATCTACACTCGGACTGTGTTTTGTTTCACGACGACTGATTCAAAGCAACCTCCGCCCTGTTGTCAAGTTCAGCCAAAAGCCGAAGCGGGACGGAAACAAAGACGAACCTCTGTGTAGCACCGCTGTTGCCAGCGCGGACATTCCACTCGGTTGCCCCCAGATTCCAGATCTTGAATGCTCCTTCCTTCCACACCTCGAGCTCTTTCCACTTCTTGGAACAGTGCACGACGCAAAGGCGAGTATCAGCCAACTCGGGCTCGGACATCAAGAAGCTTATCCCGATGGCACGCCACTCCATGTACGGGACAGTCACCACAACGCGGGTCAGATTCGGGAACCGCAGCATGTAACGGTGAGCACTGCTGGTGGTGGTGGAAGATGCCGTGAAATCGGTCAGATTCTGGAAGGTGGTTCCAAGAGGAGGAACCGTGACGGGGCAGGTTCCGCCGATCAGGCGCAAGGCCTGAATCTGGTTAAACAGTGTCGCGCCGTGGCGGGCGCCGAGAAGGCGCTCCCATGGGATGATAGGATCGACCAGCGTCACATTTTCCAACGCTGTGTGTCTGAAATGGGTTCCCGAGCACATCGCGATCAGAGCGGCCGGCACACATGCGATTCTCTTGAGGTTGGAGCAGGCATTCAGAATCGTGGGGCTAATAGAGGCCGCCTGCTTGAGCGCAGGAAAATACCACAGCCCATGGACCCCAGCACCCACACCCGGATGCACAGCAACGCAGGCAAAGAACGAAATCGCTGCGTCGGAATTCGATAAGATAACCACCTCTGGAACACACTCGAAGCGCGCCAGCGCAGCAATTCCCCGCGAGGTACGCATGAGCGCCGAGTATGTACTCGACTTGGTCGTCGCCAATTTGAGAATCACGACAGCGATCTCGGGTGGGAGGTCTTTGAATGGAAAAGACCCGAGGTGAGACAGAGAGTCTAACCAGCTCGACCGCACAGACGCAAAGTCCAGTTCTGCGAGGACTCTTGCAAGACCATGGAAGTTAAACACAGCGGTGGACATCTGTATGGCGTCAAGAGAGACAATGGTCAGACGATAGTGTCGACGAACCTTGAGCGATAAAGGGAGGTCTGCCAGGATTTGAAGCACCGTCGCAATCTTGAAGGCCTTTTAATCCCTCGCATTCTGCCGCATATGCCGGTCAATTTCCGCCCTCTAGTTTCACGAAAGGAGCAACAGCATAGTCTTAATGGAAGGGACCCCAAGAAAGTGGGGTGAAAGATAAAGAACACTTTATTTGTCGTGATACGTACATCAGAGTCACTGCCGCATGCATCAGAGCCAGTGTAAAAGTCCTGGCAGATTCAAGATTGTTCAGTAATCGCTGCGGAATCCTTTAGTTTCTGCTCTTCGTTAGCAAGGCGGATTCTGAAGGGTAGAGCAGAGCATGCGTCAGATTGATTCCGAGTGAAGAAAGATCCAGCCCAACTTGTTTCTCGCCGAGAGGACACGGATCGTGTTTGCTTTCTCTGCCGCCGTCAAGGTTGGCCAATTTGCGATCCGAGACAGTGTCTAGTGGGGTTGAGTACTGTGGTAGCACCCAAGATGTTGTCTTACCCCATCACTGTTCACCACCAAAGGCCCAAGATCATCCAGCTTTACCGCAGACCCGCCAACTTCCAGCTGAGGCGCATCCCGTTCGGAATCCGCCTCACTGGTCAATAGTAATTGTTCTCGATGCTCAGCGGACGAATCAGACTCGAGATGTTTGTCTGTTTGCGAGGCCATGCGCTGATCTCGAGAGTCCTGTTACGATAGATTCGGAAAGAGGGAAAGCGAATGCGAAAACGGGGATGACACCAGACGTGATGGTTCCAACCAAGATGAGATATCAGTGGCGGTGCAACGCTGTTTGTTCTCCGCCGAAAATTCCCACCGTTGAAGTGGGCCAAAATCGCTGGATCAGGACAGCATCGCCCGATATATGTACAGCCAGCTTAGTTGACAGATTTTGCAGCTAAGAGATGAAGTATGTAAAAAATAATGCGGCAACGAGGCACGTAGACGAGAAACTGCAGTTTCTGATCCTGTCCTTGCTGGAACCAAACCTTTGACTGTCTGGTCTCGCCTCGGGACCGGGGACGATTCAAGAACTGAGATACATTACATATATAACGGAAATCATCAACATTCGTGAAAGACCGTAGAGATAGTATGCCCTGATCCTCGTTCAACTTCACACAAATACACCCAGTCTTTGCTGCTTCCCATCCGTCTCCGTATAGATCTCGGTTGGCACGGCCTCCTCCTTCGTGCTGTTGTTCTGCAAGGAGGTCGGGGGTGCGTACCACCTGACGTGGAATTTAGCGACATGCTGCGGGCCGAGAAGCAAGGAAACCCAACGTACCACAGGGTCGTAACACCAACGGGGAAGCTGTTAATACGGTTAGAGAAATCGGCTGTAAAAAGAAGACAGAACCACGAACGTATACTTCGCCTACAATCGCCGTCAGTTAAATATCTCGACAGCATGAAATGAAACGAACCTGCATCCCACGGAACTCTATAGTGCTAGCAACAGGCGTAGGATTCCATCCACCAACGTCGTCGTCCCCTGATTATTATCAGCTCTATAGGTTGGAAGAGAAGGAACGGCACTCACAATTCAGCACGACCAGCGAATACCGGAGCCAGTCCGTGGAGCTAACACGCGTGGTTACGTAGGCGCCGACCACGAGCGCCCAATTGAGCGTGCCACCGACAGTGACGCCAATCCGCTTCCCCCACGCGCCACCGGAATCCTTGGGGAGGACAGCCTTGGATGCCTGCGCCATCGAGTAGAACTCCTGGTTCAGACTGTACGACCCGTCGTTGTTAACTTGCGCGATTGATCGGCATCCAGCACCCCCGCACGACGTGGTTCCAGGTAATTTCGGTGTGCCGCTGTCGAGCGCGATGTTCCACATGAGTGCCGTGTGCGCGTTGTGCGTGATTGCCCCGATGAACAGATTGTCCATGTACCACTACACGAGATCTGCTGTGAGTTGGCCTGGCAGAGATGAGCAGAAGAGTCGACCTTGATATCGCTCCACTGAATTATTCTCGGTCAGATCTTGCTGACAAATTTCAACATTTCAACATGCTTACCCAATCACTCCCGATGGTCCCCGAGCATTCTGTGGACGTGTAAGTCTCAGCTCCAAGGACCGTATGGTATCATGTACGCACCGGTGAAGTATATCTGGACGCGCGATCATAAGCTCGCAAGACGGGACAGTGGAGAACAGAACATACTTCTTTCGTCGGACTGTTTAGATCCAACCATCAGTCAAGGTCAATCAAAAGAATTCTGAGCGACGCACTACGCCGCGTGGAAGGTATCCTGCTGCGAAACGTCTCCGCCATAGCAGTGGAAGGCGACGCCGTCGAATGCGTTTGGTGCGGCTTGCATGAGTTGGATAGGATAAGTCCCCGCATTGTCCCAATTGTGCTCGTATCCTGTAAGATCTCAACTCGGGTCAACGCTCCCTCGTTCAAAGGACTTACCGATCAACTTGACGGTTGAAAACCCATTACTGTTCATAAGGGAGCGCAAGGCAATCCCGATCTGCGCCTCCTGGGCCACAGCCATCGACGTAGCTGAACGAGGCCGTCAGTTTCTCAACGTCACGGAAAGAAGGTTCAAAACTTACTTGGATAGGACGACTGCGAATTCTGCGGTTCGTTCTGGATAGAGATGGCGTAAAGGGACGTGATGCCCTCGGACTTGAAACCCTGGAGGCACTTCAAGAGGTAGTTTGCATCTGGAACAGTCCATCAGGGATATGTGTGGACGGATGGTCAGACAACTGACAGATCTGGTTCGAATGTCAGCACAGCCTCAATAAATCAACCAAGTGAACGCGTACTGAGGTATATTGAGACGAGAGTGAGCCACCGTCCATCGATCCAGTCGTTTTCATCCATCCAGGCTGAGAAAATGAGACACAATAGATTGTATTCGGTCCAACCGACTTACGGGTGACCAAGGCAAAATGTGCACTGGTTAAAGTGTCAGACCGGAGAAATACGGTCAACGTATAAGAATACCTTTCAGGACTACATGCAAGAATAAGTAAGGAAAGCGACTTGAACAGTAGTCCGGACGTACTCTTGTTGATAGATTGTATGTCCTTGAGCACTGTGTAAAGATAAGACGGCGCCTTTCCGATGTTGAAATTATTGAATGAAGTGTCGCCGCTGGTATCATCGAAGCTGTAAACTATTCAAGATATATGAGACGTCGAGAACGGAACTAAACAAAACGGCTTACGATTGGCAGAGAAATCCGACGCGCCCAGAGGAACCCGAATGTAGCTATGTACCATGCAACGTTAGAAAGTCGTTTCATATAGAAAACGGACCCAAACCTTATTCCAGCTGCATTGGCGCCGTCGGTGGGCGAGAACATGTAGTTGAGCAACGCAAAGTAGTTGGCCGAATTCTTGGCCTATGACTTGTTGACAACGGTCGCTTACCGCGGGATGAAAGGCTCCATACCTTCATATTAGACAGAATGAGTGCGGACGAGTCCGCTAAGGGCAAATATAAGAGATTTTATACGAGGCGAGACGCGCAAACGCACTGAGAGTACCCCCAAAGCCCCACACCGTCTGGAATGTCTCCGTGTCGTCGACATCAATGTCCGCGGAACCAATAGTACTGGGCGAGCCGAAGTTGATGGGTGTGGAGGGCGCCAGCGACGTGAATAGCTTTGAGCGGTCCCATGTCGTTTGCCACTGCAAAGCTCTCGATTTCAGGTTCACGGAAAGCGAATGGTCGCGCTCACAATGTCCCAGATTTGTTGAGACGCGATGGGGGGTACAACGAGCGCAACAGAGAGTAGGAGGGAGAGTGAACGCATGGCGAGATGGAAGCTGAAGCCAAGAGACAACGTCTGGCGATTGTCCACACGATGGCCGGAGATCAGAGGTTTCTTCCACACTGCTCACTCAAGCTTTTATAGTTCCTGACGTATAGTGCGTCATGATCACGCAGTAACCATCCTCGCGGACGCGAGTGCATTCCATCACATCAGAGGAGAACATATCTGGTCGCGAATCCGCCGTGCAGTCGGGGACTTCTTTTTTGGGAAAAAGAAGGACGCGACTGGGTCACATTACCACGTCACCAAGATCATGTGTTTTTCGTCCGCAGTACCACCTCAACTGTCCCATAATAGCTCGCTGGCGGCTTGAGGCAATATGTAGTGAATAAAGGTGAGGATAACAGACGCCATTAACCGGGCACTAACATACGGTGAAGGTGGGAACTGGTCAGGCGGTCGTAAAGGGACGTTTCGTTGCGTCGGACTGCCGCTGACTACCGCCTAAACCACAGCCGGCCATGCTGGGACGCGCACAAGACCTTAGACAACACATTTACTGGTCCGCCGGGTTACGATGGGTTTACCGTATGGTAGAAAAGTGTCGTGTGCGCAAGCCCACGAGAGACTGTCGGTTTGGTTGGACTGCCGCCCGAGCTGCGACATGGGTTTCTGTAAGTGAGACCCGCGGATGTCAAATGTATGGCAGCTCCCCGAGTTCTCCGAGTCTGGCACCAAACCAAACTCGGATCGCCGTCTTTATGCGTGGCCAGCAAAAACTTCACTTCACGCGTGCAGCATGGCGCGGGGCCACGAGAGACTCCCTGGTAAGGCGAAACCCGTTGCCGAGCAAGTGTTTGTGGAGGATATAAACCGTTGAACTTGGGAGAACGAATTTGCGGCCGGTGGAGAAATCTGGTGATGTGCGGTTCCAGACTTCCAGTTTCATATTGGTTCTAGGAGGAAAATGAGAGCCAAAAAAATCCGATTCCATGCAGCGCAGTCCGCTCAAAGGTACCAACCACCAGATTCGAGGACCAGTCATGAAGGGAGGAAGCAAGGTTGAATCAGTGGCTGTGGGCTGTGCATTGTTTGTGAATTTCCGGTCCGGCTCCGGGCCGCCGCGCGCTTGAACCTTCAGTATATTTTCATGGAGGTAGTATACTAGTGATACATAGGTTCAAGACAGTAGCTGAAATGTGCAGAAAAGTCCAAAGATCAAGCCAACATTTGCCCAACCTCCGCCTCGAGTCTCTCCACCGCATTACCCATCCCCAAAGCCTCCTCCACATATTCCTTCGCCTTCTCATACATCCCCTCCCAGGACTCCCGCTCCACATCCGCACCGAGCTTCGTCGACAGGAACGCTATCGCCAGAATGGTGGCGATAACTCCGTCTTCGGCGCCAGCAGGAAACAGCGACCGAACCGCCTCGATGTCGACCCCAACGAAAGCAAAAACAGCGGAGGAGAAACAGCCGTCGAAGGACTGCAGGCGTGCGAGGGCTTCGACGGGGTCCACCGCTGCTTGCGGCGGCGTGGCGTCGTCCACGTAGTGAACCTCCTCGTACTCGTCCTCCTCGTCATCCTCGTCCTGCATCACAGAGGTAGCGGGAGCACCCTGCAGCTTATGCAGAAGAGCGTCGAGTTGTGCCTCCTTCGCACTCTCTTGCGCTTCATCCACCGATTTACGGTAAAGGCGGCTAAGAGGGGCGGGCGGAGCAGCCGGAGCCGCTGGGGCGGGAGGGCCCCTTGCCCGACGACTGACGGTAGGGGGACCTGAACGAGCGGAGGGGGCGCTTATATACCAGCTTGGTCCCCCAAGCGACTCGGGTGCTACCGGAGGGGGGAGCCTGGACCGTTTTGCGGTCAGGACGAGCGAGGAGATGGCACCGTAGTTATACCCGCTCAAGTCCGGCTTCGTGGGGCCTCCGGCTGCTCGAGATGGTGGCGGAGGAGCGATGCGGCGACCAGGTGCAGGCGGCGGCGGCGGCATAGCGGGCGATGGGGGCGCACCAAAGTCGAGAGCTAGGCGCTGACGAGAGACGAGAGACTCGAACTCCGGTTCGAGCGCAACAACCACGGGCGTCACATCGTCAACAGCGACGAACGATGTGTGCTTCGACGTGATTGAGTACGTCTTTCCAAGGCGGACGATGCTGGCCTTCACCGTGCGCGCGAGGAGGTCCGCGTCGTCGGGATTCGAGAGCATCTGCGCGAGCCCATGCTGCCCGTCCTCGAGGTCCTGAATAATCTTACGCGCGGCGAGGGCGTGGATGGCGGTCGGCGCGGCGGGATCGTTTTGCAGACGGCTCAGCGTGACCGGGATGGCAAGCTCGATCTCAGCACCTTCCGTGGTGGAGCCTCGCAGGATTACGGTCTTGGGCACGTTTCGGCCTGTACATCGGATAAATAAGAATTGTGGGGTGAGTGGACAACGGGACATACCTTGTAAAATGGCGTATACGTTTAACCGTACACCTGGGAAGAGGTTGCGGATTTTGAACGGAGACTGCTGCACGGCTGGGGAAGCAGGCAGTACGACTGGCGGAGGGGGAGGAGCCTGTGTTTCGTCAACGTGGATGGGATCAACATCCTCGTCAAACACATTGAGAGTCTTCTTCTGCGCCACTTCAACCTCGTCCACCATCTCAAAATCATCCTCAACTTCCGAAACCTCCGAAGGCGAACATCCCCAGTCCACGGATATATTCGAGATAACCGGCGTCTTGGAAGCTTTCAAGAGCCGCGCGGTCTTCCCCGTGAAATTAGCTTCCTGCTCGCCGACAAGCATGCACGCGCCGCACCCCACACGCGCAATGCCCTCGCACATCGCCGTCGACACGGAGTCGCCGATCCCCAGCACGGAGACCCGCAACGGCGCGTTCTCCGGCGCACCCGCGACCGCGGTCTTCACCACCTCAAGTACCGCGTCTAGATCCCACGCCTCGCCATCCGTCAGCACGAAGACGCTCGTCGGCCGATCGAGCCTGCGCCCGTCGAAGCAGTGCTGCAGGGCTTGCCTGATCTCCGTCCCGCCGTAGTCGGCCCCCATGCCGTCGACGTGGCGCGTCGCCTCTTCGAGCGTCTGCTGGTTGTACACCTTGCTGCCGCTCCCCCAGAGGGAGCTGGCGAGACTGCCGAAGGAGACGATTTGGAAGAGGGAGTCCTTGGCGGGGAGCGAGCGGAGCAGCACGACGAGCGCCTTGCGCGCCGCGGCGATGCGCGCGTCCTCCATCGAGCCGCTTCGGTCGACCAAGAAGATAAATTCCTGTCTCGCGAGGTCGGGGAGCTTGAATCGTGGGACGAACGTGAGGCCTAGGGTCACTGTGTTGTGTGATGGGTCGGGATGTAGCTCCGCGACGCAGCGTGGTGTGTCTAAGCCCGCGGACTTGATCGTGAGCACGAAATCCTTATCGAGCGGCGCGTCCGAGGACAAGGAGACGCGCGCATAGTTGGCGAAGGGGAGGTCTTTGAAGTTGGGGAGCGCGGGATCGGGGCCGAGCTCGGTGGAAACTGTGTGCGAAGGACAACCGATCTTTGCGATGGGAGCAATGGTTTCGACGCTCATCGCGATCCTAAGGAATGTTGGTGCGCGACCATAGTTGGGTGAAAATGGATTTCTGGGAGACAAGGGGGATGTGGGGGCGCTTCCGTAGCGCGCACCAACGGCGACCGGGAGATGGAAGCGGACGGAATCGTTCTCTTCGTCCTCGGAGAGTTCAGTGGCGTATATGAGCTCGATCTTCACTTGCTCCTGGCAAGGGATGTTTCCCACCGAAACCTGGAACACTACAAGTTGGTCAGTGTCGCTTCATCGGGGCACACAATGGACATGCCATCTGGAGTTTGCTGCTCCATTAACGATGCCTGTTTCCCCTGGGACACTGCGGCATTGTACGTCTCTCGAGCTTCCTGCTTCTCCTGTACAGATCCAACGACCCTGCTGCCGTCCTGCTTGATCATAACGAAGCTGCAGACAGCCGCACGAGCTGGTACGGGGAAGGCATAAACTGCTTCAATCGGCAAAGATGCGTTATTGCCATAGGTCTGTGTGAGCTTCACCTGAGCGGCGAGCTCCTTGATGCTGGCCTCGACGCTGACGTCCAGCAATGGCAGAGCAATTGCCCCTCGCTGGTGTTCGACGTAGTAGAGTCCGAGAACCATGTGGGCGATATGTTGATTGATACCTGAGTTAACATCTTGGGAACTCCTTTATATGAGGCATAGATTTCGGCACCGCGACCCGTCAGAGTCAGAATCTACAGGCGTTAGACTGCTTGGTCGCTGCGATTCTTGATTGCAGAGTCGCAAAGAGGCTGCGAATTGCTGCGTTTTGCTGCGATTGTTGATGGGTTCCGAAACTCCGCTACCAAGTCCCGTTACGCAGCTCGCTCCCCTTCAAGTCGGTCTGGCAAGAGGTGTGGAAAAGTTGAAGCTGAAGTCGCAGAGGTCGTCGCGGGTCAAAGTCCTCATAAAGCATGGAAGCAAAGCACAAGTAAGGCCGCGGCGCCGCTGCACGATGCACAGCCACCGTGGACTTGATCTCAACTCTCACGCGCGCGACCTGCGCGACCCGTGCGGCGCACGAATCACCTGGACTAACTTCAAGGACTTGTCCTGGACCAGAACTTCTCTCTGGAACAACTCTGGAAAGTCTTGTAACCCTTGCTCTGATGGACAGACAAGTGACAACGAGACTGGCCTCTTTTCTTTTGGCCTAGAATGCGTTACAAGAGCACCGACGATGGTCTGAGGCTTTTGCTTTCGTTTTACTGGCATCATGCATCAGCCTTTACAATGCACATATCACTATAAGTAGCTGTGCGACACACTTTTTTTTGAGTCGAGTCGACCCCCTGACCCAGCTTCATAAGGAACTTGTAGGCGTCGATGACTCCCAATGAGCCACGTACCCGATCCACGTATCCCGAATGAATTAATCTCGAGGCACGGTACCGGAAGACACTTCTAGGCTGTGCAAGACCACAATATATAAACCACCGAATCCCCCTGATCGTTCCGCACCTCAATCATGTCCTACAACATCTATGGCCTCTATTACTATTACCAGCAGCGACTGGTATCCATGCCCTTGCTTGGGGTTCACGCCGAGGCCAGCATCAAGGAGCTCGCCGCCCAGGTGAAGCTCACGCAGACCTACGGCAATGATGCAACTTTTCCCATCGAAGCAAAATACTCCTTTCCCATTCCTGCTCGGGCCTCGGTCTGCAGCTTCGTTATGATCAAGCAGGATGGTACTAGGATCGTTGGGGCTGTTCAGGAAAAGCAGGAAGCGAGAGAGACCTATGAAGCTGCAGTATCTCAGGGGCAGCAGGCGTCGCTGATGGAGCAGCAAAGTCCAGATGGTACGTCTCCATCCTTCCACGAACCCAGTCGTTCTGAACTCCTCCAGCATTCCAAGTCTCGGTCGGAAACATCCCTGCGAACGAGCAGGTGCAAATCGAGTTGGTGTACGCTACAGAACTCTCGGAGGATGAGGATAGCGATTCCATTCGCTTCCACCTTCCCGTTCATATCGGGGCCCGGTATGGCCAAGCACCTCAGCCGACGTCCATTCCGTCCTCTTTCAAGGGCACCGTGTTCATTTCCTCGTCGTCCCCGACCCCCTTCCTCACCATCGCAATGAGCGTTGAAGCTATTGCCCCCATCTCCAAGATCGGCTGCCCCTCGCACACGGTCTCCACCGAATTGGGACCGGACCCAAAGCTTCCAAATTTCAAGGAGCTCCCGTTCTCCAACTACGCCCGAGTCTCCCTGACTTCCGAATCTCCTCTCGACAAAGACTTCGTCCTGACCATTAAATCTGCCGGCCTCGATGCTCCGCGCTGCGTTGCCGAGCTGCACCCCACACACGACACCGTGGCGATGGGGCTCACTCTTGTCCCGCGATTCAAGCTCCCGGACCTTTCCCGCCAGGAATTTGTGTTCATGGTCGACCGCAGCGGCTCGATGGGCGGCAAGCGCATCGAGGCGGCCAAGAAGGCGCTCGTAGTGATGCTGCGCGCGCTCCCTCATCAAGACTCGCTCTTCCAAATCGTGTCTTTCGGCAGCAGCACGAGCTCTTTCTGGCCGCAGGGCAGCCAACCGTATAATCAAGAGACGCTCGAGAAGGCGACATCGCACGTCGACGGGATGGGCGCTGATTACGGCGGCACCGAGATCCGCGCTGCGCTGCAGCACTGCTTCAAGGCGCGCAAGCTGGACCGCCCGATGAGCCTGTTGGTGCTCACGGACGGGGACGCGTGGGATCTCGATGGTGTTTTCGCGGAGGTCAAGTCCGCGGTCGCGGCGGCGCCGAAGAACGCGTTCTTGCGTGTTTCTGTACTTGGCATTGGGAACTCGGCCTCGACGGCGATGTGCGAGGGCATGGCCCGCCTCGGAAACGGAACTTGCATGCTGGTCGGGGAGCAGGAGACGACGTTCACGGGGAAAATCGCGCGCATGCTGAAGGCCGCGAAAACCCCGCCCATTTCTGACATCACCGTCGACTGGGGGCGTCCAGCTGCCACGGAGAAGGCGGCGGCCAGCGGGCCTGATGTCGATGACTTTGAGATCGTGGAAGAAGTGGGCGAGAAGCTAAAGAAGACGCTGAACATATTCGACGAGGCCATCGATGATCCCATGGCGGTCGATTCGAAGCCAGCGCCTCCGCCTCCTCGAGTTGTCCTTCCTCCTCCAGCAAAGGTGCAACAGGCGCCGTTTGCCATCCGTAATCTCTTCCCAAACATTCGTTTGAACGTATATGCTATTCTTCAAGGTACGTTTTCATTGTCTTCTCGCCGACGCAGTACGTGTAACTGACGACCTACAGGCAAAAGCTTCCCCAAAACCGTCACCATCCGTGGCTCCACTTTCGATGGCGCCCAAATCGAGCTTCCTGTCCCCGTCTCCCTCAGCCACCTCCAAAACGCGCCCGACGCGCCGCCCGCCATCCACGTCCTCGCCGCGCGCAAAATCGTGCAGGACCTCGAGGACGGGAACCACGCGCTCACCAAGACCCTCGCCAACCCCGACGACGCGGACCTCCTCGCGCGCACGGTGAAGGCGAGCATCGTCCGTCTCGGCAAGACATACTCCATCGTGTCGTCGCACACATCGTTCGTCGCCGTCGACGAGACGAAGCCCGATGCGCCGCCCGTGCCCCAGGTGTACGTGGTCGCAGCCCCGGCCCCGCAGCCCCGTCTCAAAGCCATGGGCGGGCCACACATGCGTTATAGGACTGCTGGATCTCTTGGAATGGGTGGGGCGCCGACTCAGGCTTACGCAGCGCCTCAGGCCCCGGCAGCGCCCCAGGCCTACGGAGCAGCTCCCACTCAAACTTTTTTCCAATCGCTGATAACCACGAAAGCTGCATCTGCTCCTTCCGCGCCGCCTCCGCCTGCGAGTTACAGCGTGGCACCGGCGGGCCCATACGGCGCGGCGGGCCCGTACGGCGCGGGCGATTTGACGTCTTTTGGTTCTTCATCCGCAGCATATGCGCCCCCTGCACCTCAGGCGCGGCGTCAGCAAATGAGCCCACAAGCCGCACAGCCTGGTGCCTCTTCCACGCAGGATATCAACCGCGACCGCGATCGGTCTTTACGGTCGTCGGCCTTTAGATCATCGGCCGCCGCTGCGCCCGTCCAAACAGCCCCAACCGACCCCTTGGAGGCGCTCGCGCGGCTGCAATCCTTTGACGGCTGCTTCTCCCTCGACGTCCTCACTGTCGTCAAGCTCAAGTCGGATATCACGGCTGTGCGTGCGGCGTTCCCCGCTGGGGCGATGGACGATGTGGTCGCGACCGTGCTAGCCATGGCGTTCCTTGCGACGAAGCTGGGGACAGGTGTGGAGCGCGACTCGTGGGAGGGGATCTACGAGAAGGCGCAGCAGTACGTTGAGGCGGCGTTGCAGAAGCTGGGGGCTGCGGAGGGTGCAGATGCGCTCGAAGCGAAGGTTGTCCAGTTCCTCGCTTGATTTTGAGCTGAATTTATCGTCCGTTTCTATCCGTGTATGTGTTGTACTTACTGTAACTGAAAACTCTGCAGCTTGTATTTCGAGCCAAATTGTTTACATAGAGATTTGAATCCGCGGCGCTAGTTTTGCAAAGCCGTCGGTGGCTGTGACCCGTCGCGTCGCACTGAGAGCACATCATGCGCAGATCAGCGTTTGCGACAAAAACCCATTTTCTCCTTGTTTTCTCCTCTTTCCTTTCCACCCATCGGCATCCAAGGGTTATCGCAAGAATACCTCTTAGTTTTATCTCCGCAAAGTCAACATGGCGGATGGTCGCTTGCCCGACGAGACCCTTTCGCAGATCTTGTCGCCTGCTCTTCGAGTATCAGATGCAGCGTTCTCCGCGCTATCCAGCAATGGCGGGTCGCCCTTCATGACCTTCTCCGAGTCCAGTTCTGCATTACTGCTCGTCTCCAAAGCCTGGCTCAGGGTGGCCACCCCACTGTTATACAACGTCGTGGTACTGCGCTCAAAGGCCCAGGCTCAGGCATTGGCCGTCGCGTTGACCAGAAACCCCGACCTGGCGCGATTCATAAAAAAACTTCGTGTCGAGGGCGCATTTTCCGAGGCGATGTCTACAATTCTTCGGGCGTGCAAAGATATCACGGATCTCTTCCTTTCGCTGGATCTTGACAGACGGATCGACGACGACGCGTCCGGGCTCTGTCGCGGTCTGTTCTTGATTGACCCTGTCCGCCTCATCGTCGACGCGGGTCGTTTAGACGACATTCACCGTGCAGACGCTGCCAACCGTTGGAGAAACTGGGAATTACCAAAGTCACAGCAGACAATGCAGCTGCGTCAAACAGTGGTGGAATGTATCTCACGGACTTGGAAAAAACTGGTGCGTTTCCGATCTTTTGTCTTCTTCGTTTCGTTGATGGCACTACGGTTTAGGCTCATCTCGAGATTCCAAGCCAACTCTTCAGAAGGATGGATTTACTCAACGCTTTGAGCTGCGCCCCAAAGCTGAAAACCCTGTCGATATTATGGGACGGCAATGACACGATAGGAATCTTGGCCACCAGTTTCCAAGGTTTTCATTGGTATCGAGAATTACGTGCCATTGCCAGGAACCCCTCTTTGAAACGTATACGAATCGACCCGCTTATCTCGCCGCGATTTGACCCTGCCTTGGATCGAGAGATGTGCCGCGCGCTAGCGACCATGGCCCGAGAGACCTTAGCAAAGCTAGTGAGACACCAGAGCATGAAAGCCCTTCTGGTTCTTCCAGACAGAGTGTAAGCTGGCTTCCTGCCCTCTTTTGCTGGTCTCACAATTTTGCAGCCTAGTCCCCGCGACTCTGTCCAACCGACTGACCACGCTCCTGTCTGAAGAGGACGCCATCTTGAGCCGTGTACTATATTTTGCCATGTGTTGTGACGGTATGACATTTTCTAGTCGCCTGGAACTGATCCTAGTCTGCAAGACATTTGCGGTGCGCCTTCATTAAATTTGCTAAACACCATCTCACATTGCATTTCAGCGAGTCGGCGTTCCGCATCTCTACGAAAGTCCTGTTCTAAAATTCAAATCGAAACTGGAGTCATTTGCGACACAGTTGGTGCAGAATCCCCCGCTGGGCAGTGGGGTCCGATGTCTCTGTATAACTCTTAAATCCCCTTTCGACATGGCCACGTTCAATACCATCATCGAGCGCACACCGGCGCTTGAGGAAGTGCGCGGTGGCCAAGGTCTCCGGGGCATAACCTGGGAGGCGTTCCGAGATCTGGGTAAGTACACTGGCTCCAGCCTACGCACTTTACGTGACATGTCGGTGGGCAAGGCCCCCGAGGTCGTGAGCCCAGTTGTGTTTGCTCGGTTTTCCGCACTGCGACAGCTCGGTTGGGACTCGCGGACAAAGTTCAAGACCGAACACAGGCGAATCCCGGCAGGCGCTCTTAGTCGGCTGGTCGATCTGACAGTAAACCGATTTGACCAGTCGTTTCTGGATACACTTTCGTACATCGAGTGCGCCCCCAATCTCCCGGCTTCGTCCTTTCACTGATTGTGCACCAGGCTGCCTCGTCTCCTTACCGTCACCTTTCTGGCTACAACCCGCGGTGGGGCTCGGTTCTTTGAGGTGCATGGCTCAAAGTTGTGCGAGCTGTCGCTTTCGGTGCAACACCTCCCGGACTCTGAGCTCGCAATCTGGCGTAACTGCCCCAATCTGACCGTACTCAATATTTTCTGCAACGACGGGGAGGTGGGTGCAGCACATTTCCTGCATCTACGACGCTCAAGCCTGAAGGCTCTAGTGTCCCTTATCCTCGTCCTGTCTCGTAAGCACAGAGATCCATGCCCGACTTGAGCGCATAATATTTAAATTTCCCGCGGACTACCGGTAGGCGGCACGTACGAATTTCACTCGTTGCACTGTTAAATCCGTTGTAGGTTCAGGCATGATCTGCACGAGCAGGAACTAGGCAAGGTAATAAAAGCTCTGGTATCCACAGCGTCGTTCCCGGCGCTGCGCGAGGTCGTACATCCGGACTGCCGCTTCCCTACTACGGAGTACGTGTCATGCGTGGATCAGGACTGTAGGGACGTGCTCATCTCTCATCGCAGACGCGATATCGCATCGGCAAAAGAGAGGAAAGATATTTGGGTACGCTGGGCGGAGAGCCTCTTGGGACGAGATGTCCGTCTTATTGGTCCTCAAGGCGTACCCTGGCGGCCGAGGTTGAAGTGTATACCCAAGAACAAGCTCAAAGCCCTCCTTCTCCCTGCATGACACAGCATTTCAACAGCGTATCACATGTACTTTCTAATAGTTTCCATCGGGTTTGCGGTACAGTACATGAGAGGCCGTCGTTTCTTCCAAATCGAAAACGATCGATAGCATATTCCAAAGCACTGATTTGGATTTGACGATTCCCAGTCTTCCCCAGAACTTGGCGCCTCCGTCATTTGCAACGACTTGCTTGACGATAGGCAGCAGCCTCCGGTTACCGGTATGTTAAAAGCTTTTCAAGAAGTTGAATTCGGCTCTTTTTTCCAGGCCAGAGTGCTTCGTCAAGAAGAAGTTCTTGTTGCAAGTGCTGCACCCGCCTTCCTGAGTAACGAGTGCCGGCGTGCTCAACTTTTTTTTCGTCCCCTAGTGTGGATGTCATCATTTTTCTCTTGCTGTTTTGAGGTTACTCCTTAACGTACACTGCTGCGGAGATTTGCATCAAAGCAGTAAGAAATTCAGCCGACCCGCCATCATGCGCCATTACAGTACACATCTCCCGCTCTTGCATCACGACATCAAACTGCTCCGCCGCCCCTGACATATGCGCCACCCGCGAAACCATGGCTCTAATGGCGAGCAGTTCGCGGCTCGGAAGGTGGGGCACGATGTTGTTTTCTGTGCACTCCGCGGCGAAGGCGGGATCGATTGCCAGTGTTACTTGACGTCGAGGAGAAGCACTTAGCGTCCAGAAAACTGGGTGGGCCGCTACGATGTTGTAGGTATTGGGCTATGAGAATGCCAATCAGAAAAAACTGAAAGGCTAGACAAAGGAACAGACTTGATTGGTCTCTTCGAACCACCACTCAAGGTTATCCCACTCGGTATGGATCTCTGTGTCGATGGTGACAACGTTGCGGAAGGTGTTGGGATCACCCAGCAGCATCGTAATGTCGAAATTAAACATCTTGAATATCGCCGCCGCGTATTCCTCCTTCAAAAGAAAGATTGAGAATTACGAAAAGCACGGATGGTGTTGCAAGGCTCACCTTTGCGGTCCCATCCTGTGCTGGCTCTGAGAAAATATGACAGCACTGCGTTAAGCAGGTGCGCACAAGGCCAGGGAAGTGGTCTGGGAACGCGATATATGATGCCTTGTCGATATTTCCGGAGACGACGCAGCGAAACGAATCACGAGCTAGGGCCTTGAAAGGTGTTTGTGGATATCTTGATACAAGATATAGGGAATGTACAGGTCGTTTGATACTGGATTTGGTTCCATTCGCCTCCTTGATCTGCTCTACGATATCTTGCATGAGGGCGTTCATGTCCGGGCGCGATGGATGCTCGGAGGTCGACGGGAGTGAACCACCGTGAGATCGGACTGCAAGGGTTAAGATTTGTGTTCCGTGAGATGTGAGGTCTACTCGCAGACACGCATGAGATGTTTTTGATAATGAATCCCAAGATCAGACACTCTCGTGTAACATTTGACCTTTTCGGCGTGGGGCGCGGTAATTGGGACCAAGGGTTCACAAGCAACGATCTGGTTGATGAAGGTACGATACGGGTTGGCGCCGCCGGTGAGGTGGTTTGCGCGCGCCGCCCAAAACTGCACGAGGAAGTGGCCCACGACACGGACGCCGACGAGAAGACTCTTGAGCCTGGACGAACGAACCTCCAAGGTCATAACCTCCTCGGCCGCGAGCAGGATATCCCACATGCGCCGGCCATGTTCGTCAAACTCGACGGCGGTGGCTGGCAACGCAGAAAGGGGAGTTGGTGCCATTATAAGAGCTTACATAAACTGCACTTACAATGGCCGCCATTATCCTTATTTCACTTTTGCCTGTGTCTCTGATACTGCTCTGTCTCTCGCAACTGCGGACTCGAGCGGCGCGTCAGCGAAGAGTCGTGTTTGACTCTCTATCGCTTCCGCCGTCGACCAAAGTTTTCGCGTTCTTTCACCCTTACTGGTGCGCTTTGATGTGTTTCTGTGCGTATGCTCTGAGTATGCTCTGATACCAGACACAGCAATGCTGGTGGAGGTGGAGAACGTGTTCTCTGGGCAGCCATTGCATACGTTCAGCGGACACATCCAGACCTTCTATGCGTCGTGTACACGGGAGATACGTCTGCTACGAAGAGCTCAATACTTGAAAAAATTCATTCTCGGTTCTCCATAACACTGTCTCCTGCGACTCTGCACTTCGTCTTCTTGACACGGCGGGTTCTCATCGAAGACTCCTCGTACCCACACTTTACTCTCATCGGGCAAAGCTTGGGCTCTGTTGCTCTGGTGCTCGAGGCCTTGTCCCTGCTCGTCCCTGACGCCTACATCGACACAATGGGCTACGCATTCACCCTCCCTGTTGTCCGCTCCCTAGGGATCCCCGCCGGCGCGTACGTGCACTACCCCACCGTCAGCCCGCCCATGATCTCGCGCGTCACCCGGACCCCAAAGCTCATCTACTACCACACCTTTATGCTTCTGTACGCCCTCGCGCTCCGCTGCGCGCGCGTGCTCATGGTCAACTCCACGTGGACGAAGAAACACGTCGACGCGGTGCTCGCGTACCCGGGCTTCGGGCGCTGGGGCATCGTCCGCCCGCGCGTCGTGTACCCGTCGTGCGACACGCGCGAGATGGCCCGCCTCCCGCTCGAGGGCCGCGAGCGCGTCGTGCTCAGCATCGCGCAGTTCCGCCCGGAGAAGGACCATGCGGCGCAGATTCGCGCGCTGCATGAGCTGCTCAAGGACCATCCGGAGTACGCCACCGAGGGCATCCAGCTGGTGATGATTGGCGGCTGCCGGAACGCGGAGGATGAGGGCCGGGTAGAGGAGCTACGGACGCTTGCTCGGGACCTCGGCGTCGAGGTCTGCCTCTATTTTCTTCCTTGAAGTTCGAAGCTTATTCCCGAGGACCCAGAGGCACGTTGAGTTTGTGCTCAATGCCCCCTTTCCCGACATGCTCGCGTGGTTGCGCCGCGCGAGCGTCGGGCTCAACACCATGCTAGACGAGCACTTTGGCATCAATGTGGTGGAGTTTATGGTACGTATCGATCGCTCAACTTTGCCTGCCGCTAACACTGTGTAGGCGGCTGGCGTGATTCCCATTGCACATGCTTCTGGCGGTCCCCTTGAGGACATCGTCGTCCCTTTCCAAGGACAAGATACGGGTACGTATCTTCGAGCACTTCTGCATGCATGTCTTTACAGTTCGGTCAGGGTACCACGCCAAAACACCTGCCGAGTTTGCTTCCAGAATCCACGAGGCTTTCTCACTCGCGCCCGAGGACGATCTTGCTATCCGCCAGCGCGCGCGGACGAGCGCTGTGCAACGATTTAGCGAGGCTGAGTTCGAGACAGCCTGGGAGGCAAGCGGGTGGTCAAAGTTGCTTGCATAATATAACGATAAAAACCTATTTCTCATATCCGTCTGGGTACATTACTTCCGGCGCACCTCCGGCTTCCCCGACACGCGGACGAGCCCCAGGCACCCCACCTTCGTGCACCCTATGAAGCCGTTAACGACTTCACCCAGGAGGCGGTCCGGTCCGGTAAAGAAATCCGAAATCGCAGCCGTCGCGTTTGCTGTCGCAGCGCTCGTGAGACCCGTTGGCAACCCGGCCCGAGATAAGATGGCACACCTTGATTCAAAACATACTCCGTGTCCACATCGCCCGCGGACAGACTAGCGATTTGATCCTTGGTGAGGATGGGTGCGCCGGGCGCGAGGAGGTCCATTCCCAATCGCGTCCCGACGCGCTGCGTCATCTCGGGGTCCGTGGGGACGAAGATGTGCGTGACGAAGTCCTGCTCGGCCCAATTAGGAAAGTCAATTGCCGGATTGGGATGCGAGACGTGCCATTGCTTTCTGCAGTTCGTCTTCGGTCAGCATCTTGCCCGCATCCGAGGCACCTTGGATGACTGCGAGCGAGCGACATGAGTAGTTGGATCGCAAGCTAATCAGGGATGGTACCTGGTCTGATGAGGTCGAATGCGCGGTCGAAATTGCCTTCGTCGATGTCATTTAGAACCGGTACCTGTTCATAAAGCTCAGAAGGGAAGGGACTAGTGATCGCTGGAGATTCGCGGACTTGCTGGTTACGGATTTGTTTGTAGGCTCCAAGCACAGTTAACAAAAACCTATCACGTCGGATTAGACTGGAGAGCAAAGTCTGGGATGGAGGGGCTAACCGTGTGTACGACACCGCAACTTTTTGGTCGTGGAAGGTGCCCGCCTCCTTCTCGGAACAATCTTGACGAATGGACGCTGTGATGGTTACGGCTGCAGTCAAACCACCTGAAACCGCGAGATGGACACCAGAGCTGAAATCGTGTTAGTCTGTGAGTCAAGCTTGACTGGTAAAATACGCTAACGAGAAGAAGGGATCGATCTGTTTCGGTTTATTTAGATGGGTGGAAGTTCGGGTGGAGGGATTACATACAAAGGCGCTCGCATCACCGACAAGGCGAAAATGATCTCCAGCGTAATGTGTCGCAGTATACGAAAAGTCGCTGGCAGACTTTACGGCCGGAATCTGACCACTCGCATCGACGCGCAGTCGGGCATCTCCAAGAAGCTTCTTCAGCCTCGGGACGAAGGCAAGCTGAGACAGATAGTGGTCCTGAAGAGTATACCGGTTCCCATCCGCAGCGGCCGCGGAGCCGGCAGCCTTCTTTGACGCGCTAACTTGGCTGTCCATAACGATCCCCACTGAGACGACGTTGTCATGTAAGGGTATGAACCACGCCCAGCCGCTCTCGTCTGCGAAGACAAGAGATGTTAGTATACGTCAACTTCTTCCGTGCAAGGGGAGATAGACTTGCCAGTTAAAGATTCAAACCAGGGACTGTTCTCGCGATCCGTGCCTGGGGCGTACATGTCGGCGCCTGTCCAATAAGCCCAACATGCGATGTTCTTCAAAGTCTCGTTCATGTGTCGGTTTTTCAAATACTTGGTCGACATTATCCCGGCGCGACCGGACGCGTCAACGAGATAATCAAAGGTGATGGACTGTGTTTCGCCAGTAGCAGTCGTGAAGCTAGCACTGACCGGTCGAAAATTGGGACCGTCGGTGAAGGCTATCTCGGTGACCTTATGCTCCTCGAATACCTTGGCTCCGCACTCTTCTGCGTGCCGCAATAAAATTTCGTCCAACTCGGACCGTACCTAGCCATTCATTCGGCATTTGTTGTGCATCAGATAGCGTGAATTCACTTACTACATTCCACGAGTGGTTATTTTCGCCTGCAGTTGATGTTTAGAAGCTAACCCGTATCTCGAATAGTGAACAGAAAAACATACCAAATTTGGTGTAGCCTTCCCTCGTCCATTGGTCTGTCGAATAAAACAAGTCAGAAGGTCATTGTGTTCCATTTGTCGTTCCTTACTGAACAGGATAGCTGCTCCGGGCTGCATCCAGATTCAGACTATGTTTTTCCGATACAGCAGGATAGCTAACCTTCCTTTGGAAACCGTGGTCCTCGACTTTCTTTTCGGCGCCTATGAACCGTAGAAAGTGGCGAAGAGAAGGTAGCATGCTTTCCCCTTCAGTGAAAGGTCAGATCTTCATACGACTCTCATATGTGCGAACGAACCTATATGATACCTGGACAGATGAGTTAGAAGCGGTTCGTGCAACTCGATGGAAATCGCACCTCGGAAATTTGGAAGCTTCGAGGAGCACCACGTCTATACCTTCTCTCGCCAGAGCGGAGGCAGTGTAGCTCCCGCCAGGACCTCCACCCACAACGAGAACCTTGGTGTGCGATGGAAGCTGCAGTGACCCGCGAATTATAAGTGAAAGGTAATATCGACAAGGCGGAAAGAAGGACTGACATTGGTGCTGCTCATGGTTTGAACTATGGGATTCGTCGAGTCGCTCGACCAGCTTTTATACTTCGAATGAAGATACTTGATCCCCAAACGGTTGTCGGTCTAAGCTCAACGGGTAAATTGCGTTATTCCTGAAGATCCGATTGCATCCCGCCGAGGCTAGGTTAGTCGAATGTGTGTACCAGGCATGGCGAGTCGATGTGATCGCTTTTCCTTGGTCAATTCCTTTCCTCCTCGGCCAAGGCAAATGGATCTGAAGGACACTGCCTTTACCGCTGAACACCGTTGGAGACCGACATCTTGTTTCCACTGTGTTGCAGACTGGACCATGCTCGGTCATGAAGAACAAGCGCCCGTTTCTTATTATCAGATGAACATCAAAATGGAAAGCCTCAAATGCAAAACGGTCGGATAAAAAGTGCATCTGCGTTGGAAGACCGAAGCTAGGAAGTCAGAGTTCTTGGGCTGAATCAACCAAGCGTTTCATGAGTACGAGACCATAGTGCCAATACGGTACATACCATTAAAGGGCAAAGCACGCCAAGGTTCCTGTACGTGATTGTGCTTTTCGTGAGTCGGTTTGGACCCACTCCGTGCTGATCCTCCGACAAGGGCGCAGATGGCAAGCAAACTGGGACTAGCTGAGGCCATTAGCGGGAGGGGGGAAAACCAGGAACATTGTGATGACAATGAAGATTCTCAGGGCGGGCTGGCGAATGTTGAATGCGAAGTGTATAGCATTGAAATTCCAGGCTGGGCCTGTTGGCACGGAGAGTGTGTGGAGTCGGGTGGTTTGCCGAGGTTCGCACCAGCCGCGACAAAGCATTATCGGATGATGATTGTTGGTAGTGGGAGTGTGGAGGACCAGGATTAGGGAGAGCTGAAATGTTGGACACACTACGCGCCGCGCGCGTTTCCAAGAGTACTGGCTTGTACTCAGTTGCAGACTTAGATGATCGGTAAAACGCGGAGAGGCTTTATATTGCGCTGCGTTTCGGGTTTGTCGTAAGTTTTGTGGCACATCGGGTGACGTTTGGCCAGGGCCCCAAACGGTTAGTCGACTTTTCAATTTCACAGCATTGGCAGTTAACCATGAAACCAGAGTTCATTCGAATGGGACCAAGTCAAACGCAGCGGCCGGGCCAGGGAGGAAGGTGCTGAGAGTCAAATGGAAAGCACAGTTTGACAGTCGGCGCGGGAAACTTCTTCCCTAAACGGCGATGTCCTTTGTACTCAGGGCCGGCTTTCCGACTGCTCCTGCCCCCGATATTTGTCTACGGTCAATTAATTGGCCGAGTTCGTACACTACGGTAGACTAAGTAGTCAATTACACATATACAACCAAAACCTGGATCGTAACAACCTAAGAAAAATCCATGATCATTCATTCGTCTTCACTTTGCGTCAAGTACTCTTCATCGCTGATTATCTGGCGCCGCGTCGAGCTGCGGCCGCGAGATGGCGGAGGTGGGCGCTCGTCGTCGTCCGGAGTCAGCGCAGACCCATAAGAGCCGGACGACCCACCGCCCGCACCTGGCTGCGCACCGGGTAGCCCAGACCCAACGCTGAGACGCTTGAACGTCGCATCGAGCACCTTCTCCATCTCGACTGCATCGACGTAAACCCACGACCCCTCCTCGTTGAACGTGCGCGCATTGTCAAACATCAGCTTCCAGTCATTGCGGTAATGCTGCAGGTCCTTGTAGTACGGTCCCTGTCCCCGCTTGCGCAGGTGCGAGAGCGCGATTGGCTGCGTGATTAGCTGGTAGTAAACCGCGTATTCCTAGCGAGGGGCAGACGGTCAGCAAAAGCAGAGCGTGTTTCGACGCTGCTTACGTGTCTATCAGGCAGCTCGCGGAAGAGCTCGCATCGTTTTCGCCCATCGGTATCCTCGCATGCCACAACTGCGCGATAGCATTCGGCAAAGATTTTCTTCATCTTGTCTCTGACATTGGCGGGAACATCGCCGTTACTCTTTGCAGGCGCTTTGCGGCGTTTCTGTAGTAGAATGAATGAGACAGCAAGTTTGAATGAAGGGGGATCCACTAACGGATTGACGATCGTCTTCATCATCCTCGTGGACAGAGGGCGTCGCGGTCCCGCGTTTCCGCTTGTTGCCGCGGGAAGTGTCATAATCAGTTTCGTTCATGCGACTTTTGCCTTTCTTCGTCTTTCGCGCACGCGAGTCGGAATCCGAGGCAGGTGTACCGGGACCCGAAGGATCGGCGACTCTAAAGAGTCCCCTCGTCCGGCTCCGGTCTACCAGTTCTTCTAGGTCCTCGCCATTCTCTAGAGCCTGTAAGAAAGGATGAAGTTGACGGCATGCCCAATCATCCGATCACACTGGTGCTCACCATAGCCCAAGCTTCATCGTCAAGTCCATCGTTGTAGCTGATGACCTTTCTGCGCCGCTGCCCTCGGCCCTCAGTCGACTCGTCTATGACAGTAGGAGCCTCGAACGGTTCGTCCTTTTGATAACACTCGGGAAGCTCCTCGAATTGCGTGAGATTTGAGGGAGGCTTGCCACGCTGGCCCCGCGCGCGCCAGTTCTCCAACGCATCCCGCTCCCGCTTCACATCCAAATCGCGGAACAGCTCCGCCTCCTCCTCGCTTCTTGCAATGATCGTGTTCAGCTCGTCGTCATTCATATCCCCAGCCTCCTCGCTATCTTCTTCCTGATCTGCCACCAAGATCAACCGCTATTTACCACATCAGTACATTTTGGCGTTCGAAGCAAAAAAGCAAGACTTGCCAAAAACTCTTCCTGCTCCTCGGGCGTGGACTTGTTATCGAAGCGACCGGCTCCGATGACCTTGTCGTCGATCCCGAGCTTGAAGCGCGCGCGTTGATACATGACCTCTTCCACGCTCTTCTCCGTGATCAAACGGAGGATGAGCACGGCCTTGGTCTGTCCGATACGATGGGCACGATCCTGGGCCTGTAGATCGACATGGGGATTCCTAGGAAGCGAGACACTGAGTCGCAGCAACACGAGAATATCTTCGCTGGCTTACCAGTCGCTGTCGAATCTGGAAACGACACCAAGGAACGGTTAGCACGGACGGGGATGCGAGCGGGAGCACTGACATGATAACGGTGTCCGCGGTCTGCAGATTCAAACCCAGCCCTCCTGCTTTGGTGGACAATATGAAGACGTTGTACTCAGAGTCCTTCGCGTTAAACAGCTGCACGAAGCTCGCGCGCTCCTCGGTCTTGGTGTTCCCGTCGAGCCGGAGGAACTTCCAGCCCATCATGCCCAGAAAGTCCGCCATGATATCCATGACCTTCGTCATTTGGAAGAAGATCAGGACCTGCACGGGCTCGTGAGCAAGCCGGAAAACAAAATGCATGCAGAGAAGGGCGTACCCGATGGCCGGTAGCGAAGAACTTTGGGAGAACGCGACTGAGCAGCTCGATCTTGCCGGAGTTACGAATGAGTTTATCGTCGATGAGACCAGAGGGATTCATCTCGTCCTCGACATTCTCGAAGAGGAACGGGTGCTGACAGATCTTGCGGAATTGCATCAGTTCATTAGCCAGCCCCTTGACACCACCGCCTTTCCTATTGAATGAAACACGTTAGTCTCCCATGAATGGCGGCGGGAATCCAGAGCGCGCACCCGTTCTTCGCGCTGCCGTCCGCGATCATCTTGTACTTCTTCATCTGCTTGTACATCTGACTCTGCAGCGCACTCATGCGGACCTTGATGACGCGCTCCACCTTGTCTGGGAGCTCACTCGCGACATCCTTCTTCAGCCGCCGCAGCAAGAACGGCCGCAGGACCTTGTGCAGACGACGGATGATGAGCAGCGCCTCTTCTTCGTCCAGCTCGATCTTGTCGCCGGTGCCCGAGTTAGCGAACGGGGTGTTGAACCACTCGTCGAACGACTTGACGGAGTTGAAGATCTTGGGGAGGACGAAATTGAGCAGCGACCACAACTCGGTGAGGTTGTTCTGGAGGGGCGTTCCGCTGAGAAGGAGGCGGTAGCGGGAGTGATAGTACGTCGTGAGCGTCACACTAAGCTTGCTGTTAGTGTTCTTCATACGGTGGCCCTCGTCTGGTCGGACATTTTAGTGTATTGGGATAAAAAAAATGACACAACCACGAACCGATGATCATATGCAACCAATTGAACTTAGCGAGAATCGGACGGTCCTTGATGATGTACTCGTAGGTCGTGAGCAAGACTTGGAAGTGGCCAACGCGCAGATCGCCTTGAAGCGCCTTCCGCTGCCCCGGGTTTCCTTTGTAAGCGATAACATTGATGGACGGCGCCCATTTGGCAAACTCCCCCGACCAATTGGTCATTGTCGAGAGCGGCACGATGACGAGGTACGGTCCATGCAGTCGCTTCGACTCGATTAGAAACGCAATGAGCGAAATAGTCTGAATGGTTTTGCCCAGACCCTACAGCGTAAATGAGTACCAGCTATAGAAGCGAAGCAGAGGACGTACCATCTCGTCGGCGAGAATCCCGTTGAGCCTGTTATTATACAAGCTCACCATCCACTGCAAACCCTTGATCTGATACTCCTTCAAAGTTCCTCCGAGAAGCAGCGAAGGCTGCCTGGTGATCTTCTCCGAGATGCGATGCGCAACAGCGTAGTAATCGACCTTGCCGGACGTGTTCTCCTGGGCGTCGTCCGTCGCAACCTGTGCACCGAACGTCGCCTCCGTCGCCGGCCCTGTTTCGACCTCAAACCGCATATCAATGGGGCCGCTCTCGTTCTGCTGCGCGGAAACAGCTTGGGCGAGCGAGTCGAGGTACGTGTCGGTCTGCTTCAACAAATGCGTGATACGCGTGTTCTTGACACCGCCGACGAGCGCCAAATACGTCTCCTCGTCGTTCTCCTTGAGCGCCTTGATACGCTCCTTCGTGATGCGCTCCATGCGCTTCTGCTCCTCCTTCTCGGTGAACTGGTGGAAGTTGAGCACGGAGCGCCCGAGCCGCACGACGCGGTCCTGCGCGGCGCGGTTGACGGCGACGACCTGGCGCCCGTGCTCGCAGATGGAGCCGAGCTGCTGGACGTGCTTGGACTTTGCCCGCTGCTCGCGCTCCGCGCGCTGCTTGCGCTCCAGCTGCTCCGTGACGCGCGCGTCGCGGATGGTCGGCTTGCGGAAGCGGCGAAAGTCGGAGCGGTTCAAGGGCAGGAGGGAGCCGTGGGCGAGCGTTTCGGCCACTTGCGAGCGCAGGAGGCGCTGCTTGTCGAGGAGGCGGAGCGTCTTGAGCTCGATCAGCGCGCGGATTTTGCCGTGCGAGGTGTCGCTGAGGGACAGATCGGTGGAATTCTCCTTCTCGAGCTTCACGATGCCTTGCAGGTCGAAGCCCGTGTCGAAGCCGCCATCGCCCATTGTGGAAGGCAGGCGCTCGAGCTCGCGAATGCGCTGCTGCATGCGCGCCTCAATGAACCGGTCGCGCTCCTCGATGATTCGGTGGGCATCGAGACCGGAGGGCATGAGGGTGGGGATTACCAGACGTTGGAGACGAGTGGCGAAGATTTCGGGCTCGACGCCAGGGGGCCGTTGGAGGTGCGTGGATGGGTGCGTGTACGCATTATACGGGTACATCCCTGAGTTGACGTCGCCCTCCATGAATGGGCCGGTCGGGAGATCGCCATCGGTGGGGTCAACGACCCGCAGCGCCTGTTGGATGTTTTCCGGGACAGGCAGACCTCGGGTAATGAGCTTGAAGGCATGTATTTGGGCTTTCAGGGCGTTCAGTTGGTCTGGAGTGAATGAGACCGGGCTAAGCTGGGGATCCAACGTAGCAGCTGGTACGGAAATAGGGTCTACACCATTGGCGGCAGCAACATGTCCATTCGTAAGAGGCTGTGGGTGCTGGTGGCCCTGGACTCGACCTTGCATCAAGCTGTGATGAGTTTAAAGACTTTCTGAATATCAAATCGACGCACTTTGACCGGTGAAAAGCTGGAGATGGTTTGTGAGTGCCTCGAGCTCGCCGTTTTTCTGTTCCATCGGATTCTTGCGTAGGTAGTTGACGCGCTGAGGAAAGGCCGGTAAGTGACTTGAGTTAGGAAAGTCGCTTGAGATACGAACCCCAATCAACGCCTGCAAATCTTGTGGCGAAGGCCGCTGAGCCATGTTTTGACCCAAATTACTGGCTAGCATGGCGAAGATGGATGTAACACCAAAGGAATACAGACCAGCGCGTCGCGCGTCGCGCAATTGGAGTACGGATCACGAGAAACGCAGTGGGAAAGCCGGTGTCACCGTGTCACGCTTTGGCCTTGCTTGCCTTGGAGCCTGTGACGCGTGACAGCCACCTTGGCCTGCCTCAGCACCTCGATCTTCCATGCGTTCTGCCTTCTCTAGTATAATGCGCTCTCTTCGTTAATCGACACTGGACCACCAATAGGCAGAACGACCTCTTGGAGAAATACAGAGCTCATTGGCATTGTCTTGACGCGTCGCAAGATCGCAAGATCGATATCGTGGGTAAAGAGTCGCGGAGAAGAGGCCGTGGCCGCGCCTTCGCTTGCACTAGAGATTCCGCACGGAGACACACGACACCGCGTGCTTTCTCTGCAACTTGCCATGAGAGAGAGCGGGATCCCTTGCCGTAGATGGGCATTGACGCGATTGGTGGACCGTGTCTTGCGCCCGCGGACGCAGAATATGAAGGGTGGGCAAAGCGAATCCTCATCTTGTGCTTTTCGTCGCCCACGAAAGTGAGCAGGGCTGCGCGAGCGGGGGTATGACGAGAAGCTTAAGGATGTGGTCAAGAACGGACTGCCCGTTGGCGCCACTGTACCGATTTTCGGCACGCATCGCCGAATGCCGGCAACCGCCGAACTCTTTCTCTCTTCCACTGGCACAATATTCGCCTCTGGACTCCACAGTCCTTAGGAACAGCTTATTCTGAAAGGTCCTGAATATGCATGATTCGGGCAACGCGAACGCGGAACTTGAATTAGCTCCGTCAATTGGACCGTCGGAGCCCGCATTGCTGTTTTTGAATTTGGGAAAGCTCAGGGAATTCACGGCGGCATTCGATGGACCATCGACAATTGCTAACCAAATTGCTGAGGACTCAGGCAATCCTCCACCTCTCGAAAACGCCGCAAATAACTCTCCTTTTGACCAGCTTTCCGCAAAGAAAAATAGGACTGCACTTCCAATGCTCCAATCCAATTGATTGGCCGCAGTACTACAACATGTGAATAACTTCAAAGCCCCAAGACAGAAAGCAACATAAAGCAACAGAAGAAGAAGAAGAAGAAATATGGCGGCCACACTGGGGGGATGCCGAAGCGGCGCGCGGCACCAGACGAATCATCGTGCATCGTCAATCTAGACGGTCGTTACTTAGTCTCCCTTGAAAGAAATTGGCGTTCAGAGGCGCCGCTTTCCACCCTTCGCGGCTGTAGCGGGGACAACAGAACCAGCAGAACCAGCGGGTGCGACTGCGCCCGAGGAGGCGGCGGGGGCAGCGGATGGCGGCGCGCCCTTTCCACCCGTAGCGGCAGCGCTCGATGCAGGCGCACCGTTATCGCCCTTGGCGCTCGAGGCGACAGTTGCGACGGGGACGGCAGCGGCGATGGCGGGGCTCGATGCTGCGGCTGCCTTGTCACTCTTTCCACCCTTGCCGGAGGCGGCAGGGGAAGCAGAGGCGGGCGCAGCGGATATGGCGGAGGCTGCTGCAGATACAGAGGCAGCCGCGGATGCAACGGCAGAGCCCGATGCAACGGCAGATGCAGGACCGGACGCCGAGGCAGACGCGGAGGCAGAGACAACGGCGGACGCGGAGGCAGAGGCGGAGGCCGAAGCAGAGGCGCTAACCGTCGCGTTGGCTTGGTCAGAAGCGACGAACTGCATATCCGCGTAAACATCTGATTGAGACTTTGAAAAGCGGGGGACTCACATAGCTGCAGTCATCGAGCGAACCGTGCTGCGCAACGGGGACGATCACAGGCTGGTGGGTCGACGCAGAGTTGATCGAGCAGACGCGGTAAGCGCCAGCGGGGAACCCTGTCGCAACGGGGGTGGAGAGGATGCCATTGACACCAGCGTCGTTGATGCCCTACCCAAGCAACTCATGAGCACCGCGACTCGGAGGACGAGGATCTCTGCATACCTTGAAAAAGATAAAGTTCTTGGGGTTCGTCGGGGTGGTCTGGTCGATCGACGTCAGGGCCTCGACGACAAAATGTGTGTGCCCGACGATCTGGCCCTGCTGGTTAAGGAACTGCGGCGCGGCAAAGTACGTCTTCTGCGCGTTCGTGAACGAGCCGGCCTGCATGCCCTGCAGCGCCATGCTGATGTTGATCGGCACGTTCGCGGGGATGGTGGCCATGTTCCGCGGGAAGGTGAACTTGGCGGAGGGCATGTTCTCGGCGGACGGGATGGTGCCGATGGGCGTGGGGTTGCATGAGCCGGTGGTTACCTGTTCGCCGTTCGTGAGGGGGGTCCCGGGCAGTGTTAGGGCGCAGAAATTGATGTAGTTGTTGCCAGACGTGGACGAAGCGCTCTGACCTGGAGAAAATAGTCGAATTTGATTTCTTCTTGGGAAGCTCTTGACATACCGGTAACCGGAGGCTGTTGCCCATCGTCGAGGAACTCATCGCAAACAACGGAGGAGTCAAGTTCTGAGATGTGTTCGCTTCAATGGCGTTCTCTCGGACATAAAAAATTAACACTTACTCAGGGAGGACTGCAGAGCAATGGCAGCCGCACTGGCACCGCTTCCGGTGTTGTCGTTCCCGGACCCAGAGGTGCCGACAGCCTATGCATTGCCGGTGAGATTCTCGAAGCACAAACATGGAACTATTATACTCACAACACCTCCTCCAGAGTTGTCTTGACCCGACGACGCAGTGGTGGTCGAGGTCGCCGCTGCAGTGGTTGTGGTGGAGCCCTTGCCGCCCTTCCCGCCCGAAGAAGAGCCCTTGCCTCCGGAAGACGACTTTCCGTTGTTTCCAGAAGAAGAGGACGAGGTCGTGGTCGAAGAAGCAGCGGCAGTCGTGGTAGTGTCGCTCGAGCCGCTTCCGTTGTCATTCGAGCCAGAGCCCGAGTTGTTGGATAACGAGCCGGAGCTGTTGTTTCCTGAGGATGAATTGGAGTTGTTGGTACCGTTTCCGGACGACGAAGAGCCCGTGGACTGGGAGTTGGAGGCAGTCTGAGTGATGTATCTGGTGACCTCGACGGTCGAGGTTTGGATCACGGTGCTAATCGCAACCGTTGCGGTCTATTCGATTGCGGCGTCAGCGACAAGAGTATTCAGATCTCGAGGAATCCAAACGTTGCAGAACGTCTCGGTCTCAAACGTGTCGCCTCGGGCGTTGGCGGGCAGGGCGTTAGCAGAGAAAGTCGAGGCGGCCAGAGTCAAAAGAGCGATGCAAGTCGATTTCGAGAACATGGTCGAGACGTGATAAAGATGAAGGGACAAAAGAAGGGGGTGCTTTGAGAGCTTGAGGTGAGTCTAGCAGACCTAAAAGAACACCAGGTTTGGTGGCGGAGAAATTGCACTAGGCAAGAACCGTAAACGGGAGCAAGACACCGAAGGAAAGGGGAGAAGGAGGAAAAGGTTCGTCCTCGCATCTGTAGTCTGCCTTTATACCTTTGTTAACCTTGTGCTTTTCCTTGATTGAGCATGTGTACGTACACGGCCGTCAACTTCAGGCACAAAATCCTTCTGAGCCCATTCGTAGTGTGGCCGCTGATCGAGACCGTCTCGACTCGGCCTGCGATCCAGCGGACTTCTCCCAGTCCATTCCTTCTCTACGTGGTGCTGCATTTGAGTTTGGTTGAACCAGTCCTTGGTATTTCTTTCTGGACGAAGAGTATCAGTACATAGCACCTGTAGCCTGTTCGATGACAGCCTTCCATCTGCTCGAAGGACAATGGACAGATTGTGAGTGTAGATCAGAGAATATGACAGGCAAAACTTACTTCCAACGAACTGAAGCAAATTTGCGCATTGCAATCGTCTTCTGCTGACTGAAACTGCTAAAAATCGGGGCTTCATACCACCAGTGCGAGGAACAGGGGAAAAAAATAACGCACAATCGCGAAGAGCACTGAAGGGACTTGCTTGTCAGCTAGATCTCGATGACACAACGTCAAGTCCTTGTTGAAAAGTCATTCTTTTAGCGGTGTTGAGATCCCCAACTGTAGAGCGACGACGATGGATGGTGCTCTTCGATCATTCCAAGAACCTACAACCGACCAAAGCGAGCTGTGGATGGCAAAATAATTTCTGAGGAAGGCCTGAGCTTTCGGGTGCGGACTCAAGATTCAAGCTCAAAGCAATCCAGAGTAACCGCTGTCGATTTTGGCAACGTCTTGGGGTGGGCTTTGAAGACTTCCAAATAAGGACCGTGACGGAGAGGTGCCAGAAAGTTGAAACTCCGTGGACGGCGGAGGACGGCGTACTCAAAGCGGATCTTCATGTTTCTCGTCGTTCTTCATGTTTCTCCGCTGCGCTGGTGCTCTGGTTGATTGCCCGTGTCGCCATCGTCCAAACAAAGTCAAGGCACTCGTACTTGGGAATCTCAGCCTCTTGTTGTTGACGAGGCTATGCCGTTCATCGCGGGAACGCCGAATGCCTGCTCGAACGCGCCGCTCCGTTGCCGCTCCGTCCAAGCACCTCTGGGATGCTGCGCATGGCTCTCATTCCACCCAGTCAACCCGAATGTCGAGGCGGACGTTTGGTATCTCGAAGACTGGTTATTGAGAGGCAAGGTGCAGGTCCAGCCGTCCAGGGCAAGCCCAGGCAAAACTTGAAGTACGTGACGCCGTGACAAATTTGGACTTCCACAATGCTGCAATGTCGCAATGTAGCATGACAACAATCTCATATTCCACCGAAAGCCCGCCCGACCCGGCGAAAACGACTCTCCATGGCGCCGGACACTCTTCGACATCCCGCTCTTGCTTCCAAAGTACTGCAGCCTGTCTGGCAATGTTGAGCGCAAGAAACGGTGGGCAGCAAAGCTACCGGCCGCCAAGCTATGCGCCGCTACGAGACCCTGTGATCGATCAAATGTGGAATTGCCAGTGCAACAACCGCCGACCGGCCGCCTCTTTTCGTGATTACTCCTCCTTCCTTACTCCTTCCTTCCTTGCAAGTGGGGCCGCTAGAGCCTGACACAGCGCTGGCGCGCTCCTGCTATGACCTCGACAAATTTTACCATCGACAATGTTAACCCCTTGATCCAATATTCTCCCCCAACCGCCTGGACGGAAGGCGACAAAACAGGCGATCCCTTGGCCTCCTCGTCAGTGATATCTGCTGTTGACTTTCTGCCTGTGTAACACCGACGTACAGTTATTCCAACGGCGGCACGTTCACGCTTTGCACGACACAAGGGAGCTCCGCGACTTTTACGTTCACCGGCACCCAAGTTTATGTTTTCGGTGCAAAGCGTTCTAATCATGGTGCGCAACATGGATCCTCCGCCCGTTTCGTTGTTTCGTTGTTCTAAAGATTGGTCAGGCCCGTACTCCATCACCCTCGATGGTGTCGCCACCCTTTTCGACGGCAATTCCGCCAACCCGGTCTTCGGGCCTCTGTTTGTCTCGGATGTTCTACCGCAGAAGCAGCACACGGTCACACTCACCAACGAACTGACCGATGCCAATTCGCCATTCCTGGACCTCGACTTTGTATGTCCGCTACTACTTGAATGTTACTCGTTCTCACTCCGACAAGATCACATGGACAACTAATGTAGCCAATGGCGGACAATCCAAGACGCTGGAGGATACGGCCGACGCGTTCACCTATTCACCTTCAACGTCATGGAGCACAGACCTTTCGTCTGCGCAACTCACTGGGTTCAGCGGGAATAATGGCCAGTACGTCCCCTCATCCATGCCTCGTTGTCGTTCGCTCACTCACCCGCGCGCGCCCCAGCGTTACCCTCACCGCTGGTGCATCCACGAGCATCTCATTTTCGGTGCGTGCAGTCCCGCCCGCCCCACTCTCCGCTCCGGCGCTTATCTTTCTCAGGGCGGCTACATCAGCGTATTCGGACCGGTCGGCCCCACGATATCGCGCTACACTGTACAGATAGACGGAGCAGATGGCGGAACCTTCAACGGGACGAAGGCAGCGTACACTCCCCAAGTGGCGCTGTACACCGCGTCCGGCCTCGGCGCGGGAGCGCACACCCTCCAATTGATATCTCAGCCCGCCGTTGCGGGGCAGCTCCTCGCCATCGACTACGTCCAGGTGCTGCCTTCCTCAACGGCGACCAGCGGGAACTCTTCTAGCAGCGCATCCGCCTCCGCTTCGGCGAGCGCCGCCGCGGACAAAAAGTCATCCAGGTATTTCCGTTCCCTTACGCTGCCCGCCTATGCTTACATCTCACAGCAGCAGCAGCAGTTCCGGCGCAGCCATCGGCGGCGCCATCGCAGGCGTCGCAGTCCTAGCCATCCTCGCCTTCCTCATCTTCTTCATGTGCCGGCGGAAGCGACGCCGCGAGCAGCACATGCACCCGAACCAGATCGTGCTCGAGGACAAGTACCAGACCGCGCCTGGCCTCTCCAACTACACCGTCGACGCGTTCCCGAACACCAGTCGCCCGAGCCACGTCGGCGGATATTCCATGTCGAGCTCGAACGCGCACTCGAATGCGCATCTGGTGCAGCCGCCGTACGGGGCCGGTGCGCCGCAGAGCCAGTATGGCGGCGGTTCGCAGAGTCAGTACGCGCCGAGCGCGCCGAGCCAGTATGCGCCTAGTGCACCGAGTCAGTACGCACCCAGCCAGTATGCCCCGAGCCAGTACGCTGGTCGGGGCGGTGCGCTGGCGTCATCGCCTGGCATCGATGGGTATGGCGGGGGCATGGAGTCCGACCCATACGGCGGCATGGCGTCCCCGTCAATGACGAACCCGCACCCCTGGAACGGCGTACGTTCAATCTTCTGTCATCCACGCCCTGACTGACATGTTCTAGTCACAAGCCCAGTCGCGCGCAGGTGCAGGCGGAGGCGACCGGCGCACGTTCTACACGGTTAACGACGGGGAGAGCGACGGCACGTCGATGCTGGACCGCTCGTCGACGATGCACACGGTGCACTCATCCGGCGCGGCGGGTCTGGGGGCGGGCACGCAGGTCCTGCGGCGCACCAAGGGCGAGGCGGCCCCGCTGCCGCCGACGGCCAACCAGCCTCTACCCCCCGGCGAAGAGCGCATCTACGTGCCAGGGCGGGAGCAAGACGCCGGGCCGCTGCCCCCAGACTACGAGCAGGCGACGGAGCCGTATCGCGGGGGGAGATTATAGCGTCGTCTCCCCCCGTTCCTCTTCCCTCTCTGTTCCGTCATGCTTGCTTTCGTCCCTCGTTTTCCTTCCCCCGCTTGTGTATTACTTACTTATTATCTTATATCCCATTCGCCATACCACGGTCCAACTACACTCGACTACATAAATACTTGAATACATTGGGATGAATATACAATTGTATGTTGACTGCACTGCCGCTACTCGGGGAGCTGGATGTCAAAGTGCGTGACCTGCGGGAGGTACGCGGCCGCGGCGAGGTCGAGGAGATGCACCTCATCGAAGGGTGTCGTCCCGTTGAAGCCGCCAAAGAGGAAGAGGCGGCTGTCGGCGAGGAGCGTGACGTGGTAGCCGCGCGCACTGGGGGCCTTGCCCAAGGTGCTCCGTGGCTCAAACGCGAGCGACACTGCGACTATGAGCCGCGTAGATATACGGCAAGGAACGTACTCACCAAGATTGAAGAGGAGGAGGTCGCTGCGGTAGCGCTGGCCGTCGTGTCCGCCAATGATGAAGAGGTACGACCCCACCTGCGTGGAGGTATGCGAGAGGCGGCGGTGCGGCGTATCGACGAGCAGCTTCGTCCACCGCAGGGTATCTGCGTCCCATCAGCTCAGCATACACAGAAAAAGCAGCTCGTACCAAGATTCAGGCACCAGATATCGTTGAAGCAGTCCTTGCCGTCGCTCCCGCCAACGATGATCATCACGTTCCCGATGAGGTTCGCGGTGTGGTACCCGCGGTGGCCCGGCTTGCGCCCGCTCGTCTGCAGCTCCTCCCAGCGCATCTTGGCGGTGTTGCCCACGTCGAGCGTCCACACGTCGTTGAGCGCGGTCATGCCGTTCCCGCCGCCGAACATGTAGATCTTACCGTGGTAGAGGACGCCCGTATGCGCGCGCCGTGGTGGGGGCTTGGGCCCGGCGACGCTGGGCCGCGTCCAGCGGCGGGTGACGGTGTCGAGGACGTAGATGGAGTCGTAGTAGGTCGAGCCCTGGCCGCCGCCGTAGACTACGATCTTGCGATCGACCAGGGTCGCGGTGTGTGCCCGCGATGGTGGGGGTGTGTCGCCGATCGTTTCAGGACGGGACCATTGCATTGTTTCTACCCACTTGAATTGTCAGCAAATTTCTTGCGGCACAAAACAAGTCTCCCAAGGACAAATGGCTCGTCGCCCACCCTGACACGAAGCGATAAAACATAATCTTATCGTTTCCCTTCGTGCAGTTACACCAGAGGCACACCGAGATCTAATGAGTTTTGGTGCAGCCGTGGTTCAGGCTGTCCGGGAGATTTCCCATTCGTCCGGAAGATGCCGACCAAATAGGAAAATCCCAGGACAGCTTTTGGCACCACTATGGCTTGACCAAAAACTCGACGAATCTCGGTGTGAGGGCAGAAGATATTTCTTCGAGCTATGTCAAGAGCAATTTGGACCGAAACAACGTACCGGTATCAAAACAAAAGATATCCCTCGAGCACTCTTTGTCATCGCAGCCACCGAATAACCAGGCCGTAGTATCCACCAGAGTCACAGTGTGTGCGCGCATAGTTCGCGTCGGAATGACCCCAAACACAGGCGCTTTAGACCAGTAGAGTACGGTGCTCGGAGCAGCCTCAACCTCCGTGTCATGGGGTAGTTTCGGGCTGCTTCGTACTTTCTGAAGCGTCCCAGGGGTGCGCGAGCCCTTGTCCTTCGGAGTAATCGTCCCAGTAGGAGGCGTCGAAGACGACGTAGACGAGACGCGACGGAGAGAGCTCGTCTCTGAAGACCTGCCCTGGCCCAGTGTCCGAATGCTTGCCGGCTTGCGCGATGGACGAAAACCAGATGGCGAGGCCGACGGGGTGGGGGGACCTTCCTCGGGGACGTCGTCGAGACTGCGGGTGCTCATGTCCGCCTCACTGTCTTCAAAGGTGGAATAGAAGGCCGGAGATAACAAGGCCGCACACATTTTTTAATTTGTGCGCGGAGCGGAGGAATACGAGTACGGCTTACACGTGATGTCCATTTCGAGCGATACAACGCCTTTCAATCTCCTTCAGGAAGCCAATTTCGACTTGTCAGGCCACAGTGAGCATCGGGGGCAAATTGGGAGTTCAGGTCAAGGGACGGATGTCTACAATTTTTCCCAGACTGTTCAAAGCACACGTCCACGTTGACGGTTGGGTTGCAACGGGCTGCCACACTCGCCATGCCTACCAAGTTGGACGCTTAGGATTTGTGTTTCTATACGTGGGGCCTGTTATTATTACCGGTAGCCTACGACTGCGGCGTCTATAAGACGGTGTACGTTCGTCTCCACCGCCGGCGAACCGTTGCTATATTCCGGGTCTCTGGTCTGATTAAACTATGGCTTCGAGAGGAAGTATAAGCATGAGAATAGCGAGAAGCAGGTGTTTCTGTCTCCAACGAAGCTTGAAAGTCGTAACCCAGGAAGATCGTTCTTCCCGAATGAATTCAACCTGAATCCGTTAGGTTAAACGTTTAGTTTCAGTTGCTACACCAGGCCAGGCGGACGCCCGCTGCGTTGCGGGACGGCCCGTGTCTGGTTCATAACTAGTTCAGATATATTTAGTGGCGTGGAGTTAACCAAGTACTTACTAGTCCAGTCAGATTATCTATTAGTCTCCAGCCTCGTGGTAAGTTCAGGACCGGGGCAGTGGAGCTGTCTATGGGCAGCAACTCCACCGCAGTCGAGATTCTGGACCCCCGCCTTCAGCCCGCAGCGTTGCTTAATTGACCGAGCTGAATCTCGGTAACATTATTCGGACCGATAGCCGAGTATGGATATCTTCATGTCTTGGACAGCGAACTATTGTTGCGAGTACATCCAATTAGTAGCGAATGACGCCGTCAACAATTGGGGTTAAGTGGCTTGAAGATATTTCGTTGACCGAGAAGGCCGCATGATGTCCGGAATGGAAATGCCACGACGAAGCGAAACGATGGGGAGTCATAGATAGCAGCAATGCAGATGGTTAGTGGATGGTCGGTAGGGAGTTGAAAAGATGTGCCTGCTTGATTTAGCACCATTCAGGTCCACCGAGAGCTGGTGATCTGCATTGATTAATTGAGGAACGCACACACAGAGCGAAGGATCGCGTAGATGCAAGTTGGAGGCTGGTTGCTGGATAGTTGTAGCTTTGAACAGCCCGTTGAACCTCGGTCTCAGTAGTCCGAGTGGTATCCGAGCCATGCCAACACAGTGGCAGTTTCTCTAAGAACTTGATGGCTCGGACCCACAATGGTGTCAAAGGACTTGAAGCGACGCTAGTAGAGCTGGGGAGAGGGTAGCCTTGCGCGATGACCAAGAAGTGACAAGGATTCGAAAGCTGTTGGGTTGACCACTGTCGAAAGGTTGTCATACGAGGCCCGGGAATGATTGATTGGGCAAAAAAAAGCCAACGCAGAGCGAGGGATCGGGAGAAGGTACGCTGAAAGCCAACATGCTGTTTGAACGATTCGTTAACCGCCGCGACGGTCGCCGCATCTGAGTCGTATCATGCCAACGAAGTGGCAGTTTCTCTGAGAACTTGATGAGTTGAGAACTCACGATGATCTCGGAGGGCTTGAAGCGACGCTAGTATTGTTGGGCGAAAGCGAGCCCGCCGAGATGACAAAGAAGCGACAAGAATTCGAACGCTGTTGGATTAACCACCTTTGAAGACGGAACCTCGAGAGGAGTTGATTGAGACGCGCCAAATATAGGATATATAACAAGCCAACGCAAAACGAAGGATCGGGTGAAAGCAGACTGAAAGTTGAACGACTGCTTGAACGATGTGTTGACCGCCGCCGGTCGTCGCGTCTTGAGTCGTAGCAACTTGAAGCCATCGAAATGGTAGCAGTTGTATGAGAACTTGATGGCTCGAGCCCATGATAACGTCGAAAGGGCTCAGAGCTGCACAAATCAAGCTTAGTCTTGCTGGGAAAAGGTTGCTGGGGAAAAGCGAGCCTGAGATGAGTGAGGGTACCGGACTGTTGAAAGTGAAAACCCAATGCAGATTCTCTCGGGCCCTCCCAATGGTGTTCAGAAGTCGGATTTATGTACGCACGACATGGCGAGGGTTTTATTGACAGATTATGCGTCGGCCTCGGCGAATTTGAACATAACCGATTCGATGTCGTCCGCTCAGTGCGTGCGTGCGAGCTTGAGCAGAACAAAGGCGATACCGAAATTGTGAGTATGTCTGATACAAAACGGGAAGTTTTAGTCGCAATTTGCGGTCCTAGAAATAGAGTTTAACCCAATCTCACGAAACCGAAGTTGAACCAACTCACACGGTAGGTTCAACTTACAATCAGAGTGGACTCAAACACATAACTTATAAAAAAATGAGGCTAACCAATATCTTAGCGGACGAAGACAGATTAACTCATATGGGAGGCTCAAGACGGAGACGGCAAGCCCAAGACGATTGGATCAATCTCAAGCTGCGCGCCGGATAGGGCAAGCAAGAGCTTATGGCGGTAGGTGGTGCGGCTAGAACAGCACCCAGAAATCGAGGATCTGTCATGAAACAGGCATTGAATTAACCGTTTGCGATTGGCCTTTTCTATCGTGATCCGGGGCCCGACAGTTGCAGATTGAAAATCGCTCCATTAACGGATCATTGGCATTTGCTCGCCCGTCTCATCGATAGGGCTGCGAAAGGGCCCGGTGGATAAGACGGTGAGTCAAAGTGTGTTCAATATAGACGGGCCTGGCGTTCCTCCCGTCCTCCGGTGGGTCCGAGAAAAAGTATGATAGTTCTGTTATGTTCAGGGACGGGGAGTAAAAACGGCGAAGTTACGGATAGCGGTGAATGGCTGACCTTTCATCGATTTGGTCGCCGCAGGCATCTTGATCCCGACCCACTCCACATTTTCCGAACCTCACGCCGCGGCCAAGTGCTCTTGGGAATTTCTGTCGGTGTTATTGCATCTTTCACAACAGGTTGGGGCATCTTGCTATCGCAGAGACAACGCATGGTCTTGGGTGCAGTCGAAGCTCAGTATAGCCCGTTTTCTGAAAGCCAGCGTGGTGAGATCGCATTTCATTGACGAGCCGGGAATAAGAAGACATGCGAAGCCGACACCCAAGCAGATTGTGCGAGTTCAGCACTGCGGAAATCCAGTTGACGTGATGACTCCCGGAACCGTTCAGATGGTGCCGTTAGCTCCCGGAGACCATGAAAGAAGAAACCACAGAAACCGTTTGTCGCAAAGGAATTATCGATCACAGAGATGCAGTCATCGCCGTTGTGGCCGGATTAATGGGCGCCGCGCGAGAACGCAGTGAAGATGTAATTACTCGCGCAATCATCGAACGCCTGCATGATGTTGGCGGAGCCTTCTGCACCGTTCCAATTATGTTGAATGCGAAATGTTTCGTATGGGCCGATGGGCGCTCACAGTGTGTATACGCCGGTTGATACTGGTGGGTGGAGGTCAAGGCCGAGGGTGGCCCGCTTGGGAACTGAGCGGAGGTTAGCGGGCAGCACTCGATAAGCGCTAGACTCGGACCTTGGCTTGGCGGGCCGGGATAGTAGCGGCGTACCTTTGGCACAAAGTCGGCATTGCCAAGTTCTAGGAAGGGAAGGAGATCGCTGCGAAGACTCGGAGGCTGGGCTCCTTGCTTCAGGCACTGGAAGCGGAAGTTGCTGGCAGCTTCAAGCCTGCGGGGACTGCTCAGTGACCGCCGGCGGCTAAGTACTGACTGAATGTGTGGCGTTGAGCACCGTCCAGACTTGGCGCCGAAGCACGAGCTCAACAGCAAACTGCGCCACTTGCTGGCGGTATCACGAAGCGACCCTGAGCGAATCGAACGGTTCGAACCAAAGGAACCAAGTTGGAACCGAGAAGTGGGCGTGGGAAAGTCAAACAAATCATGACGCTCTGGATAACAAGAACAAACCTCCTTCTTTACACGGTTTACACCCGGCCCGAACAAGATCAACAAACCGAAGCTAAGTCGGATCGTTGATCCGCACTCTTCCGGTTGCTTGTTCCAATCAACCACGACGGCCTCAAGGCTCAAGTTGCTCTCAACGGCGTCGGATCATGGCCTCGTGCTGGCTGGGTATCAATTGAGAATTGACTTGGGGCTCCATTCGATCTCCTCCACTGGTCCAGACCTCAACGCCATCTCTATCTTTCCCCGGCATCTAGAACCGTCTACATCTCTGTGCAATGCACGCCACAAACCCAACTATATCCTCTGGGTCTGCTGCTTTGTCTGAATATCATCGCGTCTCTTTCTCTTCAACCGATTCTGCACATCTGAAAAAAAATTCTCAACTACTATCGTATGTATTTGACCTTAATTTTATCCCCGAACCTCGGATGGTCATGTGTGCTCGATCTGTGCTTGTGACGCCATATTAACAACTTCAGATATCCCTTGCCTTGGGCGCTGGCGATCTTTTCCCCCTGAACATCGGCAGACTTCGGCCCATGGACATACTTAGAGTTGTCCAGTTCTGTTCCATGTATTTTCCTGGCCATCAGTATTCCCGTTCAGGACGCCCGCGGATAAAGATCAACAGGATAAGACTCGATGCTGTTCAATACTTCAGCCAGACATGTGACGATGACGCATACAGATTTTACATTTCCTGGCAGTTCCGTTTGTGCTTCAGAATTCCAACTCCGCCGTTCCTTTAAAAGCCGGGTCCTTTCCTATCTTCGAGCCACAACCTTTTGACGCGTCTAACTTGCCTCCACTTCCACTCCTCCGTGTCAATTCTACCTGATGTGCTTTTACGAAGTGTAGGTCCTTTATTCCACTGCAGGTACACCGTTGTTCACAGTTCCTAGTGTCGCCGACAGGTACACGGTCTGCCAGGTGAATGGCGCGCAAGAGGACAACCGAATCGAAGAGCTCACGGTGGTTGTAGCACCTTGAAGCCTTGTATGAAACGGGGAATACGAGGGATTGCGGAAATGAAAGATGCAGGACCTCCTCAGCCCACCAACACAGGGCCCCGAACTGTGGATGTGGTACAGTGAGTCGTATGCCACCTCGTCCGAGCACAAATATTCAAAGGCTGAGATAGTATCGCACCAATGAGCATCGCATACGCAACCAATTTCGAACATATTGCCCGACTTGCACAGAATCCATGCCCGCGTCGTCGTCTCGATCACGGCGGTGACAACTCCAGTGCTTCATCCCTTACGCCCGAGAATATAGTCGCTTCCGCTTTGATTCATTTGCACTCGACGCCAATATCCGTACTTAATCTTCCTGACTCCCACATCGTAACTTACTTCCGCCACTATTTAGACAGTAGCACTAATGCGAGGAGAAACATATAAATAGCACTCCATGAATTCTCCGTTCGAAGTACAGCCGCCGATGCCTGGATTGATTCGCACAGTAGTATTTTCATTGGAAGAGCACCGCGGACAGAACTAGAGACGGTGTTCCGCGCCCACACGAGACGCTCAATGGGCTTCTCTTCCGTGAAATCGACCCCGTGGCTCTGGACTTTCCCCTGGCGCGCTTGTGACTGACCGTTTGTCGCTCGGAGTCGTACGACCAGGCAGCATTGCGGGATCAAAGAGATGCCAGGGTCAATATCAAGAAGCGCGCACGGAGCATTGAGCCATCGATTGTATGTACCGGGAACATCCATTGCAAGCTTCTAGTTATGTCTCGAAGCGTCTTGGAGCAGAAACAGACATACGACCACCTAGGCCGTGCGGGACCCCTTATCGGCGAAGAAATGAAGCAGGGGGAAGCAAACCACATGTCTGGTCTCCAAGTGGTCTCCCCGCATATTTGCCAATCGGAGGATGGTCACGGCAAGTAAGCGGGAATACAGAATCATGCCGGACGCGCAACTGTCTCGAGAGGGGTAAGTACTCTGTTTAGAAATTGTGACGAGCCGATATCGATGGAAACAGGTCGATAAAGGTCGATGCTCACATATTCACAGTATTTGCGGCGGGATGGCGAGATTTCTGGCTATCTGGGCGCTTAAGCGCAAGAGGATCGGAGATACACACAACTGCAAACGTCGAACGGACTGAGGAACGATCAGGCTTCAATGTTGCAAAATCCGCACTTGCTGCCGGATCCCAGCGTGCTGGACAAGCTTGCTTCCGAATCAGTGATTTCTAGAGCTCAATCAAGTCGTGATATCCGACCCATGACCCGAGTTTTTGAAGACGAATTACCGTGTCAATGCAGACCGTTGGATTGGTTGACTGGTGTCGGAAGCCGTCCGCAGTATGTATGTACGGCCACACACATAACGTTGTGTGCGTGCGTAAATAAGCAAGAGCCCTGTTGGAGTTTGATTATAGTTCCAATACACGGATAAGAAACGGTTGGACGCGGAAGCCAACCAAGTCACATAGTGAATTGGAGCTATTTCTTGCCTACGTGGTCGGTAACCTCGATCCACTTCTTCGGTATGCCTTTCGTAGTGAGATAATCGACAACGACATTCGCCTGCTTTCCTTGAACGAGAACCTCCAATCCTGGAACGCCTCCGCCTCGAGGAGATACTAAAGTGAATCAGACACCGAGGCAGGGCCCATCGAAGGAAACGAAATCACCGGAAGTTGCTCCGGCACATATCTTCCGCAAGTCCTCCGCCATCTCCTCTCCTGATAAAACCAGAAATGGCTCAAAGCCTGAGATGAGTGTAGATGCTTTTCGTCCTTGACGAATTTTCACAACCACTTGAATAGGTTTGAGCGCTCCTTTCCTGATGAACATGTCAACAGTTGAACGTTCTGGCCAGGGAAGCGACAAAATTTACTTGACCACGGGATCTTGCCTAGGTACCCTAACTTCGTGCCAAGATTGCATCTGCTCCAGAATGCGCTTCGTCAGCTCATCCCGTTTCATAAATTCCGCAGGAGTTGCAGCAGGGACACTTTCTGTTCCTTTGACTTTCTTGGGTTTCGGAGCGATTGTCGTGGAAAGAAGGGAATCTAAATTTATATATGCCTGCTCTCGAGGGTTGACGAGCGTGTTCGAGGTGATGTAGTTATTGAGCATGGCTCGGACTTCAGCAAGTTCATATAACGTTTTGGAACTGCATAATAATGAGTTATTGGGACATCGGACGACAAGGGAAATATGTGCCTTCCCCCGAACGCTTCGAACAGTTCAACCGATCTGAGGTGCGGTTTCCACAACTCTTTAATCTCGACCCAGTGGCTGCTATCTTGTTCCTCCTCCTTCAACTGTTCTTCGCGTTGTGCTTTCTTGGCCGCTTTGGCCTCTATATCCTCTACGTTGATGTCAAAAATCATTATGATGCATCCCGAACGGCAGAACGAGCACGCACTGACGGTAACGTACGACCTGTGGGCCATTACGGACGGATGACTGCTATTGACACCGGTCACCACAACCTCCGTTTGCTGGCCATGTTTAGGTGGAGCTTTCAGCGTTAGAAGAGACGCTTTCTCCGCCGACTTGAGAAATGCCGTCAGAGATTTGTGTCCGGAAGTCTTGATCGTGATGTCCTGAGGATTGAGCGAGCCGCTTTCGATTGGTAGGACTGAATCCGGGAACGCAGGGCGATACGGCAGAACGTAAGTCGAATAGAAGATCGACGCTGATATTGGGAAAGCGGAAGTGGGAAGTTCAGAAAGCAGCGTAGAAAGCGCCTGCAAAAGAGATGCGTGGAGGAATGCAGAGATTTCATTGGGTGCGTAAGATGGTGCCGCCGAAGTGGTATCGGCAGTTATCTCTTCGGGTACCTCTTCCCCGGGATGCTCGCTGGGAGGCGGTGGAGAGGCATTGTCATTTTGCTCATCATTGGCCATATCTTGCGCAGGCTCTGGTGCTGCCGCAAACGATACCGCTTCCGGGACATCTGGTTTCGAACCCATGTCCCATAGATGGTCCTTCCATGTGTGAAGAACGTACACTGCCTTTCCTTTCTCTTGACGTCCGGCTTGGATTTGGTCACTGGGAAGGGCCATGCGACCGACTGAGAGCGGCGAGGACAGGGTCGGGTTCTCGCCATGAGTATACTGAGAGATCGATACGAGTTGACCCTCTTTCAGGGAGGGTGTAAGATGAACAACTGGCTTGAGCGCGGGCAGTCAGATCCCGATTATTTTCGCAGAAGATGAACGAACCCCCAGGTATCATGAGATCAGCTCCACCCACGAGAACTGGTATCACAGCTGCCGGAGTAGAAAGGAAAGGCAAGAGTTTGGGTCGCTTCCACAGCGTATAGACAGTTGGAATGAGGTCGTCCGAGCCTTTGCCGAGTGTGAACCATAGTGGGTCACCCTCTGGAGACAGATACGCGATCTGAGGATTTTGCGCGGTGAGAACCCAAGGCATGAACGGCCAACGCTTCTCTTACTCCGGGCTCATTCAGGTGGGTGTGAAATTTGACAGAAAGAATGCCCTCAGGCACCAGGAGGTCCCCATCCTCTGGCGAAATCCCAAAGGACGCCACGACGCGCTGTTTCAGCTTCCTCCGATCCGAACTTCGAAGGGGGGAGCTGGTTTTCGCATTGAGTGATTTCTTGAACATTCCGGCGAGTGATTATGCCTTTAAACGCGTCGTCAGGGACTCGTACGAGGAGGGCAAGGTCAAGAATAGTTCCGGCGTGTGACATGCCACACCGTGACTATCCCGATTCGGACAGCGATCTTTTTTCGACCTTACCGACAACGACCTCCAATGCCTCGCGCGACTTCAGACAAGTTTTCTCGTGCCCACCAACCCTCTGCGAAGGCATCCTCATCGAAAGATGCAAAGTCCACGGCTGGCGGTCATAATCCGATATTCAAAACGGAGCAATTCGGCCAGCACATTCTGAAGAATCCGGGTGTAGCTCAAGGGTGGGTTTCGCTGTCTAATTGAACGGAATGCGCTGGAACTCTCGCGAAGTATCGTCGACAAGGCCGGCCTGCGGCCAACGGACCACGTTCTGGAAGTTGGGCCGGGAACGGGCAATCTTACGATGAGGATTTTGGAGAAAGCACGACATGGTCAGGCGAACGTATTACTGCCGTTCTTATTGATACTGACTTGGGACGTAGTTACGGCTATTGAGTTTGATCCTCGAATGGCCGCCGAGTTGACGAAACGAGTGCAGGGAAAGTGCGTTATCCTAAGCCCTTGTTTGTGTCCTCCAATTCAATGCGCACCAGGCCTGAACAACGAAAACTTGAGATCATCATCGGAGATTTCGTCAAGGCAGAGCTGCCTTACTTCGACGTCTGCATATCGAATACCCCGTACCAGATATCGTGAGTTTCGTACCAGAGGATTTGACTTGATGTAAACGACGAAAACAGCTCCCCGCTTATCTTCCGCCTGCTTTCGCATCGGCCACTACCGCGCGTCTGCATCCTCATGTTCCAACGAGAATTTGCCCTCCGTCTCGTTGCCCGACCGGGGACCGATCTCTGGTCGCGCCTGTCCGTGAACGTCCAGCTGTATGCCAAAGGTGCGTGCACCAAAACATTGCCCTACTCGTGCTCACCCGCGTCGCAGTGGACAATATCATGAACGTCGACAAAAACAGCTTCCGCCCGCCACCAAAAGTCGAGAGCAGCGTCGTGCGCGTGGTGCCAAAAGACCCGCCCCCGCCGGTCAAATTCGAAGAATTCGACGGCCTGGGCCGCATCATCTTCAGCCGGCGGAATAAGACCGTGCACGGCAACTTCATGGCCAAGGGCGTCATCGACATGCTCGAGAAGAACTGGCGGACGTGGTGTGCCGAGACCGACCAGGTATGTACTGTGCGATTACGATGCTGGTGGGCGCGGCTGATGCGGGACAGATGATCGAGGACAACGTGAACATGAAGGCCAAGATCGAGGAGGTGCTCACGGATACAGGCAACAGCGAGAATCGAGCAGCAAAAATGGACGTCGACGACCTGCTCAAGTACGTCGTTGTCGTGTGCATCCGTACTCGTCGTTGACCTTGTCTGACAGGCTGTTATCTGCATTCCATGACATCGGTGTCCACTTTGCATAGTCGGTTCGTGGTGCATGTATCTATATTGTACTTGGGTGATAATCGTATTCTCTGATAGTAGTGGGCTTGCAAAAGTACATGGTACTACGAACGTCGTGCGCGCGCTCCACGAATACTTCGGTAAACCGTCGCACCGACGCAATACCGAGATCAAGTACGAAAACGCGTGGACGGAGCGTAGAATGCAGCAAAGCGTCCCAGGCGATGTGTGTTCAAGGCTGGGAACGAGACGCTGCGCAAGGGGGCGCGACACGTCCGAGCTACACGGAAACGCTTGGCTGCGACTGAATGGAAAATATCCCTGTCCTCCTCCTCAAATGCAATGTATCTTTCTCTTGTCCCTATGCTCCGCCTCCGCACCCCATGGCATCCCTATACCCCTAGGCGCATATCACTGCCATCATTTTGCGGCTCCGCACTGTCGCTCTCTTCCTCCGACACCGATGACGACGAGCTCTGGGATCCACTCCCTCCCCAACGAGCTTCTCGTTTGCATCTTCCTTCTCTGCGTCGCCCAGGACCTCTATCTGGACCAGCCCCGCGCCACCGTGACCACGGCTCCGCTCGTCCTTACCCACGTCTGCGGTCGCTGGCGTACTTTGGCCGTCGGTTCAAATGGGCGGGAATGGACCCGGCGGCGACGTCGGGGGATCCGTTGGCCATGTCCTGGCTTGGACGCGCTCAAAGCCGCCCCATATCCTTCACGGGTCGTAGCATGGCGCTCCCTCCCCTGCTGGACATCCTCCGAGCCTTCCCAACCATCGCTAATCTCCACGTCTCCCTGTCTCGATGCCGGGCCGCAATGACCATGAACGCCTCGGTACCACCCGATGGACACCTTGGTGTTACCGGCGCTGCGCACGCTTCGCGTCGTCAGCGACTTGCTCCTTCCCCGGATCTCTGCGCCCCAGTTGCGTCGCATCAAAGGCACCCACGACATGCCGATACCGCCGATGCTCTCCCTCATCTGCCGCTCCGGCTGCGGTCTTATCCTCACCCACCTCTCCCTCCCCTCGCCTGGAGCATCGCCGCAGCTGCTGCAGCTCCTCCGCGTGACGCCTGCGCTTATCAGGCTCGATATCCACGAATGGCGCAGTGGAAATCCACCCTGCGCGCGATCCTTCTACCATTTGCTTCTGCGCGACATCCTCCCGAAGCTCGAGAGTTTCAACTTCGAGACCGTGCAGGTCTTTTCCCTTCAGGATTTCTCTTTACTCGCCCGCGTGTCGCGTCTGCGGCTTGTTGCCTCTGGTGGGACGCTCCGAGACGTTTGTGTGAAACTCCAGTGCGGGCCGCCGCTCTCGACGGGCGATGACCTTGACCTGCCACCAGAGGAAACGCTCGCCGAGCTGACGGAGCTTGTGGAAAGCGGTTTGGGGCTCAAGTTAATCACCGCTAATGGGATAGAATGGCCATAGATAGAATTTGAACAAACAACGGTATTCAAAGATAATCCTCGAAACGCCCCGGCCGCCGCCAATCGAGCCGAGTACAGGCGATCGTGTCCCTGCCTCAGTAACGTCTCAGCTCGCTCCCTGGCATCGCCCGCGAGGTTCCCTATTACAGGCATGTCAGTCTCCGGGCGGTAAAGCAGCAACCACAACGCACCGGGAACCCGCTCACTTCCATCTTTCCAATAGACCGCGACTTGACTCGCGCTTCTTCGAACCGTTCAAGGCACCAGCAACCAGCTTCAGCGGTCTCCCATGTCCCGACTCCGCACCGTCCCCCACGCGCGACTTCCCTCGACTCCACGGTCGTCCCTCCGCTCTACATCGCCCTGGTTCGCACGCCTCGTAACCTGAATCATCCAGCTGAGATCTGCTGAGATGTGCTCGTCGACCAAAGAATAGAAAAAAGTGGCCAATGCTGCAACGCCTGGACGGGCTTCCTCGCACCAACGAGCAGTTACAACGCAAATGCATTTTAGTCCGTGCACGGTCATGTATAGTAATCGTCGAACATCAAGGGTGGGTGTGGGTATAGAACTAAGAATGTAGGATAAGGTCATCGCAGTCGTATGTATCGTATTTTGCCAAAAATAAAAGGTATTCGGTTCGCGCACACACAAGCACCGGCAGCAGACACGTCGAGATCAAACTCGAAATAAAAACGAACACGTCTAGACCTTGTTGCGGCGGAAGCGCGAGAAGAAGGACGGCTTGGAGTACGAGGTCATCGGGTACGACGACGCGCCGGAGAGGCGGTCCTTGCGGCGGCCAAAGCAGACGGTGCATCCTGCGAGGAGGAGCAGCAGGAGGGTCACGAATCTGTTTTAACTCGTGAGCGGGGTTTTGGCTATGATATAGACGCGCTTGACGCACGTCATCCAGAACGCCGCGCTGGTGGTGGTGCGGGCCGAGACGTCGGGGAGCTTGCCGATCTCATGGTGCACGAACGCGTAGAGCGCGATGTCGATCGCGAAGGCGATGAGCGTCTGCGGGGAGCGTGAGGTGAGTAGGTTTGTGTTTCATGAAGCGAGACGCACGAGCAAGGCCGCGAGGAATGACGTGAGCGATGCGAGAAGCGTCACCATGTGGTGCGTGGAAAAAGACATCCCGAACGCGATCGCCGTCACAGCGGTAGCTGAAAAAACGCGTTTGAGACCCAGGGAACGGCAGAGAGGCAAATGGATGCTCACCGACGGGGTGCACGGCGAGCCCGCGGGTCCACGACGAACCGATTATCACATTGGCAGTCTTCGCTTCGTTGGACACGGAGATGGAGTATGCGTGTCCTGGACACGCTTAGCGCAGTTCCCGGGGACGCGACGCGCAAAACTCACCAGCTGCGAAACAGGTCCTGGCGCCGTCTGTGTCATAGAAACAGGGCGCCCTATCCACCGATTAAAAAAACGCGCCGCCCACGAGTCGTCTGTTCTCACCAGATACCAAACTAGGGGCTCGTGGTCAGCGTCGCGTCGAAAAAAAAGGTGTCTGAAGGCGTACTCGCAGCTCCGTCATCGCATCGCCGCTCGTGGCCACGCCGGACCCAAACTGGACGCGAACAAAGTCCAAGGCGGGCAAGAACGGCAGCGAGATTGAGACCAGGATGCCCAGAACCAAGGCACAGAGAAGGAAGATAATGCCAGGGATGCAGAAGATGCGGGACATGGTTTTGGGTGGGCGGGGAGGGAGAGGAGATGGTGGTTCGAGCAGAAAGGGACTCGGATGGCAGGCCCCAAATTTTGACGTACGATTTGATCGACCTATTACGGCATGCGCGCACACTTTCGCATCTGCACCCGATTTTTTTTTGGCCTTTTTTTCGTTGCAAGTTGTAGTAATGAAGGGCAGCGAGCGTTGTAAAGATCCGCACAGTTTGGGTGTTGTAACGGTCCAAAAATCGTGATAGGAAAGGAATAAGCTGGAAGGCAGCTTGAACGATCCATGCCAGTCCATGCCAGCCTGAGAACAAGATCGACGTCGAAACATTCACATGAAGGTGCGATACACGGTCCAGGCCGGGAACGATAGAGCAAATGGGCATGATCATCATCCCACTGAAAGCAAAATGAGCGAATTCTGGGCGGCCGCGGAGAAAAAGAGGTTGTATGAGTTTATACAGCAAGGAGGTTAATACACAATCGTCATCGTGCCAAACTGGAAGACACCAGCGACGTACTCACTACGAGGCAGGTATAGGCTTGTTCAGATACCGCGAGAAAAACTCGTCGAGCCACGCAAAAAAGACCTCCTTGTCCTCGGGCGACAGATTCACCCAATCGATCTCTTTCCCTTTCTCCGCGCTTCGCACCGCGGCGCGCCTGACCGGTGGTGGCGGGGGAGGCGCATGTGCATGTTTCTCCTCCTCCTCGCGCTCGGACGCGCGAAATCGCGAAGCAGGCAGCCGCGCAGGTGGAGGTGGAAGTGGGGACGCTTCTGACGAGCTGGATGACGGTAGAGAGGGGCGCGTTGCGCGTACGATCGGCGGTGGTCCGGGGGCAGCAGGGGCAGGACTGGGGCTGTTAGATGCCGACGCAGGTGCGGGGGATCCAGTGGTAGAGCCACCCCTCTGTGGCGGGGGAAGAAAGCTCGGCTGTGCCGGCGGAGGACGGGCGTTCTTGTTAACTCGGGGAGGCGGGGGCGGGGGTGGATTTTTACTGCGCAGTCATCTGAGACACCCTCACTTGAGCTGGAGCATTGCAGACTGACTTGTACGGATCCCAGTTGGTATTCTTCAGTGGTACACTGCACCCAGTCGCGTAAATTCATCGGGGGGAGAACAGGATCCCTCCTACCTGGAGTGCTTGTCTTTGGTGTTCTGGAACTTCGTAACGCTTGCGTCCTTGGCCTTTGCGGCCTTATCCCGCATTTCAGCAACTATTAAACCCTCCGGTGAGTACGCGGATAGCAGTCGGAGCGTTAAACCTGCATGAAGGCATTTCTGTGAGTTCGTGGTGGTCGCGGACAAAGGACCGAGCACCGCCACTCTGTCCAATTAGGAAGTTGAGTGACCCGATTTGGATGTAGCCCTACGCATGTTGCCTTGAAGCTTGAAGGAAGGCTTGCCATACACCCGACTCGCGTTAACAAGAAGCGTGGTTGTTGCTCACGTATTCAATCGAAATTTCGGGGATTGTATTATCCACGTGTACAATAACTAACTAGACTAGTTACTTGGTCCACTGCTTCGCCTCCAGAGTGAATCTGCAAAAAGAATTCAGAACGGTTTCTTCCACAAAGAAATGAAAGAGACGGACCTGTAATCCCAATCGGCCTGGTCTTTCCGGGTAATCAGGTCCAGATACACCTGCGCATGCTGAGGACCACTCGTGTAGAACGACGATATCGGTTCAATGATGCCGCCCTTCTCGCCCACAAGACTGGCAAAGTAGAACCTACACAAGAAACAAAATCAGACACACTTCTGAATGGATAGAACTTCCACTTACCGAATATTCTCCTTGGCGTAAGCCAGATTGAAGATCTCCGCCAGCCGCCATTCGATGATTTTCTGGACGCTGAGACCGAGCCAGAGGGGGTTGTCGACGGGGGCAAATGGAAGGGGGTTTCCAGTGACGATGAAGGTCTTCAGCGCGCTCTTGTGCGTGTCTGAGCGGAATCCCTTCACGGCCTCCTGCGCCGCAGCATACACGGACACAGCAAGGTCTGTTTGCGCCTTGAGAGACTCAACGGGAAGCGTCACCGGGTCTGCGGGAGTAGGCGCTGTAATAAAGCTTGCGGCTAAAGCGGACAAATCAATATGAATCTTGCATTTTGAAGCAACTTGGAAGATACATACCGTTGAAAATGACGACATTCGGCGGCCCGAGCTCTTTATTGACCTGGGAAAATGCCTTCTGCACGCTTTCGGCGCTTTGCGCGTCGACGGCCACGGGGAAATAGCCGTCCTTCTTGACCTGGTCAATGACAGGCCTGCGGGAGCCGACGGCGACCTTGTAGCCTTTGGCTTTGAGCGCCGCTGCGGTGTTTTCGCCGATATTTTTGCCGGCGCCGATGATGAATGCAATGAGGGGAGAAGACATAGCGTTGAAGGGATTTGTAGGAAGTGGACTGGTTGCAGCCATCTGTTTAAATAGGGTTCTTACCTCTCAATCGAGCCACCGATGGTGCCAGCTTCGCTGATTAAGACTTGTATCTTGTAGATAAGATGGATGACGAAGTCAGGAAAAGGGCTGACGAATCGTTCTTGTTTTATTCTAGGCCGTTGTCCGCCGTGTTCGTGACGGGAAATAGGTGAGGTGAGATGGTACTAGTAGCGATTTAACCGAGGACGACTTGAGTGCGCGTAGGCCCCAGCTCCAGAATTTTTGTAAGTCAATTTTCTTTTGAAGGACGTTGATTGCATTGTAGGGTCTCCTGTCCCAGCGAAGCGCGGTGTTCCGGCCAAACGAGCAGAACCACAGCGAATTGAATGCCACACACAGCGCACCCGCCCAGTTCAAGTTGGCGGCCGGTTCTGCTGAGTGAGCCGACCGAGTCTTGGTCAAGTCTTGGTCAGCAGCTCGGGGTTGCAGCAGTTTGTTCAAAGATGCGCAGAACGTAAACCGGAACAGAGGCCCAACGTTAAGAAAAGGGACCTGAGTGAGCGAGAGGCGTCGCAAAACAGTCACTGAGTCAGAGTATAGGACGAAGATGTTTCGGCCGAAAGACCGAAAAAGCTTTGTGGTTCGCTCTCATGTCAACGCCGTTCAATGAACTGGAAGGCCAGTACTCACCCTCTGAGGAACTACACGCACGGTGTTATCCAGGGTGTTATCCGCCATAATTTTGGAAGGGTTCGCGTGGACGCTCAAGAACGTGCGCAATTGGATTATATTTATCAAATATTTATACTTCGCGCGACGCGTTGATCATGAATCAACCGGGGCTTGGTACGAGTCTGAAGAATGATAGTACATCTTGGGACCAGCTGCTCGCCTCGCGGCGCTGTATTCTCGGCAGGCGCCGTGCATGCAAATTATCGAACGTGACGGATAACTTCCTCGAAGCCGATCCCTTAAATGCGCGACAGCTTGAGCTGATAAGCCCAAGCCCCGATGGTCTTTCAAGCAGTGACTCTTCTCGCTTTGGCTTGCGGCGTTGCCTCTGCGCAGACCTCCAACAAGATCTTATTGACCAATGACGATGGCTGGTATTTTCTCTCTTGATAACGTCGTTATCTTCACATATCCTAGGATGGGCTGTGGCCCAAATCCGAGCTCAAAATGACGCTCTCAAAGCGGCTGGTTATAATGCTCGTCTCTGTCTATTATGCCGAAACGCCACTGATCATCCTTCCGCCAGGTTGTCCTGTCCTGTCCAGCAATCAACAAGTCCGGCACCGGGTCGTCGACCGCAAATCCGACAGTGCTCACAAGTCCTTGCGAGTTCAATACTTGTCCAACTGGCTCACCCGCGACTGGCTTCAATGCCAGCGACGCTCGGCTAAACTATGTGAACGCATTTCCAGGTACACATGTCGTCTGTCCGCTTCGAGCGCTTGAGTTAATTTTGCCGCAGTGGACGCAGCTAGGTTTGGGATACAAACATTGGCTCCCAAGTTCTTCAGTTCCAAGCCCGATTTTGTGGTGAGTGGGCCCAATGTGGGGGTGAGCGCGCCTGCTTCTTATCACCCCTAGCCATACTGACCGTGTTCCTCGCCCAGAACAATTTGGGGTCGACCGTGTTGATTTCCGGAACAGTGTCCGTAGTTTCCTTCCATCTAGCAAACGACGAACTCAAATGTCCCCCTCTAGCGGAGCCGCTTCGGAAGCGGCGTTGGAAGGAATCCCCTCCGTCGCATTTTCAGGCGCGACGGGCGGCCAGGTCTCATACACCACTCTCACGACCTCGCCCACTTCCACAGACAGCAAGGCCGCCGTGATTTATTCAGCGCTGAGTGTCAAGCTGGTCAACGTCCTCCTAGCGTCGCCCGCGCCGATTCTCCCGCCTGGTATCGTGCTCAACGTCAACTATCCATCCACGACCAGCTGCACCTCCGCGGCCGCTTTCAAGTTCGTCCTGACGCGAATTAACGCGAATTCGGGCGCTACCGATGTGCAGACGTGCGGCACTACGCACTTGCCTACGGAGTCGTCTGTGATCCAGAAAAGTGGGTGCTTTGCGACTGTTAGCGTCTTCAATGCAAGCACCAAAAGTGATGTGGATGCGGCGACGCAGGGAATCGTTCTCACGAAGTTAACTTCGATACTCACTTGTTCTACCTGATGTCCGATGTTGCCATGCTTGAGGTATTGTGCAACAAAACAATGTAACACATGGATATCGACACATAATATGGCAAATAATCAAATCTGTGTCAAATAAGCGGAATAAGCATCTTGAAATCAAGTGAGAGGCTACGCACACCCAGAGCCGAGTAGTAGGGGTGAACATCCGGGATGGCCTCAAAACGAAGATGTTCGAACTTTTGCACCGAAAAATTATGACGACGCTTAATGAGGTCGATTAGTTCATCGCGCCGAGATTTGTCGAGATCGGTCTCAAGGGCAGGCTGAGAAAGCTCCGGAACCAAATCATCGGGAGCAGGGACAGCGCGGGTGGGGAACAGAAACTTCGTGGGGGTAGGGTCATTCTCCTTCAGATCATAGACTGAGAGAAGAGTGCAGTCGATGAGTACTAGTAGGCACTTTAGCGAGCGCAAAAACGCCGTGCATACCTTTAACAATGGGAGCTTTGACAAGATCATCCTCGGGCAGTCTTCTCTGCCAGTTGTCGTACGCGCAGACATACACTTCGATAGGCTGTGGGCCGTAAAGTTCAGGGTCACTGCTTGGTCACTGCAGACCGTTGCGAAGTCCGCATTTATGGCCAAGACCAGCTCTTGGAAGTAGCTGAGGCCCATGGTGTAACCACTGAAGATGGCTTTGCGTGGAGGAGGAGGAGGAGGATACATTGACAATGGCGATGACATTGCGACGAAAGGACATCAGGAAATTCGCAGCCGACCGACCAGCAGTATCTTATCTCGCGAGGCGGGTGCAGATCATCCGGCCAGATCCGACCAGATCTGATGAAAGGAATTCCGAATTGTGATTGTGCCTTTTACCTCTATCGACGATCCGGAAATGGGCTCGACGTTCTCTGGCAAAACACTCCTCATCAGTACATTCTTTCGCGGTGCTTCCCCATACTCGCTGGACTGCAACTCTTCTTCTCCACTCCGAGATCGCTCTCGCCTCTTGTCTGGCTCGTATGAGTATCTTTCTACTCGATGCAGACACTTTGGGCTTCATCGTCAATGTTCCCTATACACCCCTTGCTCGTCTACACGCCCTGTACCAATCGCTTCTTGGACTTGGCTGCGCTGTACCGGTAACCGGCCTCGCCCAGGCCTGATTCGTCTAAGTATCGTCCCTCGCCGCACCAGCGTCGCAGCCCGTCCCGTTCGGTTCACCGTTCTCAAATTATCCCCAGCGACAATATTCTTCCTCATCTTTGATTCACAACCCCATCGCGGCGTATACAAATCCGTCCTTCGGCCCACGCCCCTCGTCTCGCTGGCTTTTCCCTGACGCCGCCCGCCTAAATCAATGAAAATAATTCGGTTTTACATATGACGCTTGCGCGAGTGAGACTTCTTTCTGGTTCCGCGCTGGTTTATGCACGCCCTTCTTCCCAGTCAACTATGTTTCGGGCGCTGCGCTTCTACATCTCATCCAAGCAGCAGCTCAGCATCCCGCGTTTAGGATATCAGAGCGGTCAGATAAGATATCAGAGCGTTTAGAGCTCGTTACTTTCACCCAACGACAACCACCCCAGTATTGCGGCTTTGAACCCTGATCATCGTGCGTCCACATCTTCCTCGGCTTCGGTACATCTATTAATTGCTTGATTCATTCCAGCAACAGTATCGACTGATATCGAAAGACCCCACATCATATGTGCGCTCTGTGGATCCCCGGTCTGTGTCTAGATCGACCCTAGGTTTTTGTACATTCATACTGTACTGCGGCGAAATCAATGAATACATTTTGCCCTTCGAGCTTCAAGTTTGCGTCTCGGTGCCGCTGATCGTTCGTCATGACCGGTTCCACACACACACAAGCTTGGAACGAAGTCTATGTAATTCCACCCCAGCTTCCATCTCCAAGAGACACTGCGTCGCATTCTGATATCAGCGGCCCGTACGCGTCTTTTCTACAGCTTGTGCTGTTGGCTAATTCAGACCCTTCACGGCGTCCACGACATCATGCGCAAAGCGAATTGGATTGAAAAATGTCGCATAGGCCAGATACACAGATACATACAGCAGCATCGGAAGCACACGCGGAAAATGTGACAATGTAATTCAAGCAAGTAGCTGGACAGCCATCGCCTCGAGCGCATCCGCTGTCTGCGTGGCCCCCATGCTCCGCAAAGCCGCCTCGACATACTGGTGTGCCTTCTCGTGAATTGCCTCCCATGAGTCGCGATCTACGCCTGCTCCCAATTTGGTAGAAAGGAAGGCTATGGCCAGAACTGTCGCGACTATGGTGTCGGTTGACCCAGCAGGAAACACAGCCCGGACAGCTTGAATATCCGTCTTGAGTTTGATGACGTCAAGGACGCTGAGGGAGAAGCAGCCGTCGAAGGATTGTAAACGAGCGAGCGCCTCCAGCGGGTCTGAAGAGGCCGCTGAGGCACCTCGGGGCATTGCTCTGCCTGATTGCGGAGCGGCCTTGCCACGAGCGACGTCCCTGGAAAGCTTTGTGAGTGGCAACGAGCGCGAAAAAGACGAGGAAGGAATTTACGTGGGTCGTGGAGGTGCGTCGAACTCGGAATCCAAAGAGGGGGAAGGTGAGGAAGAGCTTTGGCGGTGAGAGGAGCCCATGAACCCTCCCTGCTGCTTCTTCATGGTCCGAAAGTCCGAGAGATTGCCAGCATAATGCACTACTTTTTGCGGCACTGGAGGGGAAGCAGATGTCGACGGACTCAAAGTCGTTTGAGAGGAGCTCGCAGGAGAACCAAGGACGTTTCCGACAGCAGACTTGATAGCACTCCCCATAGCGCCTAAGCCGCCGAATCCAGAAGAGCTCCTACGTGCGCCACGAGCCATCTGAATCGGAGCCCCAGATGGCATGCCTCTCGCTGCCTGCGGCGTAGCGCGGCCTCTCGCCATAAACAGGTCGGCTTGTGGCGGTCTGGGGTCATGTACCAGGAAAAACGCGTCCGGCACCACGTGCGGAGAGGAGGTGGGCTTCGACTCGTCAACGGCGACGAACGACGTGTGGGAGGAGGCGATCGAGTATGTCTTCCCGAGCCGAATGATGCTCGCCTTCACAGTGCGCGCAAGGAGGTCCTTGTCGTCGGGATTTGCAAGGGTCTGGGCCAGTTCGTGCTTCCCGTCGTCGAGATCTTGGATGATTTTGCGAGCCGCAAGTGCGTGGACGGCCGGCGGTACACCGGGTAGGTTTTGGAGGCGACTGAGGATAACGGGGACGGGAAGCGCGATTTCTGCGCCATCGAAAGTACGGCCACGGATGATGACGGTTTCGGGAATGTTTTTGCCTGCAAATTGTAAGCTGCAGATGCGCGCGTGAGAAGTTGTAAATAAGATACCTTGTAAGATCGCGTAAACATTCAGGCGGATGTTGGGGAAGAGGTTCTCGATCCTGAACGGTGCCTGCTGCACCGGCGGCGGTGGAGGAAGAACGACTTCAGAAGGCGGCGGCGGCGGCGGCGGCGTGGTACTAGCGGCTATGGGATCCTCGATGCTTTTGTCGAAGATGTTCAGCGTCTTCTTTTCGTCGTTCTTCTCGCCCTGCTGTTCCACAATCTCAAAGTCATCGTAATCGGGTGGGCCGGACGCATTATCAGGAGCGCTGCCAGTGGCAGCAGGGAGTCCCCATTCGACAATGATGTCAGAAATGGGCGGGGACTTGGCGGCTTTCAGCATGCGCGCGATCTTCCCCGTGAACGTCCCCTCTTGTTCCCCGACCAGCATGCAAGTCCCGTTCCCGAGGCGCGCCATGCCCTCGCACATCGCCGTCGAGGCCGAGTTCCCGATGCCCAGCACAGAAACACGCAAGAACGCGTTCTTCGGCGCCGCCGCGACCGCGGACTTGACCTCCGCGAAAACACCATCGAGATCCCACGCGTCCCCATCTGTGAGCACCAACAGGCTCATCGGCCGGTCCAGCTTGCGCGCCTTGAAGCAGTGCTGGAGCGCAGCGCGGATCTCAGTGCCGCCGTAATCGGCCTTCATCGCGTCGACGTGGCGCGTCGCCTTCTCAAGCGTCTCCTGGTTGTAAGGTTGGCTGCCCTGCGGCCATAGAGAGCTCGCGCGACTGCCGAAGGACACGATTTGGAAGAGCGACTCTTGGTGCGGGAGAGCGCGCAGCATCACTACGAGTGCCTTCTTGGCCGCCTCGATGCGCTTGCCGCCCATGGAGCCGCTGCGGTCGACCATGAACACGAATTCCTGGCGCGAAAGGTCGGGGAGCTTGAATCGCGGGACAAGAGTGAGCGCCATCGCCACGGTTTCGTGTGTGGGGTGCAGCTCTGCAACGCAGCGGGGAGCGTCGAGGCCGGCGGATTTGATGGTCAGGACAAAGTCTTTGTCGAGGGGAGAGTCGGAAGTGAGCGAAACCCGGGCGTAGTTGGAGAACGGGAGCTCCTTGGAATTAGGAAGCTTTGGGTCCGGTCCCAACTCGGTGGAGACTGTGTGCGAGGGGCAGCCGATCTTGGAAATGGGTGCAATGGCTTCGACGCTCATCGCGAGACTGAGGAAGGGAGTCGGGGACGACAAGGAAGTGAATATGTTGCGCTTGAAGGACGAGAGAATGGATTCAGGTGCTCGGCCATACCGAGCCCCGATGTGAACGGGGAGGTGGAAGCGTATGGAATCGCTTTCTTCATCCTCCGAAAGCTCTGTCGCGTACACCAGCTCGATTTGCACCTGCTCGTTGGAGGGGATATTTCCGACCGCCACTTGGAATACTGTGAAAAATTAGACAAAAACTCAATACACACAGAACGAGACGTACCATCTGGACTTTGTTGCTCCATCAACGATGCCTGCTGGCCCTGTGATACTGCGGCATTGTACGTCTCTCTCGCTTCCTGCTTTTCCTGGACAGACCCGACGATTCTGGAGCCATCCTGCTTGATCATAACGAAGCTGCAGACCGAGGCTCGGGCAGGGATGGGAAAGGAGTACTTTGCCTCAATGGGAAAAGTCGCGTCGTTGCCGTAGGTTTGCGTGAGCTTCACCTGGGCGGCGAGCTCCTTGATGCTGGCCTCGGCGCGGACACCCAGCAGAGGCAGAGATACAACCTGTTGCTGGTAAAAGTAGTAGAGGCCATAGATGGGAATAGACGGCATGATTGGGTTGCCTCGGAGCTGTCCAGCCAGCGACGTTTATACTTGTACTGTTGCACAGCCTGCCGCAACACTCGCTTTGCCATTGGGAGTCAGACAACGAAGTATTCTAAAACTTCCAATCCTGGCTTTAAGCTGTGGTCGGTAGTCACTGTCGATCCGGAGTCCCGGAGCCGTGTGGGAGGCGCAGTTACTCTATTGCCTCTCGAATGATGTGCACGGCTAGAACATGTGTGCAGAGTTTCTTGAACATGGCGGCGAGACCTCAGACCTGAGTTGCATAGTTTTTAGATTTTTAGCCCCACGAAGACAGTCTGGGTTGGCAATGAGTCTGAGTCCGGGGACTTGTGTGCAAAAGTCCGTGCACACTGGCAGGCGATTGACGTGAAGAGCTGAGGAGGTTCATGGTATTAGATCGGTCATCCGTTGCCTAAACCTGCTAGCAATGCTACGTTGATCTATCCCGTTATGGCTACGGAGCCACTGCGCTGACTTCAGATCCCGGATGTTGTTCTTGTAGGGAGGTCAGGGACGACAGTGAGGGGGAAGCAGGACGCTAGTAGTAGGAGAGCAGTAGCGCTGCGACGGCCAGCGCGACGATCATGGTGGTCAAAGAGGAAACCGAATGTCGGGGTTTGAAAGCAGGTGCTGCCGAGTTGCCGTTGTCTTGCCCTTTACAATTTACAATGCCATTGCCAAGAGGCTGAGCCAAGAGTTCATTCCTTTCCGTTCGCCATAACCAGCAATGAGGCTCCTCTACGCCTCCGCTCTGTTTATTCCTTTGGTATTGGGGTCAGACTTCACTGTTGGCGTTGGCAAGGACGAAACGACCGGGTGAGTTCTTGAGAGATTGAGCGGACGCCGTCAATATCGCGTTTCCAGGAAGAAAGGGCTTGGATTCGACCCCTCCTCTATCAACCCTGCTGTCGGAGACACTATCGTGTTCGAATTCAGAAGCGGGAGCCACAGCGCCGTTCGTGAGTCGCCAAAACTTGTAAACATGTAAATGCACCTCCGGTCTGACGGCCCCTGTAGAGTCCGCGTTTGCGAACCCATGCACGCCTAACGGGGGATTCGATTCGGGAGTCCAAACTGTGCGTTTTGACTCTGCAATCTGTGCTCCGCCTAATCTGTCGTGGAGGTGGACGACAGTCTCGCAGTCGACGCGCCAGGTCTCCCAACCGTCAGGCTTCTCGTGAATGACACGCAGCCCTTGTGGTAACCACACTCCACGCCGCGCTCCACGTCGACTCACGCTGGGGGACGCTAGGTTTTTCGATCAAGCAGGCGGCCTTTGCAACAAAGGCGCCGTCCTTTCCGTGAATCCAAGCGCCAGCCAGACCGACGCAGCGTTCAAGGCCAATGCAGCCAGTGCCGCCGTGTCGGATACACCTGCGTCGCCGTCGAATTCAGCGAGTTCCGCATCGGGGTCCGCGACGGGCTCAGGCTCTGCTACAGGATCGAGCTCTGCGTCTGCATCTCAGACCGCAAATCCGAGCGGTGCGGAACGTCTGGTCGCAGGAGGAGCGCACGGCATAGCGATTTTGGCAGCGCTCTGGGCCTTATTGTAATGGACGGTTTCTCGAAATTTAGTTTTGTACATTCCATGATAATACACCTTCGTTTGAAAAACTGCCAGCCCTGCCTTGTTCCCCGGCGCAGGGCCGATTGCGGACCTAGCAAGGATCCACTCGCTCAGATCCTGAGGCCCAAAGTGATTTTGACTCGTGGAGATTGCAGTTACCAAAGCTTCTCCAGGCTGACTGCCGGCAGTGAGGATAGGATTAAATGCATTTCGGTGCTTTGTCCGGCTCGAGGTCGAGACCACGGCGCAAAAGTCGGATTCCGACGTGCTGCACCATGGAAAAGAAATCAAAGGATCGTATTACGATCGCCTACATCTCGCGTTTGTCGCCTATATCAGATTCCGATATCGTCGGGGAAGCTGAGTCGGGAGGGATGTCGAGGAAAAAGTTACCGTTTGTTTCCTGCCGTAGCAGCATTCGAGAGCAGCATTCGAGCACTGTCGGCGTTTACGGACCGAACGGCGCATCAACTCATTTGTCATGACTTGCCATTTTCGGCCACTTGGCGGTGAGTTGTTTGCGCTTGATGTCACGGTCAAGCCTTTTCTTGCATCCGTCTTGTCCGGAAATGGGGGATCGTTGCGCCGTCACTGAGACGGAGTCTTTGAAACTTATCCGAAGCCCGAGCTGATCTAGTCCACAGCAGTTTGCCCAAAATGGCCTGCATACCCCGCGGCAGTTCGCGCAACCTGATCTGTGACCTTTGCTAAGCGGACGCCGAATTACGGGATGCTTTCGTTGTTGTAGCTCGGTGTTGGGTCAGTGCAGGACCAGCAAGCGAACGCTCGACCTACTTCCGGGCACCACAGTCAGGCCAAACATTTTTTACCGGACTACCCACACGAAACCAGAACTTGGTGCAAGTTGTTGCAGCTTCCGGCCGAAAAGATACGGGGATGCGGTAACACCATAACAGTTCACAAGGAAGATCAGTGCAGAAGCTACGCGGGCTGTGCCAGGGGCAAGTTGCAGAGCAGGGTCAACAATTCGCCAGACAGAATTCCCTCTGCGGCCAACTTACACCGCAAGAGATGCCCTTCAAAAGGGGCCCCGGTTGAGCGCACCTCCTCCAACAATTATGCTCGACTTAATCCTTCTTGCTGGCCTTGCAGGCACTAGGTTGGCGAATGCGTACATCTGGCCTTCGCCGCAGCTCGACGCGCTGGAGACAATGCGCTTCGAGCAGCCGCTCTTCGGCTTCCTCCAGCCGTGCAATATTTTCATCAACGGCGGCTCAGGAAGGTCAAATGCGGCTGATTGGCTACGAACGGTAGCGTATAGTGCCCCACCACAACTTTTTGCAAGCTGATTTTCGCACCCAGGCATACCATGACATGGCGACACACAACGCCACGGATGGTACAGGGGGCTTGGATGCCTCGATCCGCTTCAGCGAAGAGCTGGCGCGCCCTGAGGTGGCCCCCCACTCAGCTTCACGATGGTCTTGAGTTGACGCGCCGTACAGGACCCTGGCGACGGATTCGCGAACACTCTTGGGGTTGTTGCAGCACAGGCTACTCGTTACATTTCCAGTAAGTCCCTCCAGAACACGGATTGTTCACAGCTGTCTCACTGGCCGGGGCAGTCGCGGATATGATCGCTTTGGGAGCTGTCATGGCTATCGAGAATTGGTGCAGTTTATCGACTTTCGGACTTGGCAATACTGATAGCGAACAAGTAACGGCCCTGAAATTGCCTTCCGCGGCGGACGCGTAGACGCTCTAGAGCCGAATGCGCCTGGTGTACCTGAGCCGCAAGACGTGTTAGCTTCGCACATAGCGTCCTTCGCGCGACAGGGGTTCACCCAGACGGAGATGATTGGACTGGTCGCATGCGGGTAACTAATCGTTTTAGAGCCAACCACTTGCTCTGGCTCACTCTTTCCAGACACACATTCGGGGGTGTCCAGCATGATACGTTCCCGGATATTGTCCCGGATTTGAACGACCCGAACAACACCGAATCTGTCGCGCACTTTGACTCGACTTCTGCCAATTTCGACAACACAATGTATGAGATGGTTGATACAGCCTCCCGTTTTGACATTGACGCGCGCACAGTGCATCCGAGTACATTTCCGGCACAACGCAAAATCCCCTGGTTGCCGGTTTGAACGATACCACAAACTCTGACAAGCGTATCTTCGGCAGCGATGGCAACGCGACCATGCAATCGTGCGTTCCTCGACTATTATCTGGCCAGGAACTCGCTGACCAGCGCGCAGATTTGCGGACTCGCCAGAGCTTTTTTCGTCAACCTGCGCCCAGTTATTCGCGCGGATGATTGATACTGTGCCAAGCGGCGTGCAACTCACTGAAGTCATTACACCGCTGCCCGTAAAACCCATCATCAATAGTTTCATTCTGGACGGCGACACCCTTCAGCTTTCTGGCCGAGTTAGGGTACGTCTGGGTCTCACCAATCCTGCCTGCTTCATTGAATCAGACCTTGTAGCTGTGGAACATGACAGAAGACGCAAATCGGACTGTGCTTTTGCTCTGGGATGATCACGTCGGCGGCACGAGCAACATCTCGCTGCCCGCAGGGAACCAAATCTCGAACAGTGGCGGACGCCACACTGCAGCGTTGTACCAATTCAGCCCGCCAGCTCACTTTACCACGCCCTTATCTTTCAATGCCACCGCTGGGATTTCCACGATGCGTTTCGTTGTGGACGGCAAGCTGGAGGACCAAGGTGGCGTTGGATTCGTCCTGCAGGACAGCGTAGTTGTAGCATCTTCCTCGTGTGTTGCCTCGACTGCCACTGGCATGGCGCTTCGGATTGATGTCGCGGTGCGTTTCTCCATCGCGGCAGTATATTCTCTTCTCATCCTCGGACCCTTGCGTCACAGATCCGCAACAATATCACTCCGAAGCGTGTATACATGACCACGGAAACGCACGACAGCACCAACCTCCCGGTCCTCGTGGACTATGAAGTTCCACAGCCCTCCGAGCCGGTGGTGGTCAATGCGGTTTATTCCATATGGCCCATTGAAGTGAATACCACCGACACATTCCTGGCTTACACCATCTCCGCCGATATCAATGGCCAGGAGACGCTCGATAGCCCGCGCGTGTCACCGTTCTCGTTGCGAACGTGTTAGAGCCATGGACTATTACTAGACCACGCGCTGTAAAGTTGCCATAGCTTTCCTTGGAAGTACATAGAGCCTTCATAGACAGATGCCAGTCCGGTGCCACTGGATTCGATGGTCTTCGCGTGCCGGAACATTCTTGCCTACACCATGGCCAGGAGTTGAACGATGGAAGAGCAATTTTTTTTGGCACCAAGCAGCATGGCAAACAGCGCATATCGAGGACACAAACCTGACAATGAAAGGCGAGAGTGACAGAGTCACGCGGTCTTTCCCCTTTCCTTTGCCAGTGTCTTGCCTTTGTCTGCTCAAGCGCAGACGGTGAACTCTAGCAATTGGTTCGCTGTTCCACCGAGTCCAGTCTCGCGCACTCAATAGGCACGACGCGGAATCTTGCTGCTTGCGATGGCAGCGCCGCACTCCGACTTGGAACACCTCCTTAAATCCAATGACCCCCCACATCCTTCCCAGACAAGTCGCGTCAAAGACATCTTGCGAGATAAGGAAACCGAGCTCTCCTCTCTAGGGAACAAAATCTCCCAGCTTGAATGCACGCTGCATACCCTCCGAAATAAACACGCGAATGTCGCCTCCGAAATTGCGCGGTACAACAACATCCTGTCTCCAATCCGACGACTCCCAACGGAGATTGTCGGAGAGATATTCCTCCACTTCGCTCCCTTCATGCATCGCGACTCAAACTTGGGCACGTATGCCCAAGTAAAGCTCCCCTGGACATTGGGACTTGTCTGCCGCTTGTGGAGAAAAATCGCTCTTTCGCTTGGCCGGCTGTGGTGTGTACTGGATCTGGGTCCTCCCTGGTCGCGTGCGGGATACAGGGCACCACGGCTTGTGCTTGGCCCTTACGATGATGAGGCAGAATTCACAGAATTGCCACAAAGGGATCCGGATCCGTGCTTTGACTATCTTCAGAATACCGACCTTGCCGAAGGATACGAACTTGAGTCCGTTTTGGTGATAATTGAAGCGTGTCTCCAACGATCCGGACGCCAGCCTCTGTTTTTACGACTATGGACACAGGAGTTTGCGAGTCCTACCCTCCTGGTTGCCCTTTCGAAAACCTCAGCACGTTGGAAGGAACTGGTCCTGGTTGACCCTTCACAACCTTTCCTTGATCATGTCTCCACGATTACGCGCGACCTGCAAGGACTTCAGAAAATTTCCCTCACGTACTCAAGGAGCCACAGGCATTTCCCCTTCCAGTCCGAAACCCTGCGAAATATCACCCAGCTCACCCTGTTGCGGGTTTTCATACCCAGTGAGAGCTGTGCCCACATTCCGTGGTCGCGGCTCACAGAATACACCGAACTCCAATGCTCGTGGGGCCATGGCGTACCGGAAAGGTTGGAGTCCTATCGAAAACTCACGAATCTGCTTGTTTTCTGCTTGGACGCCTCCAATCTCCATAGCACCGGTGTTCCGGTGCTCCTTCCCCTTCTGCGTGTAGCCATGATTAGCTCCAGCAGCGCCGCCATCCGCTTTTTCGAAATGCCGATGCTGGAGGAGTTGAGTGTGGAGTTTCACGGAGCACGGTTAACTATACCAACTTCTTCGCTGTCTTTGAAGATTTTGCGCATGCAAATTAATCGGTCTGTGTGGTCGCGTTACCCACCCGTGATTGCTGGCACTCTGGAAGGTGCACTGGAATTGTTCCCAGATCTTACAGAACTCAGTGTCAACGTCCCCGGTGTGGTGTCAGACACCGCCATTTCTCGACTCATCCCACACAACGGCCAGCTTCCCTTGGCCACCAAACTGCGCACGGTCCGAATTTCGAACTGGTCTTTCATCGACGGGAACTGCAAGTGGACGACGCTTCTGGACATGCTCCACGCTCGCTTTCGTCCGACAATACCAGGGGTATCTCGACTTCAGTCCTTCGAGTTTCCTACAAATATGTTGTCCCATGACGAAAATGTGGTCGCAGGGCTCATGGCGTTGAGGACGCGCCACAACTGGGGTATTCGAGTGGGCCATGAGTGCCGGCTACCTGCTTGGAATGAAAGGCACTCAGCCTGAGTGCTTGAGACGTCTTCGAGTGGTAGGGGAAAAAATCTCGTCCACGCCAGCGTCCCATAGATCTTCCACCCTATATTTTCTGATTTGTATCGGACTTGAAGGCAGCTGAAGAGGAGATCGTATTATATTACAGATTGAAGTGCGTGAAGAAGAAAAAAAGGCCAGAGCAGTGCGAGTTCTTTGCTATGTACTGCGAGAAGGCTAGAATGTCCAGAACTGAGTGGGTCTGCAGATACTGAGTGACTGGCTGCGACACTGCCAGCTGGCAGCGTCGCACAATAATACAGGACCTAGAAGACGGCCAGCACGCTATGTAGTATCGCGATCGAAGACCCCGAACTCCTCGCCCGCACCGTTAAGGCGTCCATCATCCGTCTTGGGACGGAGTTCTCTATAGCTTCACGGGAGACATCCTTCGTGGCCGTCGACGACTCCCCAAGTGCAAGCAGTAGGGTTCGGCACCCGGACGTTGTACAGATGCCTAACATCGTCACTGTGCGGCGCAGTGCTAGGTGCGGGAGGGGCGGGAGGGGTGCGGCCAGAGTTGGAGGAGGAAAGGCTGCACGGAAGTAGCTGGCTCCTTCAGCAGCTCGGACAGCCGGCACACCCGCGAAGAAATTTAGAGGACGGACCCTTACGCAGTCACCGCGTTCGAGCAAGAGGCGGCGCATCGTGCCTGTTGATGATTCGTCGGAAGGCCACGCCGAAGAGGTGGAAGAAACTGCGGCACCACCGACGACGGACGGTCTGGCTCTTGAACATCTGGCACGCTTCCAATCTTTCGACGGCTGCTTCTCCCTCGCCGTCCTTTCGGTCATTCAGCTCGTAGTGGACGCTGCGCAGGCCCGGGCAGCACTCCCCGGCGGCATTTCGGACGGTATCTTTGCCACAATCCTTGCCATGGCTTTCACGCGGAATAAATTAGGGACGGAGGTGGACGAGGCAGCTTGGGAAGCCATGTACGACAAGGCGCGCGCCTTTGTGGAAGCCACGATCCAGATCTCGGTGGAGGAGCTTGAAGCGCATGTCGTACCCATGCTGGTATGACCTGAGCGGTATCCTATGTATAACCACGACTGTTATTTTCTGTGTTGTTGCCGGCAGCATAGAGTACAATCGTTCACAAATTCGATAATTTTGCCTCGCCTGCACAATGAATACAATAGTCTATCTACTGATCAGTTCGCCCAGACCAATTGTTTTGGAACCAGCTCGACTATCGGATGAAATATCCCCTCTCTCTGTCGCGGCAGCAGGTCCATCTCCGGCGATCGCAATTTCTCCATGACCGTGCCAACATTGTTGTTCGAGAGAACCTTCATGCCCTCATCATCATCCTCGTCGCTGTCCGGAACGGGTTCCGCTCCACCGGACATCCACACGATGTCCCCGATATACTTGTGAAGTACGAAGAATTTCTCATCGACGTCGGCGATGGCGGTGTTATGGCGCGCGCGAAGAGGTTTGCCTATAATCAAATCACATGGCTGTCCGTGGTCATCGCGCAGAGACTGCAGGGTAAAAAATGGGTCTGCAGGCCCGGTTCGCCCGCGGATGATGATCTGCAGATCAGATGTTTATCGCCTCAATTAGTTGACAGAGCGAGCATACCTCGACGTCGCCATTGGCAGTCAGAGTCCACTCAAAAAAAATCTTGAATGCCGCAAATAGCTCGTGTATAGATGAGCGAGCTAGAAACGCATTTTCCACGCTGTCTGCTTGCCAGCCGGTGAAATTTACACCTGCGAGGGCCTCAAGAAGGTGGAACGACTGAATGATTGGATAGTCAGAGAAGAGGAACCCAGCACATGCGGCGACGAACCGTATTCCCGGTTTTGTAGGGCAGACAATGGACAACCTGGAGCGTGTCCATCGCCGCCCGGCGTCTCCGCTGGTCCTCGCCCTCGGGCCCGCTCTTCTCTCGTTCAACACCTGTTAGGCGACATTTGTCGTCGCGCTCTCGTAGCTAGACAGAGAGTAAATCCATGTCGTGCAAACAAGACCCTTTCATACCTGATCTACTACAGTTTTCTTTCTTGGCAGACTAGTGTCCATTGGAGTGGATACGGCGCGAACTTAATCGCGCCAAAGTCAAACACTCGAAGACACGGTGACCGAACCAGAACATACTCCATTGAAAGAGGGCCCGCATCTCGGACGCGACCTCCTCGAGGGACCAACGTCGGTTGTATACATGCTCGTACACGAACTGCAGCTGGTGCTTGGAAGCATCATATTGGGGGTCCAGTGCAACAAGGCAGTCTCGATCCGTCGAGATACATGCAATTAAAACAGCCCTAGACTTCTCTTGCCACTGAGGATCTGGGGTGAACTCTTTCTGCTCGTGTTGCTGCGGAGTGCACACCGAGAAAGTGCGTGCAAAGGGGTAGTATTCGACGTATGCAAGTGCAGCTTTGACATAAACAGCAGCGGGGAGGTTATACAGGTTCGTGGGAAGAGCAGGGGGGTCGCTGAGACCCGGAGAGGCGGGCTTGCGTAGGAACTGCAATAGCTGCGATTCTGCGTCTGACATGGGGGTTGAGAATCGAGAGTTCCTATTTTGGGACACGTCACATGTTGTTACATCACCCCTACATCGCTCTCCTCCAACTCTCCCCGCTATCCTTTCCCAACCCTAAACCATCATGGCAGGAGAACAGCAAGCAGGAGAGGTATATACCCCTCCGAACGGCTAGTTCTTTAGATAACCCAGTGACCAGGCAGTACCAGTTGCCCAGCGAGGCAGCTGGACCTCATTTCTCAAATCGTGCTTGTTTTCCCTCGGGCGGTGCGATGAGGAACTCATCTTTATATTCACAGAATCGCCTCGATGTCTGGCGATTTGTCGTCAATGACTGTGAGTAATTGCTCGACAAAACGTTAAATAATCTGACTGAACTGCGAACCAGGCCCCGCCATTCATCTTATCCGTGTGTAGCAAAGTCTGTGAATTCCGGTCATCCAACTGACTAGCTTGTAGCCCGTTTCTCTCACTGAATATCCAGGTACGTTCAAGTTAGAAGCGCGCGTCATGTCTCCTGATCAATATCTAGCCTACTGGTGCGAGCGGCCAGACCTCTTCGCCGACATTGCCAGTGCAAAGACGTCGGAAGAGCGCGCGCTCTCTGTCCTTAGATGGTTTATTGTGAGTTCCGGCTTCATTCGATTGCCAGTATCCTGATCCGCCTCAGAGTACCTTGAAAGGCCAGTACACAACTCGCAATGACACCGCCGGGTCTGAGAAAAAGTGCGTCGTCATCTACACCGCAGGATTTGAATTAATTACTCAGACCCCTCAATCCGGCGCTCGGAGAGTAAGTGTCGCGCCACCTCGCCCCAGCCCCCCTAAATCGCCTGCAGGCTCTTCTACGGCACCTGGCCTGACAAGAACGGGCGCGGCACGACCGATCTCCTCGTCGAGCAAGTCTCCCACCACCCCCCGATCACGGCGTACGTCATCGAGAACCAGTCCAAGGGCCTCAAGCTCGTCGGCCACAACGCGCAGAAGACGAGCTTCAGCGGCGGCTCCATCATCGTCAAGCAGATCGGCCACGCGGTGCTCACCGTCAAGACGCCCTCGGGCGCGGAGGACAAGTACCTCCTGACGTTCCCGCGCCTGCGGATAGACGGGCTGTGGTACGGCGCACCGTACATCGAGCTGACCGAGGCGAGTGCCGCGCTGTCATCCTCACATGCGCAGAACTCACAACGCAACAGAGCTCGTACATCGTCGGCGGCGGCTTCGTGGGCGTGATCGAATACAAGGGCAAGGGTTACTTCTCCGGCAAGTCGCACTCGTTCAAGGCGACGCTCACGCCGCAGCCGGGCATGGGCGGCAGCGCCACCAAGGAGATCGTCGTCGAGGGCACCTGGCACCAGAACAGCAAGTTCACGTCGGGCGGGCACGGCCAGTTCCACGACGTGTCCGCGCCGAAGGAGGAGGTCGCGGCCGTCGGCGGGGAGGCGGGGGGCGAGATGGGCCCGATGGAGACGCGCAAGCTGTGGGAGAAGGTGGCCAAAGGCATCCGGGAAGGCGACTTTGAGCTGGCGAGCAAGGAGAAGTCGCGCATCGAGGTGTGTCTCGCTCCTCGTCCGCGGCAGATCCCCTGGCTTACTTCCTCATTCCAAGAACGAGATGCGTCAGCGGAGAAAGGACGAGACCGCCAGCGGTGTTCCGTGGGCGCTGAAGCATTTCACCCCACTTGCGAGCGATCCCTTCTGTAAGCGGTCCACTTTCCTCCCTTGCGCTCCCCCGCTGAACACATGCCATAGACGAGGACATGGGCAAGCTGGCGAAGATCGCGCCGCCGACTGAGGAAGGCTATGTCTTCCAGGAGAACTGGCCCGCGACCTTGCGGGCTTCCAAGTAATTGTACACAACGGAATTAACGGACAGTGTGATTGCATAGTAAATTAACCACCAATACAAGTACGGATTATACAAGTACGGATTTAATGTAGAAAACACGATCAAATTCGATCCTATTCGACTCTCAAAGCTTGAAGCATCCCCGTATCTTGTTCGCGTGCACACGAGCGCGTTCTCCGACTGCGCCAAAAGGACTGCGCTCAATTCCTGGTGCAAAGCCCCAAAGCTCGGCATTGGTACGCCGCTCATGATCATGGACCGCCAGGCTCGTTCACAATGAACGCGAAGGTCTTGATGATGGCCACACCAGCATGGGCACAGTCCGACCTGGAACCTCTCCTCAATTCCAACGACCCTCCTCATCCTTCTTAGACGATCCGCACGAGAGAAATCTTGCAAGATAAGGAAACGGAACTCTCAGCTTTGGGGGATGAAATATCCCGGCTTGAATGCGCGCTGCAAGTACGCTGCAAGTCCTTCACCGCAAACATGCCGATGTCGCCACCGAAATCACCCGGTACAGCAGCATTCTGTCTCCAATCCGACAACTCCCAACGGAAATCGTCGGAGAGATATTCCTCTATTTCGCTCCGCACATGCATCGCGATACCGAGGAACACAGCGATACCCTAACCCAAGTAAAACTCCCTTGGCTCTTGGGGCACATCTGAGGACAATTTCTTTGTCGCTTGGCCAGCTGTGGTGTGTGCTGAATTTTGGCCCTTCATGGAAGCGTGTGGAATACGAGGGGCCACGACTGTTGGACTACGACGACGACGAGACGGAGTTTATGAAATTGGATCCGTTTTGGGGGGACGATTCCGAGCTCGCGGATATCGAGGACGGGGATAGAGAGGACAGGGACGAGGATGCTGAAGGATACGAGATCGAGACCGCTTTGGAGTTCATCAAGGAGTGCCTCCAACGATCCGGACGCCAGCCTTTGTCCTTACGCCTATAGATGCACGAGTTTGCGTGTCTCACCATCTTGGATGCCCTTTTAAGAAGTTCAGCACGTTGGCAGGAGCTGGTCTTAGTTCTCCCTTCACCGGCCTTGCTTGACCGGCTCTCCAATCGCGGCTAGCCTGCAGCGACTGAGTCACAAGCTCTCATTCACAACGGGAGAACGACTGTCTTCTTTCGTGCGCGACATAAAGTCTGGTTAACGAGACTACGGGTTATCACCCGTCCGATCCTGGAGAGTTCTCTTTCCAGTTTCAGTCTTTGCAAAATATCACCTCCACATTCCCTGGTCGCAGCTTACACAATATTCCGAAATCGATTGCTTGTGGTCCACGACCAATCAACGCCAGACACACCGGGAAAGGGTGGCGTCTTATCGAGTCGCCAGTGTCCGTCCTAAGCCCTAAGCCCTTAACTTGCTAAGGCCTTAAGCAGCCCTTAATTAAGGGCTTAGGATTTTTCCGGATCGCGGTTAAGGCCTTATGAAGGCCTTAACGTGGCCTGGGGGTTTCCTCACATCCCTTGTTAGTCCATGCCCAGCTGGTGGCCCTGTGATACGGCTCCTCCGACACAATCTACACCATAGGGGGGAAAGAGAAACTCACATAATATTTGCACGGTGGTGGAAATCTATCGTCTGAGCTCCTATTTATCTTGTTTACTGCTAGCTGCTGCTCTGCTGGTCTTCAAACGTGTACTGTTGTGAACTCACTCGATGCTAGGGCACTGTCTTGTCTCTGACTTGTCAAGTAGGCCGAGTAGTAAGATTGGACTCGGAGCCTTCAAGTTGACAAGTCCCTGCAGTGACGCAATGTTACTGTTATATTTCCCAGTGCTGCATTGGTGCTCCAAATTGTGAGTATAATGTCTTCTGTCCATTCCCGAGAGTGCACATGCATTGATAGGGTAGTGAGCCAGGCTGAGAGCTGTGCTTGGCAATCAAGCTCTAGACAAATGGATATTGCATTCTTGAGGTATACCAGAAATATTAGTGGTACCTACAATCAATCTAGCTGCGTGCTCTATACACATACCAAGCTTTGGCATGTCCCAGGACGTGCGGTCGAACAGTTGGAAGGTTGGATTAAGTACCATATAGGGAAGTCAACCCAAACCGGTGGTCCGAACAATGTACATCACTCTTCTCATCAGTACGCGAAATTCACCTACCACTCTGACCCCTTCGGGGCGTCATACGAAAAATTGGAACGATACAGAGAAGATTAGCATGGCCCCTGCACAAGGATGACACGCTTTTCCGGAGTGGTAGACCTACGGGTCTCAATATTTATGCACCTTTTTACAACGCGTTTCGGATGAGTGGGAAAGTAATATTTAAGGCCTTAAAGTGCCCTTAAGGTTAAGCCCTCAACCCCTCTTAAGGTCTTATGGGTTGAGAAAACCTGAATTAAGGCCTTATGGACGGACACTGGAAAGGTCCCAGCTCCTTTTGAACAACTCAGTGAAGTGCGTTGAAATTTTCATCGTTCGTGAGCAACGCGACTCGGACGAGCTCGGACGAGTGGACAGGTCGCCGTGACGGTGTTATAACGTTAACGATGTCCATCATAGATATATATATACTAGCGGGAACCCGTGCTACGCTACGGAGAGAGCCCGGATTTATTGAATGGCTGCACCCAGGAATTCCGTGCTGATGATGGACACTCGTCACCAACCTCCGGTTGGTTCCTCGTGTCCCTGTGCAGTTGCATACCAGGAATCACATCTGCCTTCCCGTTCCATGCCATTTCATGCTGCTATCCATTGGTCTTGAGTCCCCCATCCCCAAGAACCTGTGGATGGAATTCCTGGATGACTGCACGTAGACATACTCAGTTACTTATTGACGGACCCTTGTCGCCAACCTCTGGTCGGGTCCCAGTGCATATTCAGTGTCATTTCTTTTGATGCTCTTGAATGAGGCCGTTTGAGCTCGGTTGGAGCTCGGACTTGTTTTGCACGTTCTCATCCCGGAAATTTGCATCCAAAAAATCTCAGCTGATTTCCTACTTCATCCCGCTATCTTCCCTTGCTCCATTGTCGAGAGCTTGTAGGCTGGGATGTACAAAATGTTTAATGAAGACTCGAGAGCAGCGGGGCGCAGGACCGAAGAATGCCGAATAAGCCCGATGTTTGTCCTCGCGTGCCCATAGCATGCCTACAAACCTGATTGGCTGAGGAGGCATTCCCGTGACCTTTGTCATTTGTATAAGTAGATATATCCACCGGCAGATTGTGGTCTGTAAGAGGAAGATCAACCGATCATCAACGAAGATTGATGGGGTGATTCCTTTCGGTGGCTGTGAATGCACTCTGTCCTCCTCAAACCAACGTCGAGCACTGAATACCAGCTCCTCGCCTCCGCCTCCATCGAGTGCGTTGTTTGGTTGTTTTCAAGCTCGATTTTGACATCAGCGATCTCAAAGCTGCCACTGGCAGTATGGGAACTGTAGACATTCAATCGTTGACACCGTTGCTCAGCTCCAACGACCCGCCATATTCTGTTCAATCAACTCTAGTTCAAGACGTCTTGCGGGATAAGCAGGCCGAGCTCTTTGCTTTAGGAGATGTGATCTCTGGCCTTGAATTGTCTTTGGAGATCCTTTGGGATAAACATGCCACCCTGGTCGCCGAAATCCAGCAGTATACTCGCGTCCTCTCTCCAGTTCGACGACTTCCCCCCGAAATTGTCGGGGAGATATTCCTCTACTTTACTCCTTCCATGCATCGCGACTCCGATCTGCTCACCGGTTATCGAGTGAAACTTCCGTGGAAACTCGGGTATATCTGCCGGCTGTGGAGAGCAATTGCACTTAATTTCGGCCAACTGTGGTCTGTAGTGGACTTGGGTTCCCCATTTCATCAAATAGAGGACATCAGAGTGTCGCAACTCTCGATGTGGGCCTGGGAGGATGCAGAAGATGAACGCAGAGAAGACGCATTCACAGAATCCGAGAGTCAACGCGAGCATCGTTATCGCGAAAATTGCGAAGGGTACGAAATTCAGACCACCTTGGAGTTTTGCGAAGAATGTCTGCGGCGGTCCGGAAGTCATCCCCTGTCTTTACGCCTTTGGATGCGCGACTTTGCGGTCTCTCCCCTTCTTGATGCCCTGCTAAAACATTCAGCGCGATGGCGCGAATTAGTGTTGGTTGACCCTCATCCGAGTTTGATGGCACGACTCAATCATTTCGGGGGAGACTTGCAAGGACTTCGCAGGATTGCCTTCGCCAATTACAACGACTCTGCGCTGGTCTTCCAGCAGGCTCCTAATCTTACCGAGCTCACATTTCTCGGGGTGGGAGCCCTATCCCTCGAAGAGTCTCTCATTCCATGGTCTCGGCTCACACGATTGTGCGAAATGGATTGTTCTATGCGGGAGAGCTTGGAATCGTATAGAAAGCTCGATGCCTTACTCGAACTGTGCCTGGATATACGCGATTTCCCTCCGACGAGTGCACCCATAATCTTTCCCAATCTACGTGCTGCATCACTCCGTATCTCGACTACCGCCAACACCAAGGTTGTCCAGTGTTTCGAAATGCCGGTGCTAGAGCATTTCAGCATCGAATATCCCGGTCCGAGCCATTCCAACTCCAGCTGCGGGCATGCGGGCCTCCACTACCCCACTTCCTCGCCGCATTTGAAGGTCCTTCGAATCCGGGCTAGAGCCTGTTATCTACATCCAGGCCACCACCTCTTCAAGTTGGAGCACGCATTGAAACTGTTTCCGAATCTCACCGAGATAACTATCGATGTCCATAGTCTCATCTCGCAATCTGATATCTCCCGACTTACGCCGGACCATACCCAACTGCTCCTGGTACCGAAATTGGAGATAATGCGGTTTTCGGAGAAATCTTTCGTGAACGAAGACTGCCAGTGGCGGACCCTTCTAGAGATGTTGCATGCTCGATTTGAACCAACTGTTGCAGGGGTATCCCCTCTTCGCAGATTTGAAACTTCCACAGAAAAATGGTCCGTTGACACCATCGTCACTCGGGGTTTGAAGCCCAGTGAGAAACCCGTCTGGGCAGGTATGCTCAAACCTGCGCAGATATGGTCCAACTGGGGCAAATCAGTGCTGAACAGATCAACTTCCCGAAATGATCCAATCGTCGAAAAAATTCCTCGTCTTCGTTATTTTTGAATAGCATTTGGCCTAGAAGTCCTTTTCGATTTTTGGGCAAAGCCAGAACGCAGACTGAAAACGGGACTTGCCTTGTTTGTTTATATTGACAAAACCACGTGAGGCTATCCATCTTGTCCTCTCCGGAGTCTCCCTTCATCGTCGCGTCCATCGCCCTGCATCGCCGCCGCCTCTAGCCCCCGGAACGTCCATAATACCTCTCCAGACCATCTCCGTATCATCTCCTCGTGTTTTGGAGAGTTTTATCCAACTGACGACGCTCCAACGGCCCAAGATAAATTTTACCAATATCGACGCGTCAGTCGGCAGTAGTTCCTTCAGGGTCTTCGAGGTGCTCGAAACCCTTCCTAAATGTCTTCAATTCAACCCCCTAGGTACTCAAATATCCAACAAGACTCGTCGTGGAGCGTGCAGAGACCCCTAGCTGCGCTGTTACCATTTCTTGTTTATCTGACCCTGATTTTGCCCATGTACAGGTCCAGTGCGGGGGAGCGGCGGAACAGTTCCATCCACGGTGTATCATACTCGACGGCGGGAGGGAGGGAGCAGCCGTAGATGGAGCAAAATAATGCAAACATGCAGGTGCGTGTGCTCAACGTCCCTTTCATCTAATTGTCTCTTCACTCACCTCCCCTCCGGCTTCGCCGTCCGCTACTCCCATCCTCCCCATCGTCAACACTGTTCTATTGGTGTGATTGCTGATTTTCTTGCCTCAGGAATGGATGCTGTCCGTCGACGGAGACTGCGCGCAACACCCCGATTGTGAACGATTGAACAGGTCCCAAAGGCGAGTTCTCGCCACTCCCCACCTGAATCCCTCTCACGTGTACTCGGCTTTCACGTTCGCTGTGGACATGCAGACAGTGCGCGCACATTGTTTCACCCGTTCTATTGGGATGTTTCTAGTCACTCGACCACAACAAGGACGCCAACTGCAGACTGCGTGCGCGCATTAGGTACATTATCCCGTCGTTCTTTCCAGGGGGTGCGCTGACGATGCGACGTGTTCTGTACAGGTCGATGGTGTTCCTCGTTGCCGCCGCCTCCAACGACACTGCGGCGCGCTCTCGCTTACCTCGCCGCTCAGTCAACTATCGCAGCTTTCGCCATCCACCGCCGCCGTTTCTACCCTCCCTTCCGTCCGTCGTCTCTTCATTGGGCCGTACAGGGGCCGTCGGTGCGAAGATAAGGGGCAACGGATGGGGCGGCGAGCGGTTCCTCGAAGGAAGGATCGCCGTTTTCGGACATCGATCGTACCACCGTGACGGGACTTGGCGCTCGACGCTCGATGCGCGACGTTTGTAGTCGATTCAAATGTGTAGTATATATGTAGAAATGCAATATATATTCACGGTTATTACGACGGAGTACAAGAGACAGAAAGTAGCATCTTTGAGCGGTTCTAAGCATACCTGCCCATAACAAAGCATATCGGAGCAGACGAAGTTTCAAAAAAAGTCCAGAAAAGGTGCTGGGAGGCGCTCAGATATGCTGGGATATGGGTTTTTTGAAAGAACCATATTTGCACAGTTTTGAGCATAGCAGCCCAGAAGGGTTTCTCACTGGGTTTGAAGTCGCTGAGGGAAAGGAAACCTTGGGACATCAAGGTAGGCGATAAATGTAGTCTCCCTGTTTGGGATGAGCTGCCTGCGTAGCACAGTGTCATTTCCACTTTTCCCGAATTCCTTTTCTACACAAAAAGATGATGACAACTGCATGACGTCGACCCTACAGAATCTTGAAAATGTGGCGTCCCTCGCCATTGAGTCGGATCGACAGTGCTGCTAAGTATTACTTTATTGCTGTTTGCATAAATGTTGGCCAAAGTGCCTTTTTGGGAAAACATACGAGTTTGAGATCGGAAACCGTTTCCGCCGTAGCTCACTCAATTCTGCGTATTTACACATGGAATAAAGAGATTTCGGACACTACCCGGCCGCCCGCAGGTCGTGAGCACAATAACGAGCCGATTTGACCAGCCAAAAATAGTTTTGAAAGAAACGGCACTTTTTTAACGACTTCAGCTATTGCTAGCTAGCCTGCTGCGATTTTGTGCTGGAAAAAATTGGGTACCTCCTTCAATAGCACTTGAACATTCCTACGTTGAGAATACAATGATAAGCTGACCCTCGCCGGTGTTGCCTGCTTCGAAGTCAGTGTCACACCAGTGACCCGACGTGCTTCGTGACTCCTCCCGCCATGGCATACAAAAAGGGACACAGAAAGTCGAAAAAAGACACCCAGCCCACGGGAGACGAGGCTGAGAAGAACCCCCCGAAGCCCAAAGCTCTTCCGGGGCCCAAATTGCGAATTCTTGGCCCTAAACCTCCGGAAAATGTCGTAGCCAGTCCAAGCAGTCCTGCGCAGCCTGGTTCTCAGAGTCCGGCACAGGAGGAGAATGAGATCGCTTCTCCTGACATTACACCAGCTCCTCCGGTTTCCAAAAGGGTGCTTCGTGAAGCCCTCAGCGCGTATCTTGCATCAAAAGGGCGGGAGCCTGTCGAACCATTCTCCGAGCCAGATTCCTCGGACTCGGATGAGCTGGAGGAACTCATGAACCGCAAGAGTACTCGGCCTCCCACAGTGTTCGAAAACGGGGTCGAGGAAGACGAGGATGAGGAGGACGAGCTCCAATACTCAGAAGATGAAGATGGGCCCGGCGCGCGCGTCAAGAAACCCCATGCCCAGGCTAGTAGTGACTCGGAACCAGAGCCCGATGGTATGCCCGCTGTGCTGTGTGTGTATCCCGTGCTGACAAGCAATGTTCCAGAAGAGTTTAGCCTTGAATTCTCCGTTCCCTTTGATGGTGCAAATGCACCGTTGACCGTGGATTCTACTACCACCTACTCCACACTGGTCACCAAGCTAGCTGACACTATGGAGGTTGCACCCAAGTCCGTCCACGTCGCGTACCGTTTTAGCACAGAGCCCAACACCGCCGCCTGGTCTCATCTCCAAAATAGCGATCATCTGACAGCTCTCTTCGTCAACGCCAAAGAGAGCCAGGCCACAACGAGGTCGAAGAAGAAGTTTGTGGTGATGATGAAAGATCTCAACGCCCCCGGAGGCAAAAGCAAAGGCAAAGGGAAGGACAAGGCGCAAGGGAAGAACGACAAGAAAGAGAAGAAGCGGGTCAGTACAGCTTTCTTTGTGGAAGTTCCCGCTGTTCGGCTCTTCTGACATGACATGTATAGAAGCGTGGGGAGTCGGAATCCGAGGATTCAGACGCGTCCGATGCTGCCGAAGTCAAGAAGAAGAAGAAGAAAAGTCTGCCGCAGTGGGTTGCCGAGCTGGAACAAGAAAACGCCTGCCAGGAGCACGGAGGCCACGGTTGTCTCAAGTATACCACAGGCCATGTCCAGCTGTCGAAAGCTGATTTGACGACATGGGCCGTCTTCTTGGTAGGTGCTCATTGACGTCCGCAAGCTGCTTCATATTTATTCTTTATCAGCAAAGCGGCTATCCTTCTACAACAGAGCCTCCGCCGAAACTCCAGGTAGGGGGCAACAAGAAAGCCGCTACAAAAGCCGCTGCACCCGTCACTCCCGCCGCTCCCGCTGCTCCACCTGTGCCGATGTCGGGCCTTCATATGCATGGCATGCCTCCGCCTCCGTACGGATATCCCGGTTACCCATGGCAGCCGCCCGCCCCTTGGGGCTTCCAGACACCCACACCCAGCGTCAATCGAGGACGCTACGAGGACGCGCTCAGCTCTCCTCCGCAGGTCATAGAGGACAACAGACTCTTTCCACGCATGACTACATGGCTCGAAGACCTTGACAGCGGCCCGCGTGGCACTGATGGCCACAGCTTCACCCAGTTTGTTGGCGACTTTGAGAAGGAGCGGTATCTTCGTGTGGTGGATCTTGTCACCCTCTCGATCGAAGAGGTAATCAAGGCCGCTCCAGAGATGCCCCAGGGGACTGCAGCAAAGATTTTGGCCTACGCCAAGAGTGATGTAGAAGCGATTCGAAAGCGCGAGAGGAAGCGTGCACGTAAGGAGGCTCAGCCCGCCCGTTATACCTAATTGAGTACATAATACGTTACTCTATCGTACATCCTCCTATTCAATAGCCTGCATGACAAAACCATCCCGCTGCATCCTCTACGCTGATGGAATATACTGCTTCAATAAGTTTGAGGTATACGTCTTGGTCGTCTTTGTCATTCATTGCTGCACGGACGATACCGCCGTTGCGACGTATGTAGGCCTTGATGGCAGAGAAGGCTAGTTCTATAGGATTGTAATCTGGAGAATAAGGCGGCAAGAACTCGTAACGCATCCCTCTGTCAATCGGTTAGGTATATTCATCCGATATGGCATTGACAGTACCTCTCCGTAATCATGTCCAGAACCTCTGGGCACTTGTGGATGCGGCAATTGTCCATTACAATAACTGAATTCTTGCCTGGAAAGGGGTTCATGTGGTCGAGAAGACCAGAGATGAAACGCGCAAAACGTTTTGTATTGAAGGAGCCTTCCACGATGTCGACACAAAGAATGCCGTCAAGGGACAAGGCTGGCAGTATAGAGTACCTGGCTGTAGTGAGTAGGCGCAATACCCATGGAACAGTTGGCCATCCTTACCTGCGACCCCGGACAAAGAACGCCTTGCGAACTGCACGGCTACCGCCAAAAGCCCAAGCGTAGCCTCGGTAGGTTGTGCGGCGGTCTGCCGAACTTTCATCTACACAGACCAGTTGGTTTGAGACATATCTCAGTCCCATTCTGACTGTAAAGGCGGCGCGCTTTTCCACACTACGCTCAATAGCTTTGCGTGTTATCTGCAGATTTTTTAGATGCCATAAAGGAGCGGTATGAGAGTAGGAGATCCACCTTCTTCATACGGTAACCTTTGCGACGAAGCGTTCGCCAGATGGTTGCCTGCGATATCTCCGCGCCACAGATGGCTTCCAGTGACTCTTGTAACTCGTCCAGATAGGCGTCGCATGTCGCATCTACGGACCCTTGAATAAACTGCGATGTGAGTCTTGGAACCATTTTTGTGTGGTCAGAGAAGGACAGACCGAAACATCGCGGGAGGTGAGTTTGCGTGGTGCTCCTCGACGAGCTGAACCCCCAGGATCTGAGTTTACATCGGAGGTTTCCCGCCAGCGTTTGAAGATACGGCGCTGTTGCCGGGGACTGACATCGGTGAAGGCCTGGATTTCCTGGGGTGACTTGTGGCACGCGAGCATTCGTACGACGGTCCAACATGTTGATTCTGCTATCTTGATACCCCTTGGCATTGGTCACAGCTGGGGCCAGGCAGAAGAAGTAGGTAAAGGTCGAAACCCGTCGTGTCACAGTGACAGAACACGGACAGCGACGGCGGCCATTTGATTTTTGCTAAGCCCTCGACGTAGACCTCTTAGCTAGATCTCAATGACAATCTTTGTCTCTTCCGTTAGCCTCTAGCTGCTTTTTTGGTGGAGTTATATCCCATTTACGCCGAAGAACCATAATTTTCCTGTTCAATGGCTTTATTCCTCAAATCGGCTCGTTATTGTGCTCACGACCTGCGGGCGGCCGGGTAGTGTCCGAAATCTCTTTATTCCATGTGTAAATACGCAGAATTGAGTGAGCTACGGCGGAAACGGTTTCCGATCTCAAACTCGTATGTTTTCCCAAAAAGGCACTTTGGCCAACATTTATGCAAACAGCAATAACAGCTCTTTCATACGCCGACAGTGCACCAATCGTCAGCTGACAGACCCTCCCATGTAGTCGTTCCACTGAGGCTCGCTCCCCATGCCGGCCAAATCGTACACAAAAAATGTAGATTTGACGAATCGTCTGAGACTCATTCCGTCACAGCGCGCATCAAAGCCGCCAGATGGAATTCCCTGTGCCTGCAGATGATTCTCTCGGGGCACTCGCCAGGCTGCAGTCCTTGGACGGCTGCTTCTCCCTAGGTATTTTATACATCGCGCAGCTCGATGTCGAGGCCCGCGCCAGCTCCTCATTTCGGAGGTTTTGCGACCGTCATTGCTATGGCATCAAGGACCGGTGAGTGATGCGGGTGTCACAGTGACTCCTGGCCGCACACCTTGCTATAAATTATAGTATAAAGTCGGGAATTCAAACCATTACATTGTACAAGATAGAATATCAAGGTCTACTGGAGGGAAAGCGGGGTGTTAGAGATCCACCGGCTGAACAAATCCTGAAGCCGAGTGAGCCTCAGAAACAGTGTACCGAAGGAAAAGAGCACTCACCAACGCCGCCTCCGGCTGGTCGAACGGAACCATGTGCCTGAAGGACGCATATGAGCGCGCGGAGAGTAAGAAGGGAGAGAAAAACATACCCCGCCTCGAAGATGTTAACGAAAGTGACGTTCCCGGCGGTAAAGCCCTTGCCGCCCGCGCTGCGAACGGCGCCGGCGAGCTTGCCGCTGTCGGCGGTGATCCACGGGATGGACTCGGCGGCGGCGAACTCGCTCTGGAAGGACGAGTCGAGCACCTCGAGCCAGCGCTCATTGCCCATGTAATTGCACATCATGTCTGCCGGGTGTAAGCAAGAATGGCGAAGAGGTCGCGAGGGCACGCACCGGCGTTTCCGGCGTAGATGAGCAGGCGAACGCCGCCATCGATGAGCTCGCCGAGGAGCTTTGCGCTGTTGTGCGCGCCGTCGCCCTGGAAGAGGAACGCCTGGTTGACCTCCATGTTGCAGCTGGCGAACTTGCGCGAGGGGTCCACGCCGAGCGCGACCTTGACCTTCGGGTCGTTCATCCATGTGTCGATCCAGTTCATCTGGCGGTAGCACAGGTCGCCGTCCTCCCCGTTGCGGTCGCACGTCTTGCGGACGTCGTACGGGTTGAGCCCGGTCTCTGCAGCGAGGTTTAGCGGAGAACAAAAAAAAATGCACGGGAGGTTACGCACGGACCAGGGGTCCCATGAGCTGCGAATTGCAGTAGAGGAGCGCGGGCACACAGATGAGGCGCGAGCCGGAGGAGTAGCACGACTTGAGCATGCGCTGGCAGGTCGGGATCTTGGCCCTCAGGGCAGCGCACTCCGCGCCTTCGGGATCGCTGTACACCGGGTAGGGGCCGTCGCAGACGTAGTCGGCGATGGAACCCATTTGCACGTAGCTGGCAATATCGTTAGACGGTGGTAAACAAGAGCGGTAGCTTAACACGTACGGGTCGGTGAGCCCGTTACCAATCATGATGGAGTCGAGGTTAATCTTCTTGAGGTTCGGCGTCGGTGCGAGGTCCAGCTGCTTGTTGCCGGCCCAAATGGCGCTGGCAATGTTGGGGAGCTGCAAAGATTGAGAAAGCTATTGAATATGAAGCATAATTGACATACGTAGGTTCCGGCGTAGCTCTCTCCGCTGATGTGGACAGGTTGCTTCGAGTATTCCGGGAACCGGGAAAGGAAGAGCTCAAGAAAGGCGTAGACGTCCTTGCCCGCGACGGGGCTCGTGTTTACGGTGGTGCCATCGTCAGCATAAGAAAAGCCAACGTTGACCGGCTGGTCAAGGAACTGCGATCATTATCAGACTCGTTGCTCGTGGAATGGAACTTGGCGAACGCACAATCATGTTCGCGCTGGAAGTCCAGCTGTGCTTGTTGAAGGTGGTATTCTGGCCCTCATTGGCAATGGAGCACGGGCCGAGTTCAAAGAGGAGTCCGGTCGAAGAGCTGCAGCCCTGAATATTCTCAGAAACCTGCACTTGTATTGAAGATCTGAATACTCACTGGACCACCATTGATCCAGAGAACGAGAGGATCCGAAGAAGGCTTATTCCGCGATTCGAAGAACCTGAACCGTGAACGCCTTCGTCAGCCGTGTAACCCATTCAAAGGGGCTATGTGCACCAGAAGAAGAGATGCTTGTCGTCGGCGATATCGAGGTACCCGGAATACTGCTTAACGGAGGTGTCGCACAGCTCAGGTTCAGTAACCCGAAGGTGGTGCTCGTCGAACGACGGGTGGGAGACGAGTTCGTCTGCTCTTGATTAGTTTTACTCCTTTGGACAAGCATTGCACCCACACAAAAGCTCGTTCTGCTTGATATATTCCTTGCCGTCGTGGTACCATTTGTCAAGGTTCTTCTTGCCCTTCAAAATGGCCTTCTTCGCGTCGTCCAGCCACTCGTTCACGGCGTGGTAGGCATCTCCACTTGAGGCCAAGCTCGGAACGCGGCTGAGGTCCTTGAGGCCCAAGACAACCTGCTCTCCAGTTGGGGAGGCTAAAGAGACGGATAAAGAGAGCAGAGGAAGGAGAACGAAAACGGCCCTCATGGTTCAAGGTCGAGCGATGCACTCAACGAACTGTCACGTCACCGGCCCCGGTCACGATCTTGACTTGCGTGTTTTGGCGGGGATTCCCGAATTTTCCTGCGGCGCATACCACTTGAAAATCTAGGCACACGGCGTAATCTCGCGCTTTCGGATTTTTTTTCTCTGGCAAGGGCAGCATTGATTTTGCGCTGTATTTCGGTCTCCGAGTATCTTGCAAATCGACGCGGCATAACTTTAGGATGTCACGTCGAGGGAGCTTTCTCATTTCAACAGGGTGCTCTTCGTCGCTCCTGCATAATCAAGGCTGATGAAACCCGGGTACAGGCAAGGTACAGGTTCTTGGCGCTGTGGAGAAAGTCCTCTTTGGATGAGTGGCTTGTCGCCTCCAATATCTTTTCGGCGCGACCTCGAGATTGGACTGGAAACGCAAGCTATGCATACTGATAACTCCCTGTGTGTTCTGCAGAAGCTGCTGAACTACACCGGCGAAAATTGAACGGGACATCTCATCGAGATGTCAAGTTGAAGGTCAGGGTGTCGGGCTTGCAAGTTGCTCAGACAGTCGTCACTGAAACGCTTCCCACGTTTACCCCCCCTATAAGGAGCTGCAGATTCATATCGATCAACCGAGGCTTGCCCGCTCAGTCAAGGCCAAGATTTGCTGCTCGACGGTTTAGTGCAAGAGTATCATTGATGCTCGGACTTCGCCCAGCATGCAATGTGCGCCGACATCGCTGTAGACGCCATATGTGCTGGATGAAAGTGTCGACGCGGCACGAAATCATCAATGCATCAAGCCTCGGGCATCCCTCGGGCACTACCCCGCGCTGACTGGACGCCACGGATCCATCAAAAGTATAAAGGCGCAGGTTACGGAGGGTCTCCCAAGTCCGCGCCTCAAGATGGCCACTCAACACATCGAGAAACCTAAAAAGCAAGAGTCGGGGAGTTCAGAAACGTTGGACTTGGCTGGGGATCTCGATTTGGAAGCTCAGCTCACCTTAAACAATTCCAAAGTAGATGTGGAGAAACCGGGGCTTTTGCAAGGACCTTCCACTCTACCCGCCGATGATCCTGAACGTGTGTTATGTATGTTTGGATCGTCTTCGAAAGTTGCTCACCGGCGACTTGAAAAGATCCACGAAATTGGAGCACCATTCACAAAGTTGTGAGTCAGTCCTGTCCGTAACAGACGCGCAACAGGCCTCAGATATCGCTTCTAGACAGTAACAGTGGTGCTATGTGTCTGGGTACTCAGTTTGACATATGCATCGACCGCCTATGTGTGTACCGTTATTCTGCGGCCCAGGTTCAGTTGATCCTTATTTTCCCATACATAGGTCGCAAGTCTGCCGGCCTTGATACAACGATTCCACGTTTCTGAGGAGGGTCAGTTAGAGCCTTAACCCGTATCTATTCGCACTGACGTTTCATGCTCAGTGGCGCTGCTCGGAGTCACCTTCACTGTGTAATTAGGATTTTCCTTGGCGTTACTTCCAACTCAACCACAGTTTCTTTTAGGCTTGGATTTGCTGCTGGACCTCTGTTGTTCGGACCAGCATCCGAGTTGTATGGCAGGCGTGCCGTCTACACTATTAGTGGTCTATGCTACAGCGGTACGCACACGTTCAATTTGGCAACCACTTTCGGTCCTCATTCGCGATAGCCTTCAGCATCGGGATAGCATTTACCCCCAACGCGGCAAGTCTGCTCATCTTCCGCTTCTTTATGGGATTTTTTGGAGCAGCATCTATCAACAATGTGCCTGCTTCGATAGGCGATTATACCACCCCACTTAACAGAGGAGTTTATGCGATCGCGTGTATGTTTTGCCATCGGGTCCTCCCCTTCCTTGCTCCTTCCCCACTCACTCCCAATTGCAGATGCCGTTATGGCTTTCGGAGGTCCAGCTCTTGGACCCTTAATCTCTCCGTTCATTCAACATGATGCCGGTTTCCGGTAATTATGATCCAAAGTCAATTCTTTGTACGCTCAGATTTATGTACGACTCCTTGCAGTTGGAATTTTCGAGTAATGGCTATCTTCAGCACGGTTTCCAGCATTCTCGTGGCGTTGATACCTGAAACGCACGCCCCAACCTTGCTGCGATGGAGGATCGCCAAAGAAGGAAACGCCCCGCCTCCTCTGAAATTCGGCAAGATTGTAGCTGTGTTCAAATCCGCACTTGCGCGACCCATGATCTACCTGTTCACTGGCAAGTTTAGCTAAAATCTTTCGACCTCGTACCAACCATCCTTTCTACGCAGAACCGGTCGTCATGGTGGTTTCCATCTACCTCAGTATTCTTTATGGAATACTGTACGGATTTTTCGAGGCATTCACAGTCGTCTATCTTGAAATCCGGGAGTTCAAGACCACTTCGTACGGCTTGACCTACATTGCTCTGGGCCTCGGTTTCGTGGCAGCTTACATTCTGTTGGCAACAACTGGTCGTAAGTGATCAGCCTTTCTTGAACATCTCTGCCGACTAACTCTCGACGGGCGAGCAACAGAGCGACTATATGTCAGAGATGCCAAGGCCGCCGACGCGAAAGGCGTCCCTACCCCACCTGAAGCACGTCTTGGATTGTGCTACTACGGTTCGATCATGTGTCCTCTGTATGGGTTCTCTTTCTGGTCCTTGTCAAAGTGTTGAAGCTCGACAGATCTCTTTTCATGTTCGCATGGACTGCGCCATTTACAAGCGTACACTGGATAGGTAAGTCGTTTTACTGGGTATCTTCTCAAGACTGACTCCTTCTGTAGCGCCGTGTATTGCAGAGTTCTTCTTCAGGTACCTTCTTCAATCATCGCTGAGGTAAACACGTTCAATAACTTCCCCCTATTTAGCTGCAGCGTTATGCTGATTTTCACCGGATTCGTAACACTCCTTCCCTCCTTCTCACTTATTCTCGTGATCCAATTGCTTTCCAGGTACCGTATTTGATAGACTGCTATCAGATGACGGCAGCAAGTGCTCTCGCCGCAGGTCTAGCCAGCCGAGCTCTTGTGAGTGGTCGTTCAACAGACACTTCCAAACAAATCCAAATCGTACCTCACAGGTAGGGAGCGTATTTCCGCTCTTCACGCTTCAAATGTGCGAATCTTTTCCTTGTTGAATCATTTCTCTTCCTAATCTCCCTCAGGTACCATGGCCTTACCGTCCAAGGTGCTACGTCACTCTTCGCAGGCATTGCCTGTCTTCTCGCACCCATACCTTTTGCGTTCAAGTTGTATGGAACGAGGATACGGGAAAGGAGTAAACACATAGTTCTGCATCAATGAATGACACCCTGGAATAGATATACATTAGATGCTACGATATAGTAACGACACTGTAAAACAACTCGACGTAATGCTAAGCGCTAACCCAAAGTTATGCGCCACATGATTTTTAACCCTCACCGTTTCGACCCTGAAAATCCGTGGACCGTGATGGATAATTTTTGGCGCACCATTGTGAAGTGTGACCTTTGCGTACCGCGCGTTCTTGGTAACCGCGCATCACTCGGTTTGTCACGACTTTCCTTTTACGGCCGCTGGCGGTGAAATATTTTGGTCTGATGTCAACCATTTTGTCTTGTTGCGATTTTCCCATGGCTACCTCAACTGTACCGTGCACCTTCAGAGTCTGAGGCTCTTGATGTTCAGACTCTGGGTTACAAACGCACGGACTAATTCTCATGGATTTACCCGAAACCAACGTGGATCTGCGCAGTACAATGGCAGCGCGTGAGTACACGGCTAGTAAGTATGAGGGTGAGAAGTTGCGGTGAGATTATGATACCCGTACTGTCCTTCGTCCAGTGATGTCGGGTGCGTGTGAATTCCTGGCATCTGCGCGTTTTGGAGCTTATTAGGAGCAGAGCCGCAGGGAATCCGAGACGGCGCGAGTTATGTGTTTCAGGCACATTGCCCTAAGGCTTTTGAGGATGATCAAGGATCGATCCCCAGAGTGGGCCCAGCAGCTTCAAATCTTCGCTTCTTGAAGCCGACGACATATGTTGCAACACAGTCTCAGGCTGAGTCTGTGCTTTGTCTGACGAGGATGAAAAGATAAAATCGAACCACATTCACGTGACAATGTTGAACTTTATTTAGTGACAAGCTTTAGGACCCCTGCCTTCGGCACGGAGGCTCGCTGCGCTCGCTCCGTCCCTACGGCGGGTCCACAGCTTGTTGGGGCTGCGCCCCAAACCCCAGTGGATTCCGAGTTTCCTGCACTTTTGCGCGCTCGCTGCGCTCGCGCGACCTCTCGTGGGAACCGGGGCAACATCTCGACATCCGGCAGCGACATCTGCGCAACAGCCCGTGACTTAGTCAGGTGATTTATCAAAAAAGCTGTGCTTCCCTCTTTTTAAGTATAGGATCACTGATCGGCAATCACCGATCCTTTCACACCAAAAGATTCAAACTGAGGTTCGGGATACTACTTATTGTTCAGGAAGCACAGCACATTTTTTAAGACCTACCCGTTACCGTTTTTATTCATCTACAGTCGCGGCCGTCGTGAATAGACTAAAAGCTCAGCGTGAGTGTTTCTGTCTTTTCATTGCTCCAACGATGCCCAATGCCGCGGTACACAAGTCACCGCCGTCCCTTATTTGAGCAAGCCGGAAATTATAGCGGCAGGATGTCTTCCAACAAGCACAATAGCTCGTAAATAAGTGCCTCGCTTGGTAGATGTAGGTGTTACAATCATTGTCCTCAGCCCTAGCCCTGGCAAACTTGTCGTTTTAAAAGTTGCATGTGCTGGGTTTATCTCCGTGGTTTCATAGGCTCGCGACCTACCGAATATCGAGCGCATCACTTCAAGTTGATTTGTGATGACTCATCACGACTTACGACTTGCCATTTTTGGCCACCGGCGGTGAGCTGTTTGTGCTTGATGTGGTTCCAGATTCGGAATCCAGTCTTCCTGAGTTCCTTGCGGCTTGGCTCACTTGGCTGGTCTCCACATTGCGAGGCTCCCTGCGTTTCCAGTGGGATGATGCAAGAAAAGTTCGACTGGAGCACCGGAATCAACGGAACACCTACACACCCGCCCAACACCCGCCTTAGGCTACCCGGGAATCTCGTCCGCAGCAGTTAGCCTGTACAATCTAATCCGCAGCAGGTTTCCCGAGCCCGAAGTCGCCCGAAGTTCGAACTGAGTTCGAGACTTCTGGTGGCTTACGGTACACTTCTTCATCGCAGGTCGATGCAAAGGCAAGCAAGCTTATCTTCGATTCACAGGTCCAAATCGCGAGCCCAGGCAAATATAACAGACCAACCATTCGCAACGAAACAAGAGTCGGTGCACGCGAAGCCCTACCTCTGTGCTATCCTGTGAAAATTGCTCGACCTGAGAACTTCGGCTAAGAAGACGCGGAAACAGCTCACATGAACGATCAGAAGCTACGCGCGCTTCCAGGGGTGCACCTGGTTGCACTCACCCCGGCGTCCGCTGACAAGTCCAGCTTGACATTGTTCCTCCTACGGCGAACCCTCACCGCAGAACATGCGCCTTAAAGGGGCCTGGGGTCGAGCACATCTCTCCCAACAATGCTCAAACTGACTCTTCTCGCTTGCCTCGCGACCCGGGCCGTCAATGCGTACATCTGGCCTTCGCCCCAGCTCGACGCGCTTGAGGCAATGCGCTTCGAGCAGCCGCTCGCTGGCTTTGTTTTTCCCTGCGATTTTTTCATCGAAGGTGGTGTCGGACCTAGCGGAAGGTCCAACGCAGCTGATTGGATACGAACGGTAACGCACAGTGCCTGTCTATGCATTCCGGCGAGCTAACATTCCAGGCATACCATGATATGGCGACGCATAATGCCACAGATGGCACAGGCGGCCTCGACGGCTCGATACGCTTCAGCGAGGAGCTAGCACGTCCGGAGGTGCCCCCACTCAGCGTCTGGTGTGTTAGTTTGAATTCACGCGCCGTACAGGACCCTGGGGACGGATTCCAGAACACTCTCACGGTTGTTGGCTCCCAGTCCAATCGTTACCTTTCTGGTAGGTCCCGCTGCATTGAACACGGATCTTACTTACTGACACTGCAGTCGCCGACATGATCGCTTTGGGAGCTGTCACAGCCATCGAAAACTGGTGCAGTTAACCGAGTCTGTTCTTTGCAAAACTGACGTTGGGCGGCAAGTGGCGGTCCTGAAATTGCCTTCCGCGGCGGACGCGTGGATGCTCTGAAGCCAAATGCGCCGGGTGTACCTGAACCCCAGGACGCCCTAGCATCTCACATAGCGTCCTTCGCGCGACAGGGTTTCACGCAGACGGAGATGATTGGGCTGGTCGCATGCGGGTAGTTTTTTTTTATCTAATGATTTGCTCTGGCTCACTCTTTTCAGACACACATTCGGTGGCGTTCAACACGATACGTTCCCTAATATTGTTCCGGAGTTGAACGACCCGAACAACACCAAATCTGTCGCGCACTTTGACTCGACGTTCGCGACCTTTGACAACACCATGTATGGAACAGCTGCAGACGGTCTTCCTTTCGTTGACATTGGCTCGTCCGCACAGTGCATCCGAATATATTTCTGGCGCCACACAAAACCCCCTGGTCGTGGGTTTGAACGATACTACGAACTCTGACCAGCGCATTTTCGGCAGTGATGGAAACGTGACCATGCGATCGTGCGCCTCTTGACTACCGCATGCCCTGGAAGTCGCTGACTATAGCGCAGATTTGCGGACTCACCAGAACTTTTCTCGTCGACATGCGCCCAATTATTCGCGCGGATGATCGATACTGTGCCAAGTGGCGTGCAACTGACGGAGGTCATTACACCGCTGGCCGTCAAACCTCTCATCACCGGTCTCGTTCTTGACGGTGATAAACTTCAGCTTTCTGGTCGAGTCAGGGTATGTCACACGTTTCTCTGCCAGTCCGATTATTGATTCAGGTTCGGTAGTTCTGGAACACGACGAACGATCCCAGTCGCATTGTGCGTTTACTCTGGGACGATCATGCCGGCAGCGAGCACAATATTACACTGCCTGCGAACGGTCAGATCTCGACCAGTGGTGGGCGCAACACTGCGGCGTTGTACCAATTCAGCCCGCCGGATCAGTTCGACACGCCTTTGTCTCTCAACGCCACCGCCGGAATTACTACGATGCGTTTTGTTGTGGACGGCAAGCTGGAGGACCAAGGCGGCGTTGGATTCGCCCTACAGGATAGCGTAGTTTTAAACGCGTCCTCGTGTCTCGATTTTACCGACAGCGGTATAACAGGGCGGATGGACATTGCGGTGTGTTGCGAGCTTCCCGTGGCATTTCTTCTGCTCATGCTGCCCACAGATCCGCAGCAACATCAACCCGAAGCGCGTATACATAACGACTGAAAGTCAAGATGATACCAACCTCCCCGTTGTCGTGGAGATCGAGGTCCCACAGCCCTCCGAGCCGGTGGCGGCCGACGCGATGTACTCTATATGGGGCATTGAGGTAAATACGACCGAAATCTTCCTGTTTTACACCATCTCTGCCGACATCGAGGGCGACATGACGGTGGATAGCCCGCACTTGCAACCATTTTCGTTGCCTCCGTGCACCTTTTCGTCTGGTGCAAATTAATGCTGCCCTGCAGTATCTGAAATGCAGGGTTATGATTCGCCTTTCGAATAGATGATACCAGGCTTGGGGATCGCTCCGATTTCTCTAAGAAAATTGAACCGCATTCACGTGACCATGTCGAAACTCAGACTGATTGCCCAATCAAGGCAACGAGTACACGCTTACAACCATTTCTTTTGCCTACGTGTGGGAGCGCTTTGCAAAATCATGAACTGTAGACTCCGATGCTTGCTCCGATGGGTTCGAAGAAAATTGAACCACACTCACGTGACCATGTTGAAATTGGAACGCGATTTGAATGTGCAGCTTATTATTCAATAGAGGCAACGAGTACACTCGAGCTATCGTTGCAACAAGCAGTGAGCAATGAGACCAATTTTATACTTAGGCTAGCAAGGAGCTGACAACTAAAAAAAGCAACGATCGTATCATCGTTCACGGCAGTTCGAGCCAGAGATTCAACAGTTTTTGGTAGTCTGGAGCCCCGAGGCCGCTGACAGGATTCCACCCAGACAGAATCCGTATCAGAAGTAAACGGTGTATGGAGACAAGAAGACCTCACCCTTCGACCGCAACGAAACCATCCGTCCCACACCCTGGGTTGTTGCTCATTGAACACTTCCCTGAACCTATGGCGGGGTTGATGAAGCCTACCGGCGATTTCCCAGCGGCGAGCCGCGCGTCGTTGATAAGGGTTACCATGGTCCCAATGACGGGCGGCCCAGCGGATGTACCGGCGACAGAGATACGACGGCCCTCCGCAAAACCGGTGACACTGACACCGTTCACAGAGAAATCCTAGATGTGTAAGAAGCAAGTCAGGAATCCTTTTTTCTGGTGTACCAATTCGAAAACCCACTGGAATCCCCCGTGCCCGTTGCGAATTATTGTAAGTACTGATCAGCACCGTAAGGCGGGGCGTGGTGCTTGTAGTATTTCTCCACGGCCTTTTTCTGGGCGCGGGAAGATATTGCTGAATACGCCGCCAGTTAGGGCAGCCGCACTCTCAGGGTTGTACACCGACGATCCGGGGTTGATCTGTGTCGCGCCCGCGCCGGTTACAAAAGGACAACTGGCTGGGAACATGGCTATATAGATTGCACGTTAATATGACTGTGACCAACCGGAAAGAAGCACGCGCCGTTAAAAAGAGGCGCGTCCTCACTCTGTGTACCGTTGGGGAATACACAGAGCTCCTCGTTGCCGGCAACGCCTGAGTTCCCGGAACTACTAGAAATGTGGTTCCCATCAGCCCCAGTTTACCGTACTCGTTGCATGGGCGCTGCTCGTCGGGAATGGTGTGAGATCCGCTTTGAGAAAATGCTTGTCAATGTGTTGCTAGTTGCGCACATAAGCAAGCTGACCTTCGTTGGAGGCATAGTAGTAAGAGACTGAGAGATAACACTACTTCGCGGCTTATTCCCGCAATCTTTTGGTCCTTGGTAGCCTCCAGGAGCCGGATCTGGATACGTCCCATCGATGGAGGGGTCATCCCCGCCGTCGGTACGGTAACTCCCATCTAATGCATCCAACAAACCGTTGAAAGATGAGAGAAGTTGCAAGGAGCTCTCCGGCACGTCCTCAACCTGATATGGCAGTCCCACAGGCCTAGCTCCAGGCCCAACTAAAGTCATCGCATAGCCGAGATCTAAATTGGATTCGACGTTGAAGCCAAAATCTATGTCGTCTGTCTGCACTACGCCTCCGGTCGGCTCCCAATGAGGATTGGACTGTAGTTTCTGAAAAAAAGGTCGAGGTCGGAACCGACAAATGCTTGGGCGTAAATTCGCAGACGGCGAACGAGTTTTCGGAGGCTGCAAGAATGGTAGGCTCCGCCGGTATATTATACACGGCACGATAGCACACTGGAGTCACGCGCGCGTCGCAGTCTGACAAGTCGTCTGAGTCTGATGTGAGGAGTTCGGGTACTAAGGACGCGATATTTGTTGTCTTGAACTTGCGTCTGGAGAGTTGACGACACGAATGGGAGTCCCAACTAGATAGATCGAGGCCGGGTGTCGAAGTGGACGGTGGGTGTAATTACTTCGTTGTGAGGTTGGACATAGGCCGGGACAGAGTACGATGAAGATGCTGCGAGCCGATAGCCTCTCAGTACAAGAAAGAACACGATGCGCAAAATGTCCTCACCGAGATGTGTACCACCACTCTGAACGTGCTCAAGATCTGCACAGGCATGAAATAAAGTCAATGACGGGCAATGAAGACTTACCCGCTCTGCCTCATGTTCTTTACCTGCACCCAGTTCTCTCCCTTGGTACGGTTGATCCTGAGTCGTCCGATTCCGCGTCTTCCAACCGGTCCCTCCGAGGGCCGACAATACATCTTCACCTCATCTGGTGTCCAATATTTCCGTAATTTTCTGAATCAGGATGCGACACATCTAGAAGACTAGAAGACGGTCATGGAGCTTGTCGAGGTTAGATTGCTTCAAGCCGATCTTGAAAGGAAGAAGTGCAGTATGAGATGCACGCCCATATGCATCATGGCCAGCAACTCGATACCAGCCGTGAGCAATATCTGTACGTTGCTCGTGGATCGAGAATGAACGAGGAGAACACAGAGCTGAGGCCCATAGCAAGCACGGTACCGAAAACACGCAAATGGGTTCTTCTATCAGTGTGCGGTGCCATGACGAGGTGAGCGTTTAGTCTGAGCGTTTATTCGGTTTCCCGCTTGAGCACGAAGAAATTCCTAAAAACGACCAAAAAATGCTCTCCATCTCCCGCCATCCGACAGCAGCGGAGACATCCAACAAACTTGCGTTGCCCATACGTTTCTTCGCCTTGGTGCGAACGAGTGCACTCGCCAGACTCGCCTATACATACTGCAGTTGCGCAGTGATTGAGAGCATTTAGCGATTTTGAATGCGAAAAATTGGAAGACATCACCTGAGTCATGTCTGTTGTTCGGGCACCGGTAAGTAACTTCAAGCGCGGTAAATAACATGTACCGGTTGCTGAGTGCAGGCCTTGTAACGAGGCCTAAGGTGACCCGGTACGGGAAGGAGAAGGCGCTGAAGAACTCCGAGTCTGAATGATATCAGGTACGATGGGCAGCGCGCAGCCTCGGTGGAAAACCCATTGCGAACGGTGACTCAGCACCAAGGGAAGCTCTCCAGACTCGTATACGTTCCGTAGACAGCTGAGTTGTTGGGACGACTTGACGACTTGGCGAGAGCTAATGACACAAACTATGGACGAACGCAATATAGGGTTAGGTATCGAGCGCCAAAGGCACCAGCGTGAGAGTACGCGTACGGAGCCTATTGATGCTGGCAGCCAACTGGCAGCTGAGAAAGTCAGAAAAAAAACATGTCTCCCCGGTGAAGTAAAGAGGACCAAAAGAGATATATATAGCAGTGGGCAATTCTAAACATGCTAGAGAAACCTGAGGATGCGTCATCCTCAGTCTTCATGCAAGCCGCGAATCCACCTAAAGCCATATATCATCTCATACTACGGTGAGAAAATTGGGACCAGATGACCTGAGTTTCGTACCTTGTTCGGGGAAAGTGTTTCTATCGCTTCGAGGCGTTTTCTAGTGCTCACCGCTCCGCAAGCAGGAGCGTCGCAGCAAGCTGAGGCTGCTTGTCGTGGTTGACTCCAGAAACCGAGTGACTGTCACACGCACGGGACCATTACGACACGCGAAACCCGGGTCACGCCGTTGGTTTTCCTTCTCGACGCGTCCACCATGCCAGGACCCTGCAATTCCAGGAAGAAACGCAAAAGCGGCGGGGACAAGCGCTCTAAACCGCGTCTTTCCATCGAAAGCACGTCCTCGTCCAGCACCGATTCGCAGCACGTCCAGACACCACCACCGATTTCGCCCATACACTCGCCCAAAGTCGTTTACCAGGACGACTTTGGGCAGGAGGAGTATGCGAACGAAGTGCTTCCGCAGAAGCCGTTCATTCATGATCCAGGAAATGGACACCGTGTACGCGACACGCGCGCGTTCTTGTCCTCCTTTTTTGCCCAGCCGCCGGCGCTGGATGACCCTCTGTGTGCGGAATTCTCGCAGGATGAGGTGCTGCAGATGCTTTGCACTGTTCTACCGGAAGAGACTGCTCTTGTGCGCTCTTTTGTCTCGGTATCAATCGCCAATGACCGTATATTTTCAGATTCTCTGGTACAACAAAAGTCGGTATGTAACTGCCCTAGAATTTGGCTGCTCTCTGGTTCACACTTCTCCAGGTCTACGAGCCGCATCTGCCCTGCTTGTCAACGGCTGTATCGTCTCGGGGATGTCTTACCAGACCACACGGATGATTCAGAAGACCATGCGCGTGCGTACCAGCATCCGCCGCCACAGCTGGAGCGCGAGCAGGAGATCAGCGGGCTATGTGCGACCCTCTTTCCTCATCCACTGCGTAATCTGACGCGTGAATTCCAACAGGCTCCGCGGTGTGCTTCATCCTCGCGTCGTACAACTACCCAGCGGCCATAAAATCAGCCTGGGGCCACACCGCGGACGAGATGGACGACGAGGCGTGGACGCTGTTAAATAGCGCCGGCGAGGGCAACGCGAATTCCGGCGTAAGCGTTGGCCTCGGGATGCTCGTCCGCATGACGCGCTTGCATGACCTGGGGCTCGCGCAGCTCTGCCTGCCCGACGTCGACCTCGACGAAGAGGGCTATTCCGATTCTGACGCCTGATTACGATTTTTTTATTATTATGGACCTATATTTCATTTCAGAACCTTCTGCAGCGCAGACTCCATTAAAAACTTGGTATATAGCCGGTGGGCAAAGGCCACGGGCGCGGGCATGACGCTCCCGTCGCCCTTGCCCTCGCCCTGGAAAAAGACGCTCTTCATCCCGAATTCCGCGACGCCCTCGCTCGCCTTGACCTCCGCGGTCATCTCGAACAGCCCGTCCGACGCCCGGACGCCGCTGATGCGCGGCGAGTCGCCGCAGCGCACGTTGATGCTCGTCGGCGTGTGCGAGACCACCTCGAAGTGGTCGGTGATCTGCGTCGACAAAGGATAGTCCGACGCGGCCAGCTCGCGCGCGTCCCAGAGCTGGTGTGCCGTTTCCGGCCCGCGGTATTTCCGTTCCAGATATCGGCGCTGGATTTTATAGGCTTGAGACGCGCCTCAGTTAACGAGCCATATGTACTTGAGAGTATCGAAAACGCACCAGCACCGCTCCAGACTCCCGCGCAGAACGCCTCGACGAGCTTCCCCTCGTTCTCGAGCAGCTCAGGCCTGATCTGGCTCAGCGGCACGCGGCGCACGCAGAGGTCCGTCAGCACAGGGACGTTCTGGTTTGGATTGAATTTTTTGAAGAGGGCCGAGGTGAAGATGGGGTCGCTCGTGAACGCGAATGGGACGAAGCGCGACTTGCGGGTCCAGAGGAGGAAGCCGCCGAAGCCCACCGCTCCCGCGACGGAGGAGTAGGCTAGGAATTTGCTCGCGAGTTTCACGGCTTTGGACATCGTTGACCGCACAGGAGGTGTGTGCAAGGTGTGAGAGCGTTAAGTAGGTCGCTGCCGGGCCGCGCGTCAGCCCTTTGCCGCGATCTTCGCGTCGATGGCGGCGATGCGACGGCGCTTTTTGGGACGTGTGAACTTGGTCCCGTTTTCACCCATCCACGCAAGAATGTACACAGCAAAAATTACACTAATATCTACAAGACTCCATGGTATCAGCAAAGTATGTAACCCGCAGCCTGAGCTTCAAGCTCGTCGACCCCGATTTTACTCGGAGCATTCTGCAACGCCTCCTCCACGAAGGCGCGCGCTTTATCGCACATCGCTTCCCAGGACCCCTGCGCAACGCGTTCGTCGACCGCGAGCTTCGTGGATAAGAACGCCATAGCCAGGACCGTCGCGAACACCTCCTCCGAAACGCCGAGCGCGGCGCGCACCTGATCGACGACAACGTTAAGCTGGACGAGGGATAGAACATCGGGGGAGAAGCAGCCGTCGAAAGACTGCAGGCGCGCAAGGTCCTCTAGAGGGTCTGGTCCATGGTACCCAAAGTCGTCTCTCAGACGACAGCAACGTAATGCGCTCCGAGTTTTGGCTCTCTCTGCCTGACGCGGCCCTTGTGAAGTTATTTGAGCCGCAATGGGTGGAGAGGGCGGTGCGATGGTCTGCGGCGACGGCGGAGTGTTAGCGGTGGCTGCACGAGTCTCCCCTCGTTTGCTGCGGGTCCTGCTACTGCCAGCAGCAACGGCGAAACCAGAAGCCCTCGTATCGGTGTACCTCTGCGCCCCTCCTAAAGTGGGTAGCGGAGTCGCAAAACCTGCGAAGGCACCGGCGGCATGACCACCGACGCCGGTGGTCTGTGGGCTCGTTGGACCCGACGAAGTCCCGCCAGACTCGTCGACGGCGACGAAGGAGGTCTGCGAGGAGGAGATGGAGTACATCGTTGCGAGACGCACTATCGACGCTTTGACGGTCCGCGCGAGCAGGTCAGCATCGTCGGGAACAGAGGTGGTAATGCCATGCTGCCCGTCTTCGAGATCCTGGATTATCTTGCGTGCAGCGAGGGCGTGGATCGCCGGCGGGGACTCTGCAGCGTTCGCCAGATTGCTGAGGGTGATAGGGACTGAGAGTCGGATCTCAGTTCCGTCTTCAGTCGATCCCGTGAGAGTCACAGTATCCGGGACGGTTTTGCCTGGAAAGTCGACGTCAGCATGGCCGAAACGGAAAGGCAAAAAAACGTACCTTGCAGAATCGCATACACATTCAGACGGTTTCCGGGACTCGGCGTCCGAATTTTGAAGGGCGACTGTTGGACCTGTGGAAAAGGGGACAGTATGGCTTCAGGAGGGGGAGGAGCAGGCTCGTTGTCGACCTGCAACGGATCCGAAGTTTCGTCGGATAGATTGATAGGTGCCTTCTCTTTGTCTTTCCCCTTTCCCGGTGCCTCCTTCTCGTCATCGGAGACAATCACAAACGCGTCCTCTTCGTCAACCGGTGCAAAAGCCGGTACACCCCAATCCACCGTGATGTCTGAGATCAGCGGCGAGCGCGCGGCCTTGAGCATCCTTGCAATCTTGCCTGTGAACGTAGTCTCCCGCTCCCCAACCATCATGCAGGTCCCGTTTCCGACACGGGCAATGCCCTCGCACATCGCCGTGGACACCGACTTCCCGATCCCGAGGACAGAGACACGCAGATACGCCTGCGTCGGCGCGCGCGCAACCGCGCCTCGGACTGCGGAGAGCACACCGTCGAGATCCCATGCCTCTCCGTCCGTGAGCACGAACACGCTGGTCGGCCGGTCTGTCTTGCGCGTGCCGAAGCACTTCTGCAGCGCACTGCGGATCTCCGTCCCACCGTAGTTCGCCTGCATACCGTCCACATGCCTCGTCGCCTCGTCGAGGGTTGCCTGGTTGTACGGCCGGCTGCCGTCGTCCCACAGCATCGCACAGGTGCTACCGAAGGACGCGATTTGGAAGAGCGAGTCCTTAGCAGGAAGAGAGCGGAGCATGACGATGAGCGCCTTCATCAACACCGCAATGCGCCGGCCCTGCATCGACCCGCTGCGGTCAACGAGGAACACGAATTCCTGCCGAGAGACGTCGGGGAGCTTGAATCGCGGAACGAGAGTGAGCCCCAATGCCACGGTGTCCTGGGTGGGGTGCACCTCGGCAACGCAGCGTGGCGCGTCGAGCCCGGCGGATTTAATGGTCAAGACGAAGTCTTTGTCGAGAGCCGTCTCGGAGGACAGAGAAATGCGAGCGTAGTTGGAGAAAGGAAGGTCCTTGGCGTTGGGCAGAGCGGGATCAGGTCCAAGCTCGGTGGAAACGGTGTGGGAAGGACTGCCAATCTTAGCAATGGGCGCGACTGCCTCCACGTTCACGAAAATTTCGAGGAAAGCCGACTTAGTTTGGAACGAAGGCTTTTCTGCACAAGTAGCTGGACCACTGCCATAGCGCGCACCGATGTAGACTGGGAGATGGAACCGGACCGAGTCGTTCTCTTCGTCTTCCGACAGCTCAGTAGCGTATATGAGCTCGATCTGAACCTTCTCTCGGGGCGGAATATTGCCAAGAGCGAGCTGGAAGACTGGAAACAGGGTTATTACGGCCGCAAAAAAAAATACGATAAAAGGACCGACCATCGGGTGTTTGCTGCACTACCAACGCAGCTTGCTTTCCCGCGGCCACCGCCGCCTCGTAGGTCTCTCTGGCTTCCTGCCTTTCAAGAACGAAACCGACGACCCTTGTGCCATCCTGCTTGATCATGATGCAGCTGCAGACCGCTGCCCGGGCCGGGATGGGGAAGGAATATGCTGCCTCCAGCACGACCTCCGTGTCATTGAAATATGTCTGTGTGATCTTCACCTGCGCAGCAAGCTCTTTAACGCTGGCATCCGCTGTGAGGCAAAGCAGGGGAAAGGAGATGGGGTAGTTGTTTCCAGAGGAATAATATAAGCCCCATAAAGTGTGCGACATGGTGGTTTTTTTGGCGGCGTTGTGCTTGGGTTCAGTTTCGTTGTGGGTTGTAATTTACCAGAGATCTTCTTGGGGTTTATACAACATTTTTAAAGAAGCTTATGAGGAGTCTTGTGAGTCTTCCCTGTCTTGGTGCGACTCGTGCGACTCCCATCGGGACCGAAAATTTTCTATTGGTTGGGTGCGGGTGTTGTCTATCGCAGTGCATCCTTCGCAATCCTTTCAATTATGATAGAAAGATTGATAGTTTCGCTGCCGCGACAACGGGTCCGAGCTCGAGGTACTTGGTGGTCGCGGGAAGAAGTTGGGTGTGAGCGTGACGCTCCGTGATTGCGTAACTCATTATGTTCTGACCCAAAAAGGAAATTCACCTCTTGTTGAACGACATCCTCCGGAAATCTGTCGTCTGTTACTCCCCACCCTCCTCCGCAAATCAAGGGACGAATTGCAAGTATCTTTCCCGACCGGCAACTTTTTGGGCGTGATCGCTCGCCACTGGCATCTTTGGGGTGGCCTGTGGTTGAACAACCTTTCCAGCCGATAGAGTAAATACACCTCCTCGAACCGCAGAGCGTCAGGCTCCCGATGGAATCCAAGTGGGCAGGAAAATAATGGGACAAGACAAGGACAAGATGCGATTTCTTGGCGTCCAAGCCGCACTTATCGACAACCTCGGCCATCTTCGACCGTGAGTGAATTAATATCTTTGACAATTGTTTGACGGTGAGACGCAGTTCATAGCTAGGATGTCCGAACTCCTATGCTTTTCGCCGACAAAACCTTGGGATGAGCTTCACGGGGCTTTCTGATTCAAATATTCAAGCATCCCAGCGAATCTCTTGAATATCGCGCTCTTCATTGCTATACACTCTGTACTGGCCGCTGACTGTCCGCGCTCAAGTCATCGGTCCGATTCGCGGATCCGGAACCTTGAGCATGGTCCGACGCGCTTCATTTCACTCCGTCGTTCGTAGCAACTTTTGCACCTCATTCGATTCTTTGGGCTTCTCATGACGAAGTATGCTATCTGAACGGCTCCCACTCCAACACTCTCCTTTGCGATGGCGCGATCCTGCCCCTGAATGAATCGGTATCCTTTCTGGGCCATCTGTAGTTCAAAACAGAATTTCTGCTGGGTATTCACCAGGATAAGTAACTTCCTAGTCGACCTAAAAGCTTGCTCCACTGCCTTGTATAAATGAGGGTCTGAGAGGATTGGCGTCCCGCTATCTCTCGGGATGCGCTCCAATCCTCCCCCCTCCAAACATGTGCACGTCGTTAGCGAGCTCGCTGCCATGGACGCTGTCCCTTGGTACAAGAAGCCAAATTTGCGTTACCTCTACCTTGTCCTTCTTCCAGCCTGTATCGGTGCTGAAATGACCTCTGCGTGGGTGACACGCGACATACACCCACGACTTGAACATTCATCCCTTACAGCTTCGATACCAACCTACTCGACGTCCTACAAGCCACAAACTCTTGGAAGATATGTACGTACTTTCCACTCGCTTCGACAACGACACTCACCCGCATCGTAGTCTATCACAGGCCTGGGGCTAGCCAGATTGGCATAATCACTGCGATGTACTCGCTCGGCGCAATATTTTCTCTTCCTTTTGTCCCCAGGGTTGTAGATCGACGCGGACGCCGGGTATCGGTACTCTATACTGCTTCGTGTGTCTGCTCGTTTTTAATCTTTCAGCACAGATAATCCTTGGTTGTTCGCTCATGCTCGTCGGTGCCGTTCTCCAGGGAGCGGCTCAGAACCGTCAGTTGAATTCCCTTTCGCGAACCACAGGACTAGATCAAACCTCATTCATAGTCCATATGTTCATTGCTGCACGTTTTGTCCTCGGCTTCGGAGTACCCTTTTCGATTGTGGGTTCTGCCTCTCTGATTGCGGGTGATAGCGATTCATCTTGGCGCAATTTCTTCTCGCTGACAAAACGAAATCACCAGAGCTTTCATATCCGAAAGAGCGCCCCGTCATGACCTCTCTTTTCATCGGGTTCTACGGCGTCGGTAAGTTCGATCGGAGATTTTGGTTTTTCTCTCCCTCAGGAATTTGAATTTTGTAACAGGTTCGATCCTGATTGCTTCAATCGCTTTGAGAACGTGTAACCTGCGCAGCAACTGGGGCTGGCGCATCCCGTCCTTTCTCCAAGCAACGCCGAGCATAATGCAGCTCATTTTCATCATGTTCGTTCCCGAGTCCCCCCGGTGGTTGATTGCCAAAGGTCGTGGCTCTGAAGCGGCCGCGATACTGGCCAAGTACCACGCGGAGGGGGACGCGCAGTCGGAGTTTGTCAAGGCCGAATATGCCGATATAGAGAACACGCTCAAGGAAGAAATGAAAGCCACCGGTCAGCGCTGGTTCGAATTATTTGCAACCCCTGGCATGCGGAAACGGGCGGTTCTCGCGGTGTTTCTCGGCATCGCGCTCAACGTATGTGCCTTTTTTCTTAGTTGATTCCCGTGCTGATGGAAGCGAAGTGGACAGGCGGAGGGTTGGTCGGGTGAGGCAACACACTGTCCATTTCCTACCGATCTGACCATATGCCAGGAGCTACCTTCCCCGTATTTTGGCCACCATCGGCATCCACGACAACATGACGAAAAACCGATTCAATTTGGCCTTGAGCTGTTGGGGCCTCCTCTGCGCATTATCTCTCTCTGTGACCGTGCCGAGATACAATCGCCGTGCTATGTTTTTGGTGCGCGCCGTGGTTGTTGTATGTGCCGAGGCCAAATTCGAACACGCATATCCTAGCGCTGCACTACATCAACTCTCTTGGTCCTAATCGGATGGACTGTTGCGACTGCTCAGTTCGCGAAGACGCAGCATCATGAGTGGGCCGTAGTTGTCATGGTGTTCGTACCATTTATCTCAATACCAACCCACAACTTCATCAACTGAGCATCGTATAGCTTCATATTCTTGCTAACCCCAGCAGTCGCCATGGGCTACGGTGTTCTTATTTATAGTAAGCGAATTTGAACATGGTCCATAACAACTATCGAACAGATGGGAAACAGCCTATTTAATGGAAATATATCCGTTCCATCTGCGCGCCAAAGGGATCGTGCTCTTCACTTGGTTCAGCCGCACATCCGTGTTCTTCAGTCAACTGGTCAACCCTATTGGGTTACACAATGCTGGCAAGTGTACAATGGTTTAGTCTTTCTGTAAAACTAACTCAAAGGTTGTTCGTGTCAGGATGGAAATATTACATCACGTAGGGCAAATTCTTTTCTCCGGCGGACGGACAACTGATTCCTCAACCCCAGCTACTGCGTCTGCGTGTCGTTCCAGATTGTGTTCATTTATTTCATGTTCCCGGAAACAGCGCACCTAACTCTGGAAGAGCTCGCCTTCTGTGGGTTTATCTGCCTCCAAACTTCTTCTTGCTCAATGTTCATCCTTGTAGTATACGAAGATAAGGGGGAGACGGATGCAAAAACGGAGAAAGAAACGAGTCCCGACGAATCCGAAAAACCGGAATCGACTGGTGTTGAAGTCGTTTGATTTTTCACTGTGCCACCTATGTTGTCTCTTTTACGATCCTGCGGAATTCACTGTGTCCAGATATGCACAGGAATTGGAGGCAGATTGCTCAACGAGGTTCGCACACTTCATCGCAACGTTCAATTCCGCCAGATTATCACCACGACGATAGTTATCGCATCGGGTTGTGCTGAAAAATCATTGATTCTGCCAAGATTTTGCCGTACGTGCCTGACCTCATCCAGTCCATGGATCTGAATCGTGCCCCCATGGCCATATGAGGAGTCGCATAACGGCCGAAACAAAAAAGATGCTCTCAAGCTCCCAGGCAACAGCCGCGGCGGTCTCAACAGGAGGTCAGCCCGACGTTTAAGTGTACTTCAGCCCTTCATAAGCACTCGTCTACATACTGGGGCAACCGGGCGATTGAGAACACTATTGAGGCGAAAAAAGGGAACTGGTCAGCAGAGTTATGTGCTTTGTTCGGATGAACTGTGTGTTGCTTCAACTTGCTTGCGAGTCACAAATCCGCTTTTGATCGAACCCACTGATTTGGCGTGCTACATACATAGTCGCTGCGGTCACAACGTGTGGGCCCGGTCGACGAATTGGAGAAAAGTTTGAGAAAAGTACAACTTACGCGCGTACTTTTCCACTCAACTTTGGTTAAATAAGTAAGTAGGATTGAAGTAGGAAGCAAAATGCTCGCAACCAACTGCGCCAGACCACAGCCGCGGCGATGCCTAGTCAACCCACCATGCCGGGTGGTTTCGCCACAAACGCGACACCTGAGAGACCGTAGCTCGTCTACATACTGCGACCCAACAACGGTGATTGAGAGCATTGGCAAACGAGGGTGACAAAAATGGGAAGTGATCAGCTGAGTTATGTACTTTGTTCGGACGAACTGTGCGTTGTTTACATCTCACGAACGTGGATCCGGTTTCATTCGAATCAAACCGATGAAATCATTGCTGGAGAGCATCTCTATCTCGGCCAGAAACGAAGCGGAGAAAAAGGTGTTCAACAACCGGGTTTCAACACATGAAAAAAGAATCGCACATCCTCCCCAGCGAGAGGTGAGAGCTGTCAGACGCCAGTGTGGTGTTTGCCATGGCATGTTCCGAGGGGTCGTCTACATACTGCAACCCAACAACTTGAAGAGTGATCGAGAGCATTCGCAAACGTTGACGTTGAGGCAGAGAATGAGCTGAGTTACAGTGTTCGTTCAACCAGATTGCTTGAACGAACACTGTGTTGCTTCCATCCGGTTGCGAGCGCACGGTAACGTCGGTAAGTGTGGTTTCCGCTGGGTGAAACGCGGCTTGATCGCCGCAGATTCCCTGTGCGAGGTTGAAAACGCAGCCGAAACCATCCGCCTGCCGAGCCTGCCGAAAGTAAAATCCGGGCTCCGACTACGCCACGGCTCATCGGCACGAGCAGGGACCGTGCGCAATCAATCAGATGTGACCTTTCAGGGCAGAGTGTGACCCCACTGCCAAGCGTGACTCCACTAAAGGCCCTCTCCAAAATCCCCAGCCAGCACCAGCGCATTTTCGCGCACTACCACTAGGCGTGTCCCCGCCAAAAATCGTCCAACAAATCTCTCCTTCCTTACTCTCCAGGTGAGTTCCCCATTTCATTCTGAGCGTTCTGGCGTCGAGAGCACTCGCGATATGCCTCGTTGTCGTCGGCGACGACGAGGGCATCTATCCGGGCGCGTTTGTTTGTTTGGCCCAAGACGCGTCGGGCTCTTGGTGTTCGTCGGGTCCCCATGCCCTCTACGCTTGATTTCCGTCCTCTTTGGGTCCCATATCGCCCTTGTATGTCTTCAAAGTGTCTAATCGTCGCGTTTCGTCTCTAGATATGCCCAAGGACCCTAAACCGAAAGTGAGTCTCCCCACTCCAGAATATTCTTCTTCGTTTTCTTTGCCCGTCTCCAACGTTCCTTATCGCGGCTGTGACGGACTCCTGGGTCGTCCGCAATGCCGTCGTCGTCAGCAGCCGCATACGGCGAGGGGGCGCATCAGGTGGTACACTACCATTGATCCCTCGATCCCCCGCACTATTCGAACATCCCTACGTCGTCTGTGCTACTTGGGGCGCAGGGATCATCGTACGGGCGGTCGACTGCCACGTCACGCCATTCAATTGTGGAGTGCGATGGCCGACGGTGTGACATATCCAATATGTCCTGTTTTTCCGTCTTTTATTCCCTTGCACTAGTTCTGCGCTTTCCTGGCCTGCCTGGGTGTCGTCACCTTACTGTCCACGTCTTTCGCCGTGCATAGACGCGCACATACCCTGCCTCACGGATGAGGTCGGCCGATTTATTTCTTCCTCCATATCTTGTGTGTAGGCATGCCTGCTCCCTGTGCCTAGTCCGGGAGGGCATTGGGACGCGCATACGTCCAGCGCTATGGCTTTTCCGCGTCATAGTCGCGGAATATGGATTGTCTTCCAACTCTTCCCTTTTCTTTCGAGCTGGCCTGGCTGCTCTCTCCCTCAAATCGGAGAGCACTGGGATGCGCATACATCCATAGTCTCTGTGCCTATCTTACCGTCCATTTGTCTTGCATTTCTTCCGCCCAAACCAATTTTAATCTCTTTCCTCCCAGCGCAAGGCCGCCGAGAAGGCTGAGAAGGCCCCCCGCGGCAAGGCAAAGAAGGACCCCAACGCCCCGAAGCGCGCGTTGTCTGCGTACATGTTCTTCAGCCAGGACTGGCGCGAGAGGATCAAGGCGGAGAACCCCGACGCCGGTTTCGGTGTGTATCCCCTCTATCTCGTTTCGCAGCACCGCTGATGCGTTCCGCAGGCGAGGTTGGCAAGTTGCTTGGTGCCAAGTGGAAGGAGCTCGACGACGAGGAGAAGAAGCCGTACGTCGAGCAGGCCACCAAGGACAAGGTGCGCGCAGAGGACGAGAAGAATGCGTACGAGGTTCGTGTCTCTCTTTCTGCCTCGTGAGTGCCAGCGCTGACGCACGCACAGGGCGGCAAGAAAAGCGCGCCCGCAAGCGGCGGCGAGGACGACGAGGACGACGAGTAGGCGTGCTGCGTGTCTCTCCCCAATTCCGTCTCCTCCCACAATTTCGAGCATGTAGTGTAGTGTATGCTGACTTCCGCGATCTTTATGCATCGCCACCATCCTTCGGATTCGCACTTATAACTCGCTCCTTCTGTCTCCCTCACGATACCTTTGTACATACGAAACTTACTGTCTCTTATTCGCCGTACCATACTTTAGTCGTATCCCTGTGTTAAATATAACCCCTGCTTGATGTTGTATCTGCGCTCGAGTGTCGAGAAAGTATGCGTATTGGCATTTGGATGTGTCTGCATCCCACACACCGTACATGGCATAACTCTGCTCATGTCTTCATGTCTTCTGGACAGTCACCATCAAACTGCTCTGATCATCGCAGAATGTAGTGGAGAAACTTCCCGCCAAAGCGACAGTCCGCCGCGCGGCTCGGTACAGCGCCAGGGCATTTTTTTCGGCTCAAAGTTTCTTCACTCCGCAGGGACGAAGGCAGTCAATAAAGTTCATACAAAGCCGAATTTTCAAAGAGTCTCGAGTAATTGTTCGAGTGTCTTTCATCCCAAGCAGGTGGCTGGCACTCATAGCCTGCTCGAATACCCCAGTGGTAACGCGCCCTCAATGCCCTGAGACCCGCGACCACATGTTCGTCATGGGCCGACAGGTCTGTAGAGAAATCAAAGGCGCGGAGTCGAGATACCCCTTGTACCGTCGGACGAAAGCGAGCGTGGAGCATGTCCACAAGCGTCGTCCATTTGCAGCTGTTGTCGATGAAAGACCAGTTCGAAATTCGGATTGTGTGCAGTTTAGGCGCCAATGGAAGCTGGCCGTTGTGTGGGATGAGTCGGGAAATGTCGGCGTCCGATATCCCGTAGGGAACGTCGATGCTTAGTTCTGTGAGATCCGCAAACAAGCCCAATACACGTTCCAGATCGCCTGCAACCATGAGTGGGTAAGATGACGACCAGGAGCGATGCATCCGCACGCGCAAGATCTTCAAACAGAGTGAAGAGGTTGGGATGTACAAGCGGGAACCGTTAGAGTCCATGCTCAACTCCTCCAGCGCGGGCATATCGAAAGACTCTATGACGGTCCCGCTGGAACAGAATAAGGCTACACGCAGACGCGGAAGGAGCACTGGGACATCCGTACTCCCCAGCTCGGGGGTTTCCAAGCAGAACACAACCAGGTTTGTAAGTTCTCGGTAGGACGCCAACCTTTTGCGCGCCGACTCATCGCCACCGTTGCCCCACAAGCAATCGATTTCAGTATATTGAGTGAGCTGTGACCAGGGAATGTGGGTATAGCTCCCGAGGGGTATGGAGACTGCCACGAGGGCGAGCTGGGTGATGTTTCGCAAGGACTGAGCCTGAGGCTGAAAGGAAAACTCCCTGCGATATTTACACGAAAGCGAAAATTTCCGAAGTCCCTGCAGGTCGCCCACAGTGGTGGAGACACGATCAATCAAAGCTCGTGAAGGCTCGACTAGGACTAGCTCCTGCCAATGTGCTGAGCTTTTTGAAAGGGCATCTAGCAGGGTGAGACTGGCGAAATCGTCCGTCCATAGGCGCAAAAACAGAGGCTGGCGTCCGGATCGTTGGAGACAGCTCTCAATGAAATTCAAAGCGGTTTGGATTTCGTATCCTTCGTCGAGGTCTTTATTCCCATGATTGCGACCGAGCGTATCCGAGATTTGGGCTAGTGGTGGTAATTCTGTGAATTCCGCCTCATCATCGTCAGGGCCAAGCACAAGCTGCGGGGCTCTGTACGCTCGCCGAGGCAGAGGGCCCAAATCCAGTACACACCACAGTCGGCCGAGCGAAAGGGAGATTGTCCTCCACAGGCGGCAGATGAGTCCCAGTATCCAGGGGAGCTTTACTTGGGTATTCAGGTTCATTTCTGTATCGCGGTGGAGATATGGAGTAAAATAGAGGAATATCTCTCCGACGATCTCTGTTGGCAGCCGTCGAATCGGAGACAGGATATTGTTGTACCGCGCGATTTCAGCGGCGACGTCCGCGTGTTTATTCCGAAGGGCTTGCAGCGTGCATTCAAGCCGGGAAATTTCATCCTCCAGCGTAGAGAGTACAGTTTCATTATCTCGTACAATGTCTCTGACGCGAATCGTCTGAGAAGAATGTGGTGGGTCATTGGATTTGAGGAGGTGTTCCAAGTCGGAGTGCAGTGCTGCCATCGCAAGCGGCAAGCTTGCTTTGGGTAACGTCCATGAGTGCGCAAGACTGGACTCGGTGGAACAACGCACCGAAAGACTTCCGAACGACGTGGGGGTTTGGGCTGGTTTGAGAAGACCCGCCGGTCACGTCACGTTGAAAGCACTGCACCTTGGCCGGCAACATCCATGTCTACTACAGCAGAATCGGCCTTGTTGCATTTTTTACGCCAACGCACCCTAACCCACCCCTCTGGGCCTCAGCGAACCCCGTGCTCTCCCTCTGAGCCTACGGGATCTGCCGGATTCCAGTATATATCTCAACGCTGCCCTTAGTGCCTACGTCGAATCCTACCCTTTTGCCCTCCTCTTCTCGGTTTCTACTCCACAGCTGCAGGAGAAGGAGTTCAAGCCAGATTTCGAGTGGCAAGAAAAGTCTAAGGCGGTCCTGAAGACGTGTATCTTGACCGACCGGAACTGCCTTGCTGCAGCTCTTGCTGCCCTGACGCTGGACTTCGTGCATAAGCATATAATCAGCCGACGGTGGGCTCTTGAGGAGGCCGCGTACGAGATGCGGGCGCTCTTTCAGCTCAGTACATACTTGTGTTCCGGTTTAGTATCCCTTCAAGTGTTTGACTTTGAGCGCAATTAAGTTCAGTCGCGAACTCGAACAGCCTCCACACCAATGCACGCGAACCTGCCAAGAAAGGAGAGCGTCGATGACCAGGTATGCAAGGACATGATCTGGACAACAAAAATTTACTCTCTCCTAGGTACATACGAGAACGCGACGACAAATGTCGCATGACCGGCGTTGAACGTCAGAATGAGGGGCCTGAAGGGGCGGACCAACAAAAACGCCGGGCTGCCTTAGACTCGCTGCAGGTCGTCTGCCGTTCAAGACTAGGAACAATGTTCGTCGCCGTATATACTGGGCTTCTCTTTCCTGACTGTCCATCATCCAGTCCTTGACCTCATCGAGGCGCTAACGGGTATCAGCTTCAGCGGACAGCGTGCGAAACGTGTTCTTCACGCGCCCGACTCTCGGTGACCTGTTTGCGGCTTTCAGAATCTCCTTCGAGTGGACTCGGACTACCAACGGCTACGACGAGGTATGCTCCCCTCTTAGTTACATGTAGTCGCGATGATGAATATTTGATTCGCAGATCATCTTTCGCGGTCGAACCGGCCTTGCGGACCCAGATCTTTTTCTGGAGGCTCTGTGCGATGACCGCCGCCAGCCATGCGATTCAATTATCGACAAACCACCATCGCCGACCTCGATTCCAAATTCTTCATCATGCACAGATACATCGGCGACATCGTGTGGATGTCCGGTCCCATTCCGGACAGCGAGGAGGAGGATGATGACGACGAGGATGTGAAGGTCCTCTCGAGCAGCAAGGTTGGCGTCGTCATGGAGAAATTACGATCGCCGGAGATGGATGCTGCCGCGGGAAAAAGAGGAAATATTTCGGCCCATGATAAGTAGAGCTTGTTCCAAAACACTTGGTTTGGGCCGACTCACAATGATCGAAGTACATGCATTTTGACAACTTAAGCAATGTAATATTCGTCTCCGTACATAGTGTTTAGGCATAATACCTCGACGAACCTAAAGAAAAAGGCGAGAGAATTTTTGACGGCAGTAGACTTTTCTTTGGTGATCGATCTTCATAAAAAAAGCATCAATACTAGGACGACGTTCCGTCCATGATTTTCGCCTGCTCTCGGTAACAGCACGTGTGTTGACGGTGTATACGATTAATTTCGAGTAAGGACTGTGTAGAATTAAATGTCCGGTAGAATACTTTGGGGTAGTCGCGCAATGCCTGACAGCCGACAAACCTCAGATTGGGCACGCGGGCAACAAAGCCGAAAACAAGCGCGGGCTATTGAGCGTATCCTCACCGTCAACGTCGACGGAGATAGTGTAGGCAAAGTTTTCCGGCGTGTTGAGGTCAAGGCTCCACATGGAGTACACCGAGTTAGCGACCACCGACTGAGAAGGGCGTGGAACGTCGATTTCCGTGACAAATGGACGGGTGGTGTTATCGAAGCTCTCCGTGGCGATATAGACACGGCTAGGAGAGACGTTGTTGCGGATCTGCATTTAAAGTAAGATGTCCAGCATCGATGGGTAGAAAATTTCACAACACGCACCGCGATATCCAGCCGCCCCACCAATGCGCCACTTGCAGTGGAGTTGAGGCACGAGGATGCGGATAGAACTGCGCTGTCCTGCAAGGGGAATCCGACGCCGCTTTGGTCCTCCAGCGTGCCATCTACGACGAAGCGCATCGCAGTGATGCCGGCGGTGGCGTTGAGAGACAAGGGCGTGTCGACATCATCCTGCGCGCTGAATTCATAGAAAGCCGCCGTGTTGCGCCCGCCACTGTTAGAGATTTCACCGTTCGCAGGCAGTGTGAAATTGTGCTCGCCGCCGACGCGGTCGTTCCAACTGATTTGCACAATACGAGTCGCGTCGGTCGTCATGTTCCACAACTAGAAAACATGGATCAGCCAAGTAAGAGTGGTTGAGGGAGTTTACGCTTACCCTGACTCGACCAGAAAGCTGGAGCGTTTCGCCGTCGAGGACTAGTCCGTCTATGATGGGTTTGACGGGCAACGGTGTGATAACCTCGGTGAGTTGCACGCCGCTGGGCACGGTATCGAACATGCGCGCAAACAAGTCAGCGCAGGTCGACGCAAAGAGTTCAGGCGAATCCGCAAATCTGCACACTGGTCAGGGGAGACATAAAATGCAAGGATGAAAGGGTGTTGTACGATTGCATGGTCACGTTTCCGTCGCTGCCGAAGATGCGCTTGTCAGAATTCGTCGTATCGTTTAAACCGACGACCAGGGGATTTTGCGTTGTACCGGCAATGTACTCGGAGGCACTGCGGCACACGTCAATATCAGTAATAAAGAAATGATGTTGGCAGTTATTCCATACATGAGGTTGTCGAAATTACTGGTAGTCGAGTCAAAGTGCGCGACAGATTTGGTGTTGTTCGGGTCGTTCAACTCTGGAACGATAGTGGGGAACGTATCGTGTTGAACACCTCCAAATGTGTGTCTAAAAAGAAAAGAGTGAGCCAGAGCTGGGAGCGTTTAGGTCCGAAAATATTCACCCGCAGGCGACGAGCCCAATCATCTCCGTCTGTGTAAACCCCTGTCGCGCGAAGGCCGCTATGTGCGAGGCTAGGGCGTCTTGCGGCTCAGGGACCCCAGGCGCATTCGGCTCTAGAGCGTCTACGCGTCCACCGCGGAAGGCGATTTCGGGCCCGTTACTTCCTCAATATCAGTATTGCGAAGTATGAAAAGCCGGCAAACTGCACCAGTTCTCAATGGCGGTGATAGCTCCCACAACAATCATATCCGCGACTGCCAGCGCTCGTGAGATAACCTTGCACTATGTATATCACGGACGAACCCACCAGAGATATACCGAGTAGCCTGTGTTGCAACAAATCCCAGAGTGTTCGCCAACCCATCTCCGGGGTCCTACACGGCGCGTCAGCTTTAAATTACCCGACCAGGCTGAGCATCAGTCACCTCAGGACGGGCCAACTCTTCCTTGAAGCGAATTGAGCCGTCCATGCCGCCTGTGCCAGCTGTGGTGTTGTACGTCGCCATGTCATGGTACGCCTATGTATAATCAGCTCTGAGAATCCTGATCATGCACTGTGCGGTACCGTTCGTATCCAATCAGCCGCGTTGGACCTCCCGGTAGATCCATCGTTGGAAGGTCCCCCACCTCCGATGAATGCAGTACAAGGCTTGAGGAAGAGAGCGAGCGGCTGCTCGAAGCGCATTGCCTCAAGCGCGTCGAGCTGGGGCGAAGGCCAGATGTACGCATTGACGGCCCGGGTCGCGAGGCAAGCGAGAAGAGTCAGTTTGAGCATTGTTGGGAGAGATGTGCTCGACCCCAGGCCCCTTTAAGGCGCATGTTCTGCGGTGAGGGTTCGCCGTAGGAGGAACAATGTCAAGCTGGACTTGTCAGCGGACGCCGGGGTGAGTGCAACCAGGTGCACCCCTGGAGGCGCGCGTAGCTTCGTGGTTACTCTGATCGTTCATGTGAGTTGTTTCCGCGTCTTCTTAGCCGAAGTTCTCAGGTCGAGCAATTTTCACAGGACAGCACAGAGGTAGGGCTTCGCGTGCACCGACTCTTGTTTCGTTGAGAATGTTTGGTCTGGAATATTTGCCTGGGCTCGCGATTTGGACCTGTGAATCGAAGATAAGCTTGCTTGCCTTTGCATCGACCTGCGATAGAAGTGTACCGTAAGCCACCAGAAGTCTCGAAATCAGTTCGAACTTCGGGCGACTTCGGGCCCGGGAAACCTGCTGCGGATTAGATGGTACAGGCTAACTGCTGCGGACAAGATTCCCGCCTAAGGCGGGTGTGTAGGTGTTCCGTTGATTCCGGTGCTCCACTGCAGCTCCAGTCGAACTTTTCTTGCATCATCCCACTGGAGACGCAGGGAGCCTCGCAATGTGGAGACCAGTTAAGTGAGCCAAGCCGCAAGGAACTCAGGAAGACTGGACTCCGAATAGATCTGGAACCACATCAAGCACAAACAGCTCACCGCCGGTGGCCAAAAATGGCAAGTCATAAGTCGTGATGAGTCATCACAAATCAACTTGAAGTGATGCGCTCGATATTCGGTAGGTCGCGAACCTATGAAACCACGGAGATAAACCCAGCACATGCAACTTTTGAAATGACAAGCTTGAAGCTTGCCAGGGCTGAGGACAATGATTGTAACACCTACATCTACCAAGCGAGGCACTTATTTACGAGCTATTGTCCTGGTTGGAAGGCATCCTGCCGCGGTAATTTCCGGCTTGCTCAAATAAGGGACGGCGGTGACTTGTGTACCGCGGCATTGGGCATCGTTGGAGCAATGAAAAGACAGAAACACTCACGCTGAGCTTTTGGTCTTTTCACGACCGCCGCGACTGTGGATGAATAATAAACGGTAACGGGTAGGTCTTAAAAAATGTGCTGTGCTTCCTGAACAATAAGTAGTATGTATCCCGAACCTCAGTTTGAATCTTTTGGTGTGAAAGGATCGGTGATTGCCTATCAGTGATCACTAAAGTTCAACATTGTCACGTGAATGTGGTTCGATTTTATCTTTTTCATCCTCGTCAGACAAAGCACAGACTGTGTTGCAACATATGTCGTCGGCTTCAAGAAGCGAAGATTTCAAGCTGCTGGGCCCACTCTGGGGATCGATCCTTGATCATCCTTAAAATGAGTTACGACACCGACGCGCCAACCGATTTGATTGCTCTTTGTTCTACCTAAGTAGTAAGGTGGCTTTGTCCCAATTCAGTTAAAGCCCCTCTCCTCCTCTTCAGTGGCACGAAGTAAACTCCCCACTTTACCACTGCTCTTACCAGTGGACCACGCAGGAGGAATTTGCCCACCGTAGACGCTCCCAAATGCCAGTCGACCCTAGCGCGGATAATGGCGCGTTTCGCTCACTGACGACTGAAGAGGCTGTCAACTGGGTCCTAGCGCTCGGTCACATTCACGAGATTGACCCTCGGATCGAGCAGTCGAACGATGAGCCAGAGCAGCGCAAAATTGCCACCGACAATTTGCGGGTGGCACTATGGGACGTTCAAAGGTCAGCGGCAGGGCTCTAGCGTGCTTTCAAGGCTAATCAGGTGTGGGCAGATTCGACTATTTGTTTCCTCAGAACAAGTATTCGAAGAGCCCTAATCTCCGGTTGTGGCCGCTTGAATCTTGGCCAGATTGGGAAACCCCACATCCAGAAGTCCGCGATCCCGCCTTGTGGAAAGAAAAGATGGAGGGAAAGGAAAGTGGGGAGCGGATGAACTCGTGAGTAACTCACACTACCCTGACGCGAGTTGCTGAGCTGTTGCAAGTAGATACGTCGCGACTAATTTTACGCTCTTGGCGTTCACCCAGCTCGAGTTGGCAGAGAACTTTTCTAATCCTCCACAAGGTAGTCGTGGGAACTGGATTGGCGCAAAGAAGATCATGAGCCATGCCGGTCAGGATATCACAGAAGGTTCGAGAATCATATATATCGTTTCTATACATCTGAACCGCTTCCAAAGGCGGACGCAAGATGCCATGTTTAGCGTACTCCAGCGAGAATGCCATCCTAATTATGGAGATTCTCGATGTCAAACGTCTATCGTGGCCAGAACCCAGTCTCTCGGTCAGTCTTATCCGAACGAGTGCATGTTGGAATTCTCATATGACTGAGGACTCCTGTTGCAGGATTGGAACAAACTCAAAGACTGCCAGGAGGCTCAACTCGCGCCATATCAGGGTGGTACGCAAAGTACCATATGCATGGCGCTGTGAACCCACTGATAAAGATGTAAACTATTTAGGTCCCTTGGTCCCAATTTTGCGAACACCCCAGATCCCTATCGTAGTGATCCGCTATTCATATACGAAGGGACGTCCGAAGGTAATCAATGACTCGGGCACAAATGCACATTGTCGAGCTACTAGCGTTACGCAGGAATTTATAGCTCATCTCGAGTCACGACTATTTATGAAGAACTTTCTGCCACTAATAAGTTCGAACGTCAATGTGCGTGTTCGCCTGGAAAATCACCTCAAGTCGGCGCGAATAGTTCCGGAAGCACACCTTCTCATGCTCGCCCGCCTCCTCTGGTTCAATTCATCTCTGATCAACCCAACATGGGTTAGTTTCGGGATATCGGAGGAGGTCAAACGGGGAACGCGCATCAGCTTTTTCGTTCCATGCTTGCGCCCGCGCTTCAGGTCAGTGGTATGCCTATCTGTCTAACAAGAACCTGATAAACACAGAGTAATTGAACAAATCGAAACCGGATTGAAGCCGACTATAGACACCTCGTGCTTGGAATGTCATAAGGAGACGAACGCAGACACCCCATTTTGCAACGTGTGAGTGTTCTTTTCGGAAGGCACCACAGCACTGACTCTTCATTTCTGGTATACATAGGTGCAAAGCAGTGGTGAGCATTTTTTGTCTTGATTACAGCTCGGAGTTTTGACGCCGTTGCAGTATTATTGCAGCTACCGCTGCGCATTGAAACAATTGTCCTGGCATACCACTGTCTGCCCTTTAGCGCTCCAGATAGCCCACGCGCCGACGTCGCTGGATCCGGACAGATTATATGTCCCTTTGCTCGCATATTCATATTGGGTAGGAGATTTTGGGTTCTCCAGCGAGGTTGAGTCTATTAGACTGGGAAACCCATCCACGTCCCAGGTGCCTGAGAATGAATACGGCACGGAGCGCTTCATCTGCCGACTAGCTTGGAAAATTCAGCCGGGATTGTACAACCCCGGACGGAGAGAGATGGTCTTGTACGACCGGCGCCGGAGCGTTCTAGTGCGCTTCGGTCCGAAGGAGGTTCGTAGAGCTGAGAAGAGGGGAGTGACCATTCCATTTCACAAGGAAGGGTACCGCCAATTGCTGCATGTTTTGCGTGGAGGTCGTGAGGCAACGCAGGGCGGCCATTCAATGTACCTCTGGGTGCGAAGGGTCGGAGAATGTATCGAAGTAGAGTAAGTCTCCCCTTTGTTTGGTAACAGTGAACAATTTGGCTCACATTTCATAGCCTTAAAGACATTCCAGAGCAAACCATGTATCGTTGGCAGTGAATTTGATGTGGGGCCGTACCTGATTTGTCTCGTATAAGTTGAACTCGTTATCGCTGCGAAACTCGTTGGGACGGTCGAAGGTTCAAATCAGTCGGGGTAGGAACTTGAATTTCATTCGCGCTAATTACATCCTTCAGCCGGGGAATCAGATTACAACCTGCTCAAGGCAAGCTCATCCATAAGTCCAACAACTTTTCAAAATCCGGCGTCCCCAGGCCTGAAACGGGATCCCACCTAGTGAAAAGAGTCAGAAGAGGGGAAAGAGAGAAAACAACAATGGGCAGGCTTACCCTTCCACAGCCGCGAAGCCATCCGTGCCGCAACCTGGATTATTGCCGCTCACAATATCGTTGAATGCACCGTTGAAGTGGTCGGAGTATATCGCGGGGTTGATGAACCCCACGGGTGACTTCCCCGCGGCCATTCGTGCATCGTTGATAAGTGTTATCATGGCGCCAATGACCGGCGGGGCGGCGGAAGTGCCAGCGGCAGTCGTGAAGTTACCTTCAGCATAAAGTGTGATGTTGACACCATTTACTGAGAAGTCCTGGATGCGCGCGATGAGAGCGAATCTATTTGAGGGCTTATAGCATGACTCACAGGAATTCCGCGCGCTCTCTGGGAGTCGTTGTACCTATCGGCGCCGTAGGCGGGCTTGTGGTGCTCGTAATAATTCGCCACCGCCTTTTGTTGGTAGTCTGGCAGCGGGAATATATCGCTAAACCCGCCGCCGCTCAATGATGCTGCACTCTCGGGATCGTATACCGACGATCCGGGGTTAATCTGTGTCGCACTGACGGCGGTTACGAAGGGGCAGTTGGCTGGAAATTGGGCTGTTGAAAATCAACATTGTGTAAAATCATTGCACGGTCCCGCGGTAAAGTCTGGGACGTACGATTGAAACGCGGCGCTTCTGCACTCTGTGTACCGTTAGGAAATACGCAGAGCTTGTTGTTCCCAGCGACTCCAGAATCGCCGGAAGAGAACAAAAATGTGACGCCCATCAATCCCAATTTACCATATTCGTTGCATTGACGACGTTCATAGAACGGTGTGTATTCAGCTCGTAGAAGGGGATTATCAACACGCCGGTAAACCATCTTCAGCGGATGTTACCTTCGGTTCTGGCAAACGACACCGATATCACGTTGCTCAGCTCCTTGTTGCCGCAATCCTCGGGTTCATTGAAACCTCCAGGCGCTGGGTCTGGATAGGTCCTATCGGCAGATGGGTCGTCTCCACCCTCAGCGGTGCAGTAGCTTCCATCCAGCGCGTCCAGGAGATTATTGAAACCGGAAGTCGCAGTGGTGTTAATAGATAGAGCGAGGTCTCCGACCTGGTACAATCGCACAGGCTGTCCAGGCCCGACCAAAGTCATCGCATAGCTTAAATCAAAGTTGGACTCCAAATTGACGGCGGGCACCATCACTTCTGTTTGTACCACGCCGCCGTCGATACTGATAAGTTCCGGTCGACTGCCAACAAGGCTGGGACTGAAATTCGCAAAGAAGAGGTCGAGGTCTGAGGCAACATATGCGAGCGGTGTGTAGGCAACGATTCCGAAGGAGTTTTTGGCGGCCGCCCGGATGGTTGGTTCAGCTGGTATGTTATACAACGCGCGGTAACATGGGATAGTGGTTTCCACGTCGCAGTTAGCCAGCTCCGACTGAGGAGAAGAGTTTCGTTTCAGGACTGAGACTTCGCCCGTCGGAATGCGCGCAGATGATTGTGGTCGAATTTCGGTAGATCGAGCAAGTCCCTCGAAGTGAACAGTCGGGGTAATTATTTCGATGTGAGGTTTGACATGAACGGGGACAGCGTAAGAGGAACATCCTGCGAACGCAGTTCAAAATATTGAGACCACGATCATGTGAAGGGTAATTACCGAGACGCGTGTCGCCATGAATATGCTCGTAAACATGGTACTCAGTGTTCAAAATCTGGCGTGAGTTCGTGAGACAGAAAAGCGATACGTAACAGATGAACTGGCCTGCTCCACCTCTTTCACATTCGTGTCCTTGACACGCACCCAATTTTCTCCTTTCGAAAGGCTGATTCGGTGTCGCTCAATTCCAACTTCCTCCAGCCAGTCCATTACAACTCCCAACGACTCCTCAGAGGGTCGAAAGTACGCTTTGACTTCTTCCGGCGTCCAATGCTTCCCGTAAGTTTTTGAAGCGGGATGCGAGACTTTCAACAAGTGATCATGTAACTTGTCAATATTCGACTGCCTCAAGCCAATCTTGAGAGGAAGAGGGGCAGTCGAGGGTGCGAGTCCGCGAATTGACCAGCCGTGTGCAATATTGGTTCGTTGTTCATGGACCGAGAACGAACGAGGGGAGGGAGAGGACGAGACGATATCGAGCGCTGTAACAAAGGCAAGAACAGCCGTGAACATGGCTGCCGACGCCGTGTATCTTTGAAACGGTTCAAGCTCTGAACCGCCTTGTTAAATAGCTCACTCGTCGGATCTGCTTCGCCGCCGTGTGGAGAAATGCGATACTCAGTCATACCGGCTGTCTATCGGTACCGTTCTATACCAGTATTACCACTGGTAGCCCGGGGTAAATCATCATTATGTCATCAGGAAATTGGGTGCCGGGCCTCCGGCGGATTGGCATCATGATTTGATCGGGGGCTGGCGCGGCGTCCGTATTACTCATAGGCCTCACCAGCTGTCAGCTTTCGACGCGGCTTGTGCAGTGCGCTTCGCGCAATTCAAGGGCAAGTCGGGCGGTGCATCGTACGAGGGGATAGTCTGCCTATCAGCAGTACCGGTGGCGGGCTCGCCCGGTACGCTATAATCACGGAAGCTCGGCCAGCATGAAGAAACAAGCCTCAGAAGGCTCAAGAACACCCACAAACGCTAGTAAGTACTGCACCCCGTACACCACGTTGGGATTCACCTTCAAGGGGCAAGTCCTGAATATTTGAATCGGCAGGTCAACTTACTCCCGAACTCTATCGAGAGATTTTGTCACCACTTCGCCTTGCACTCCCACCGGCGATATGCATCATTGTAAGCTCTGCAAGCAGCCTCACCTCAAGGTTGGTGAAAGTCGTGTCGATTGCGATATGGACGAAAGTGGTGCGCCGCCAGTGACTGATCGGGCCACAATTGTTAGTTCCTTCACCCCCCTAACATCGGCAAGTTATATTCACTTGCTGCTGTTCGTGACGACAGTTCTAGAGGAAGATGAAGCCTCCCGCCCTGGCCCCCGCCCTGAACGGTCCCGCCCCCGCCGCGGCCCCCACCCTCGTCCAGCACGCCCCTCTAGGCGAACACGCACCAACCCTTGAATTCACCCCCTCTCCCCCTCCTACTCGTCCCCTTTTACAGGCACTTTGTCTGAAAGCGATACACAAATTGCATCATTACCTTGCGACGGGAGTCTCGCAATTCTTACCGCACTGGTTTCGTCGCTCTCACGGTGCGTAGCCGTCGCTCTTCCGGCACCGCGATCTAGACACTAACGCGTTAAAAAGGCCTCCCTCGCGTCCACACCATCGGTCTCCTGGGAACCACCGACCTTCCCGACGATTGGTGGATAGCGACGGACTTCCTTGTGTGGAAGGAGCTCTTAGCGGACTCCTACCACTCGACTTGGTTCAGCGCAGTGAACCTTGCTGCTGTGCAGACTCCTGTAATCCTCGGGGATCCGTTTGCCGACCGGTTGGACTTTGCCCTGGATATAACGGGAATCACCTCCTCTCCCGACTCCGTCACCCTCAAGCTCGATTTCCTCGACGAGCTCCGCGAGATGGTTCCAAGGCTTAGGAGTGATGACGCGCTGGTCCTCGTAATCTGCTCTCATGGCGACGAGGAGAACGGGAATGTGGTGCTGGGCGGAGGCATCCAGCCCACGGAGCAGCTGAAGAAGGCCCACGTTGAGAAACTGTTACGGGGATGCAAGGTGCCGCAAGACAGGGTCTACCTCGTCTCAACAGCGTGCTACTCAGGCAGCTGGGTGAGCGACCGCTGGACGCTGCTGGCCGCTGCTGCTGCCGATCAAGAATCAAATGTGATGCGAGCTTCAGGCTCGCAGCAGTGTCGTGGAGGCTTCTTCGCATACGCGGCTCTGGCAGAGCAAGCCGACGAGCATGGGCTGACAGCCCCGTTTTGTGAAGAGGTTAAACGGTCGTCTGCCGGTGGACACGACGGTTATGAGGGACCCCTGCGACACCCCCCGGTGCCCGGAGATCTCCATCTCTCCACCCCTCGAGCTCTGGAGTCCCCGCGCCGGTCTCTCCCGGAGGCTTACGATCTCATGCAGGCGCTCCGCCTCCGCATCGACGGGATATATAAGAGCACGCCCTTCACACTAGCCCCCAAAGAGCCCAATCCGAAAACGTTCCCGCTGTGCGACTTCGGTGCATTCTTAGCCAGGTTCAAAATTGTCAGCCCATCCCCTCCCCTCGATAACCAGGCTGGGCTACCAAATCCCACCAGCTCAACTGGCGATAGTGACACGCTTTTCGACACGCTGTCTGAAAAGCCGCTTTTCCCTGACGAGCTTGAGGAGCTCAATGCTCTCGCCTTGGCCTTCAACGCGGCGGACTTCCCCTCTACAAGCTCCCATGTACCCCTCATCACCGCATGCGCCAGATGGGCCGTCAATACACCCTTCACGCCTTCGGAGCTGCGTGTCATGCTGTCTCGCCTCCGCTACCACAAGCGCGCGAGTCGCCGTGCAGCTGCGATAGCGAAGTCTTTGGGATGGACGCTGACGGTGCCGGTCGAAAGATGGCGCAACCCCACCGGGTTGGCGCGCGTCAAGGAGGCAGAGGCAGCAGGCGCCAAAATTCGGACCTCATTCCTGTCACCGTCGTCTGATGGGGCATGGGTCGGGGCGGGGCAGCCTCGTTGGCGTGTGCCGGGTCCGGCGCAGTGGCTGGCGCAGATGTGGGTAGACGCAGGTCGGCCCGCAGTCAAAGAGGAGGACTGGGAAACCGCCGTCCGGTATGCTCAAAGCTCCCTTGACGAAAACGAGTAGTACAGTGTCGACATGTTTTTCTTTCTCTCTCTTCGTCTCGATTCATCTTTTCTCTCTTTACCTGCATTTGTAACCTAGACATCGATACACCAACGAAAGAACCTTCAAGAATCGTAGAACTGAGCAAAATCAAATTCGAAAAGACTGATAAAAGCCCGATCCTGAGTTCAGGATCGCGCCCTTTTTCGTTAGCAGGAACATCTGAAAGCCCCAGGCTACAGCGGACGATTATCTTGAAACTGCTTGAAACGTCGTAATCTGGTATACGATACACCAAACGCCGGTGTGCCCCGTCCGCGTGCTCATATGCTCCACAATAGCGATATGAACAGGAACATATGAACGCCTAATTAGAAAGTGAGGGCTGAAATTGGTGATGACAAAGGTAAGGATGTAAAACACAGCAATAGACGGAGAATACATAATGAATGCATCACATTCAGTCGAACGCCTCCTCCGCACTCCTCCGCACAAGTCTCCGGACCTTCTTCTTGTATGCTGCGAACAGGGGGGGACGGACGATGAGCGCGCATTACGGAATAATAAAGTATAAGTACCCTCGGGTTCCTTCCGGACCTCGATCGCGGCTTGGATGTTGGCGGGAGAGTCGATGTTGGGGGTGTCGGAGGACAAGAGGGAGATGACGCTGACGAGCTAAGTTTGCGCAAACGATCGATTAGAATTCAGATTTGATGCTAAGGCTTGGTGAACGCACGATAGACTCCACAGTGTGCACAGGCATCCACCTCTCGCCGGCATCCTCGTATCCGTACTGATCGTCGCCTGGCGCGTGCTGGAAGATCCAGACAGTCAATATCGGGAAAGAGACGGAAGGTGAAAGGAGACGGACAAGAATGGATACGCAGACTACACCGTCCGGGTAAACTGATTTGAGCTGATCAGCAGAGACGCTACGCGTCGCAAATTGAGGACTCGCTGTTGGGGTGCCACATCTCCGTGATAAACCGCATCTTGGGTGGAAGAAGCGGGAATTCCGGCGGGAAGGTGAGCCGAGCCTTGAAGAATCCGCCCTCGCTGCATTGCCAGTCTGATTAACGAATGGACGCGACATCTGGGGAGACTCGCGTACTAGAGAGTGTCTGGGGGCCTTGAGACCGACATTAGGACGGCGACGGCGACGAAGGACAAAAACTACGCACCCAATAACGAGGATCTCCCATTCGTACAGATTGTCATCGTCCACCAGGCCTTGTGAGAGGGTTAGTCGAAATAAGCGAAGAAAGGAGCCTTCCGTTACCGGCCGAAAAGCCCTCCACTGGGTGTTTGGTGAGCTCTGTGAGCTGACGGCGAAGAAGAAGAGTATTCGAGGCTGTCGGCGTCGATGGCTTCGACATGGGTGCTGCTTGCGATTCTTGGGATGGAGGTTGTGGTCGAAGTCCAAGTCCCGTTTGGGACCTACGGGCCGACGCGCTCCACGTGACGGGAAAGTTCCTTGATCTTCTACTTGTCTTCTACGCCACATCTGAGTTCCCTTCCTTCCAGTCTCGGTGTTCGAAGCTCTTGGGAGAATATAGTTCGGTGATGAGTATTTTTTTATGAATTTTATCTTGTCCTTTTTACCTAGTGCGCGCGCCAATTCTCGAAACTTCCTGCGTTCTTGCATGACTCGGTACTTAGCACTCAAGAAAACTCGGGACGGCACCGCAGAGCTACAAAACATTTGCAGAAACAAGAATCACGGTCAGGGTACCCATGGCCAGCAGCAGGCTTTACCATTTTGTTCTCCGATGCGACATTTCTAAGGACCCTTGAACCGGCGAAAAGATGACACTCTCCTCGCTCTCTCTCTTACTGCTAGCCCGAGGTTCCAGAACGACTATGAAACCTGTGCGGTGGGGGCAGGTATTCGCCCAGATAAACTTCAACTTATACCAGGCTTTGGCACGAACATCATCTTTTTTCGAGAGTAAAACACGGACGCCGTGGAACCTTAAGATGTGACTCGAGCGGCTCGAGTAGTGCCTGTCTACTCCAAGATCCGTTGCCTGGGATAGCTCAAGCTCGATCCTGTCAGGTATTGCGTTGTAATCCGGGCATCCAAGTTTTGTTTTTTCCTCCCCTCGAATTATACTTGCAGACGTACGGCCGATGGTAACGAAGCCTCCTCAAATTTTGACTTCCGAGATTTTGGGAGTTCATAACCAGCATTGAGTCCATCTCGGCCAGACGAGACCGACCACAACGTTGACTCTGGGTCGCCTATGTGAGCTTGTACTTACGCGCACCTGACATGTCCGATCAGCTGGTGTGGTGATCAGAACCTCTTCACAGAAAAAAAAACGCACAAATGCCTCTTGGCCTTCGTCAGTGTGTCAATGGGTGCGTTTTGAGTTCATGGGCTACGAGAACCTCCATTTCGTGATATTTAAACTCTGGTACAGATTGACAAACTGCCTTCAGCATTCTTCTCGACCGCCAGGTCACACATCGGGAAAAGCCTATATTATAAAGCTCTGCTGGCTTCGATTCAGAATCGAAAGACACAAAGCATCTAATCTCCCTCTACACATGAAATGCTCCCCAGAATATTGGGGTGCTAAAATACTATTCCACCGACGTGAAAGTTAGCTTATCGCAAGTAACACGTATTTAAAACTGTGTGTAGCGATGGTCTCTGGGATCCTTTTAAGCACGACTACTACTGGACAGAAGGACAAGAACCCCGGAGCTCCTTGGCAAGGACGCACTCGGAGATGCTTCATTTATATTCAATTCAAGTTACCATAATCGCTCATTTAGGCTTACCCCCTGACTTGTGCAAATTTATTTGCTTTCACAGGACAGAGATTAGTCGCCGAAAGGCTGGTATACTGGATCAACGTGTCACCAGTCATGAATGGGGTGGAAAAATTGGGGTGGTGATACTAATAGCAAGCTAACTGCTTTCGTTTAATGATATGAAACGAACTTGTTCAGTCTCGACCGACGCGCGCAAGACGCGCCCCATCAAGTGAGTCGCGTGATCGCGTGAGGAGGCACGTGCTCTCAAGCTTCTTGACCACAAATTCTTGACTCCGCCCTTTTTCTCGGATTCGGCGTCGACTGCTTGCTGAGCTCCCGTTCAGAACGTGGATAGGCGATCCGTTTTGGCTCGATGGACGTCCCGGAAGAAGAGGGCGAATGGAATCAGATTACCGGCGCAAAATGGCACGGTCTCGGGCTCACAGATCCAATAAAGAGCGTGGAGGTTCGCCCAACACGACATCCATCCCGGTTTTCTGAAGCTCAGTGTGTGCTAGGATAAATGGCTTCTACTGCCCGCCTTCTTGAAAGTGAAAGGTCTTGTCAAACAACATATCGATTCGTTCAATTATTTTGTCGAGACCGACATCAAGAATATCGTCAAGGTGAACAACAAGGTCACCTCGGACGTCGACCCTCGCTTCTGGCTCAAGTATACCGACATTAACGTCGGGCTGCCTGATCGAAATGAGCCCGAGGCTATCGACAAGAGGGTCACCCCGCACGAGTGCCGCCTCCGCGATATCACCTACAGCGCGCCAATCAGTGTCACTATACACTACACTCGCGGGAGGAACATCGTCCAACGGACCGTCAATATTGGGCGGCTCCCAATCATGTTGCGCAGCAGCAAGTGCGTTTTGACGAACAAAAACGCGACCCAATTGGCGCGGATGACTGAATGTCCCCTGGATCCAGGCGGCTACTTCGTTGTAAAGGGAACGGAGAAGGTTATTCTCGTTCAGGAGCAGTTGAGCAAGAATCGAATTATTGTCGAGTTGGACTCGGTGAAGGGGACGGTACAGGCTTCCTGCACTTCGTGCGTTTCGAATACTCTCAAAGCATCAATTTCTCACACTTTCTCGCGCAGATCGACGCATGGAGGGCTTAAATCCAAGACATACGTCGCCACGAAAAAGGGCAAGATTTTCCTCCGACACAACTGTGTTCACGAAGACATCCCCATTGTCATCGCTCTCAAGGCGCTTGGTATCCAGTCAGACAAGGAAATCCTCCTTCTCACTGCTGGCAATACGGATTCGTACAAGGCTGCCTTTGCCACGAATCTTGAAGACGCTGCCAAACTCGGAGTGTTTACGCGGCAACAGGCGTTAGAGTACATAGGAACGCGAGTCAAGGTCAACCGTAGGGTGATGGGCCCACGACGTCCTGCATGGGAGGAAGCACTGGAGGCCCTTGCGACTATTGTCCTTGCGCACGTACCGGTCAACGGCCTCGACTTCCGATCCAAAGCCATCTTCGTCGCCACGATGACCCGTCGGGTGCTGATGGCCATGGAGGACGAAAAAATGGTGGACGATAGGGATTATGTCGGAAACAAGCGTTTGGAGCTGTAATGCTTCTCCTCTAGCAAACGAAACGTCCTACTTATCTCCCCCTCCAGTGCTGGCCAACTTCTTGCGCTACTGTTCGAAGATCTCTTCAAGACGTACAACGCCAATCTCAAGACTGCAATCGACAAAGTCCTGAAAAAGCAGTCGCGGACGAACGAGTTCGATGCGTTCAATACCATGCAGTTTCAAGGCGACCACCTCACCTCCGGCTTCACGCGAGCGATATCCACCGGCAATTGGTCGCTGAAGCGTTTCAAGATGGAGCGTGCTGGTGTCACCCATGTCCTCAGTCGCCTCAGCTTCATCTCCGCCATAGGGATGATGACCCGTATATCCTCCCAGTTTGAGAAGACCCGGAAAGTCAGTGGACCCCGTGCCCTACAGCCAAGTCAGTGGGGTGTGTTGTGCCCCAGTGATACGCCTGAAGGCGAGGCGTGCGGGCTGGTCAAGAATCTCGCCCTCATGACGCATATCACTACGGATGTAGAGGAGGAGCCTGTTATTCGTCTAGCATTCATGCTGGGTGTCGAAGGTAGGAATCAAATTCGACGACTCGGCGCGCGCACTAACTTCCTGGATCGGTTTCAGACATATGCCTCGCCACTGGAACGGAGATTTACGGCCCTCACACTTTCGTTGTAAATGTAAACGGCACGATCATCGGGCTCACACGTTACCCTACGCGTTTTGTCGCCCAGTTCCGACGACTACGGCGGGCACGCCGTATTAGTGAGTTTGTGAGCGTCTACATAAATCACCACCACAAGGCTGTTCACATCGCCAGCGACGGTGGCCGAATTTGCCGCCCTACGATCATCGTGGAGAACGGCCGACCCCGTGTGACTTCGGAGCATATTGCGGTAGGATCTTTCCCGCTACCGCGCACTGCTCCCGCACTGACCGACGGGAATAAAGCTTCTCAAGAAAGGCGCCGTCACGTTCGACGACTTTCTTCGGAAGGGGCTGGTCGAATACCTGGACGTGAACGAGGAAAACGACACGTACATCGCCTTGTACGAATCGGACATCGTTCCGGCTACGACACATCTCGAGATAGAGCCATTCACTTTGCTCGGCGCTGTCGCTGGCCTTATCCCATATCCGCATCATAACCAGTCTCCCCGTAACACATACCAATGTGCCATGGGAAAACAAGCGATTGGCGCCATCGCGTACAACCAGCTTAACCGGATCGACACACTTCTATATCTGTCGGTGTACCCACAACAGCCGATGGTCAAGACCAAAACGATCGAACTCGTCGGCTACGACCGTCTTCCGGCTGGGCAAAACGCGACCGTGGCTGTCATGAGCTACTCCGGATATGATATCGAGGACGCGCTAATATTGAACAGGGTGATTGTAGCTCTTCTATTCTCCCTCGGTTAGCTGAGATCTCCGCAATAGGCCAGTCTCGATCGAGGCTACGGAAGATGCCAGGTCCTGCGCAAGAATGCCACGCTCATTCGGAAGTATCCTAATGGCACGTGAGTGCATTTGGTCCTCTTTCGGTCCGCGCCGTGTTGTTTTAACGCCGACTCTCAAGGTACGATCGCTTGGCGGACGCTCCTCAGGACGAGAACAACCCAGGACAGGTGGCCAAAAAATACGATATCATTCAACTGGATGGTCTGGCGGGTGTGGGCGAGCGAGTCGACCCAGGCGACGTCTACATCAACAAGCAGACGCCGACGAACGCTACGGACAACTCGTTCCATGGCCAAGCGGCCACGGTGCCTTACAAGAACACTCCCATGACATACAAATCGCCAGTCGCGGGCAATATTGACAAGATTTTGATCAGCGACACGGAGAATGATCAGACTCTCATCAAGGTGCTCATCCGCCAGACGCGGCGCCCAGAGCTGGGCGACAAGTTCTCCTCGCGGCATGGACAGAAGGGTGTTTGCGGGCTGATTGTGAACCAGGAAGATCTGCCGTTCAACGACCAAGGGATCAATCCTGGTACGCTTCTTCGACCCCCTTCGCGACAACCCTCACAGTCAGATATTTTCAGACACGATCATGAACCCACACGGTTTCCCTTCGCGGATGACGGTTGGGAAAATGATAGAGCTTCTTGCCGGCAAAGTGCGAGGTTTTCTTGAGTCCCCTCTCGTGCGTTTGATGACCGGCTGCTAGGCAGGAGTTCTTTGCGGGAAGCTTCAGTACGGAACAGCGTTCGGTGGTTCAAAGGTGATCCCCGTTTTCCCAGGAATGGAGATTGGAGATTGACCATTACTATTTGCGGTGCAGGTGGAAGATATGAGCCGAATTCTTGTCGAGAATGGGTTTAGCTACGCAGGCAAGGACATGCTGACGAGCGGCATTACGGGCGAGCCCCTTGAGGCGTATGTGTACTTCGGACCCATTTACTATCAGGTACGCACGCAGCCCATCTGTCACGAAGACCCGCGCTGACCTTTGAATAGAAACTCAGTCAGTGGACTTTGTGCGGGGATGTTTTTGGTTACAAGCTCACGATCTCTTGTTTCACAGAACATATGGTCATGGACAAGATGCATGCCCGTGCGAGGTAAGTGTGTCTTCGTCCGGCGAGCTCGTCAGCTGATTCATTCTCCGACAGAGGGCCGCGCGCCACGCTAACGCGCCAACCCACTGAAGGTCGTTCCCGAGAAGGTGGACTGCGGCTTGGGGAGATGGAGCGCGACTGCCTTATCGGATACGGCGCGACGCAACTGCTACTCGAGCGCCTCATGATCTCGTCCGATAAGTTCGAGGTGAACGCGTGCTCCCAGTGCGGGCTGATGGGGTACAATGGATGGTGTACCTATTGCAAGAGTTCCAAGAAGATGGCGCAACTGACCATCCCATACGCTGCTAAACTGTTGTTCCAAGAGGTATGGTTCCCCTTTGACTTGTCCGCCGCCTCGCTCACCGTTGCCTAGCTGATGGCCATGAATGTGGTACCTCGACTAATTCTCGACGATGCATGATGGTAATTGATTATCTGGCCACTTTCACGAGTCTTTTCCCGGAGGGACGCCGTCGGAAAGTAGGAGTGGTACTACTGCAAATGTATTCTACATGTATTGCTAGCTATTTTTCTTGTTTTCAGCGCAACTTGGGTGGTTGTTTGGCCTTGCGTGCGCCGGAGCCTATTGCCCTTTACCTTCCCCTCCACCATGAATTCTCGTAGTGCTAATAGCGCGACCGCCCTACGCCGGCTGATGACCGAGTACCGTCAGCTTACCTCTGGAGGTCCGCTACTCAGTCCCATCCGACATCCTGCGGCTCACATGGCTCTCTCCGTGTAGGCTCGCCCGATGGAATGTTTACAGCGGGTACACGCGTTTATATCCTGATGAACCCAAATATCAAACGTATTCCTGGAACCTTTTCCAGGCCCGGTCTCCGAGTCCGATTTCTTCATATGGGAAGCACTCATTTGTGGCCCGAAAGATACACCGTTTGTGAGTAGTCCCTCGGCTGAAGCTCGATCCAATCATTCATCCCAAGCTCTTGGATAGGAAGGCGGTGTATTCGCTGCAAAGCTGACATTCGTACGTCCATGTCAAGTCCGGGCGTTGCCGTGCGTCTGCAATTTCTTGCGCAGCCCACCGACTACCCGCTATCTCCTTTCAAAATGAAGTTTGAGCCTCCTCTATTCCACCCGAACAGTACGTATCGCGCGCCGTCCTTTGTTGACATCGTCTCGCCGCTTTTGTCCTTGTCCCTTGGTGTCCAGCCTCGGTTTCGTGTCCGCGTTGCCTTATTCCGATGGGTGTCCCGGGACATAATGCGAACCGATCTATCCGCCTCACTGCGACCCGTGCCCCATCGTTGATGTTAATCGGGGCCATCCCGCTCCCCGTCGCCAACGTGCAATCTGGCCAGGTCCTGGGTTCGATCTCCCCGCGCCCGTCGCGCCAGTGTACTACGTGGGCGGACGGACCCGGTGTTCTTCCCATCTTTTTTTTCCAATGTCTCTTTTGGAATATCACTACTTCCGTCATTAACCATGATCTCTAGTTTACCCCGACGGCACGGTGTGCATCTCGATCCTACACACGCCGGGCGACGACCCGACGATGTACGAGCAGGCATCAGAACGTTGGAGCCCCGTGCAGAGCGTCGAGAAGGTTATCCTCAGCGTCATTTCGATGCTTGCCGGTGTGTATCTATTCCATTATTACTATGTTTCCGGCGTTCTTCCATATGTTCTGGAATCGACGCTGATTGTACGACAGAGCCGAACCTCGAGTCGCCGGCGAACATTGACTGCAGCAAGCTCTACCGCGACAACAAGCCCGAGTACGAGCGGCAGGTGTTTGAGTCGATTCGCGAGCAGCTGGGGCTCTAGCCTGCAGAATACTTCCGAGTTGTCGCCTTGCGGCTTTGTATAATCCTGTATCTTATTCCAATGGATGTTTGCCCACCGGCCTCACGAGCTTATTCATACAAATACACGTATAATACAGACAATGAGCTAGCTACGTGCTGAGAGCCCGCCCGACATTGGTTTGCCAGTCCGATGTGCGTTCCTCGAGTTCCCTCTGGTGTTGGGCACGGCGCTCACGCGCAGCGGCCGTATTAGCATAGAATGTAAGAATCAAATGCTCAGCCTCAGCTTCGCGCTCTGCGTCAATGTCCTGCTGTGTGCTGCGCGAACCGCCGTGGAAGTTAATCGTGCTGCGCGCGTCGGAAAGCTTTTCGACCGTAGGCGAGCGGTCGTGCTTGTTCCGGACCGGTCCGAGGGGGGCAGCGATAGGGCGCTTTCGAGCCGTGAGGAGATGCTCGGGACCCTTTCCCCACCACTTCATAGCAGCAACACCGTAATTATAGTGGAGGAGAAGTGGAGATGGCTTGGGTTTCCTCGTACCCTCCTTGAAAGCAGCATCTTGGTTGTTGGGGACGTTTCGTCTCTGACGCTCATTACCCATAATCCATTGCAGGGTATATCGTGGGTTTATCGAGACTTTAACGTTGCCGATGAGCGGGGCGGTGTTGGTGCGGGGAGGAATGTCGGAACGCTTGAGAACCAGGTTCGGAGTCTGCTTGAGAATAACACGCATGCACGGAATCTCGCGAAAAATAGAAGACCTTTAGGATCACCAATTTCTTCCTGTCGATGAGGGGATGAACGACATTTGAGACAAGCATCCCGTTTCGGATGTCATTGATGTCGTCAAGGTCAGAAACGTTGTCGTCGTCCTCCGCGACGCGGCTTTCTACGATCTGGCAGAGCCACTAGATAGTCCATTCAGTTGGTCAACGACACACAAGAATTCGGGCAAGACGCACGGCATCTCCTTTGCTAAAGGGTACTATATGTATCCCCCGGCATGATTCTTCGTCGGTGTCGGTGAAGACGCAGGCTACGTCTCGTTCCGCGACTATCTCCCGGAAGTTTGCGCGGGTGTTAGTAGTCTCTGAGGCGCGGCCGAGTGTCATCGCCTCCGGATCGATTGCATGCTCGAGAACATCTAGGTCGAACTCAGCAGTGTTGTGAATGTGGGCAACAGGGGTTGTTTACCTTCTTCGCTGTCGCGAACAAAATAATAGACCCCTGCAGAGAGATCGTCCTCTTCCCCGATTTCATCGCCATCGAAGGCGAGCGCAATGTGGCCGTCCACGCCTAGAATGCAATATCCCAAGTAACGCAGGTATTTGACGGGAAAGAGGCACAGAAGAAGAGCGTCGTCCACGGGGATTTCGAGGAGTAAACCGTCTAGTTCAGGGTCTAAATGAAGGTTGAAGGTAGTTGGCGTCTCGTCAGCCATAGTGGCGTGGATTGAGACGAAGTTGCAACTGGTCAAGCCTTTCAGCTCGGTGACAAGCCAGGCCAAACTCGTCATCACAGCCACCGCGACTCACTCGACGCTGTTCTCCCCACCTTAAGGCTTAACTCAACACGGTGCTCAACGATGACGGTTTCTCTCATCCACGAACTCACTAATTAAGGCTGTCTCTTCATCCAAGAATTGTCGCTGTCGAATGGACCGTTCCTTTTGACAACACCACAATGATATGAAAACCTTCGGCGTGCAAGAGTCCACCTCCTATCCGATGAGGACTTCATGAGGCACACCACACCGCGCCACAATACTGTAACCATGAACTTACTGAGAGCGCAGAAACCACTGTTGATGACTTATATGCTGAAATTGCCCCTTCTCCCTCGGAGGAAATTGCTCGGAAATTGCTCGACCCTGCGGCTGATGCTTTTGAAGAGGCGAGAGAACTGTATTATCAAGGGAAACCCAGACTTTCCACGTTGACCGGGATGCGTTTGTATGAAAACATCGGTGGCACTGGCCGCTGCTGGAAGCTCACCCCGAACTCTCCGAGTCCCGTCATAAAAGAGCCCGACGCGTCCTACAGAATGCGCTCGCGTGAGAAAACAGAGGCTGGCGCGGCTTTCGAAATTGCACATCTGACCGAGTCCTTGTCAGTTTTATGTGGTGAAGCGGTAGATTGTGACGGGGGCTCAAAATCCAATCTGAAACCCCCGGCGATGTGTGCCCTTCCTTTCACCCTCTGCCCTCAGGCATTGACTTTCATTGTAGCGCGATCCGAAACTTCGTCTCCTCGTGCGGGACGTAAGCCCGGCGACCGCTCCCTCGAATGATCTATACTGCTACGATTTCGGGGCCGGCTCCTCCGTCTTCGCAAGGGCCAACAGATCCAGCGGCCCCGCCAGCCAGACGACAGAGGTTGCCACAGAGGACATGGAGCGTTGATACATCTGCCGACAACAACTCCTCCATCGTCCCGCAGGAACAGCGCTCTTCAGCTCCCTCTCCCCCACATCTTTCCCCAAGATTCCTCTGACCTCGGATTTCGTAGCCCATATGCGCTGCTTCGTGTGGAAAATCGACTTGTCCCATCTCCGATACAGCATCATCAGCCTTGTAGAACGCCACGGCTCCTGAACCGTCTGTGTGTATGATTAGATAGACTACTTGGACCTACACGACCGCTAGCTGTCCTACTTCTCCCATTGTACATTAATTTTGATACTTTGTTCTCCGCGCCATACATAACGCACGAACAACTTTTTTTTTACTTCTGCGGTGTCCGTGCAGGGTGTTTTTGTGCGTCTGTGAGCGCGTATTTTTGTGCCTTGGTGTCTGCGTCTGAGTGCGCAGCGGCGCTTTTCGTTTTGGTGTTGGGTGATGGTGCATCGGAGGCAAGGATGGAGCCGACGGAGCCCGCGAGCGTCGCGTCACTGTCGCTGTCCTCGCTGTCGCTCTCTTCCGGCCTCTCCGCCTCCGCCTCTACGTCCCCTCGGTCTCGTCGCCCACCATCTCCCCGCCCCACCCTCGCCCTCCGTGCTGCCACCCGCCTCAGCTCATCCTCCGGCGGCGCGATCCGCCAGTCCGTGCGCCAGCTCGGCGGCGGTACCCGTTCCGGGATGAGCATCGAGGGAAGGAGCCGCGTCCACCACGGGTGCGGTTGCGGTTCTCCTTCTCGTTCTTCCTCTGCCTCTTCCTCTGCTTCTCCCTCCTTTTCCTCCCGCCCATTTTTCGTGGCGTCCGAAGCATCCCCCTCCCCCATTGGCAACCGCCTTGCCTTGAGAGCTTATTCATACAAATACACATACAATACAGACAATGAGCTAGCTACCTGCTGAGAGCCCGCCCGACATTGGTTTGCCAGTCCGATGTGCGTTCCTCGAGTTCCCTCTGGTGTTGGGCATGGCGCTCACGCGCAGCGGCCGTATTAGCATAGAATGTAAGAATCAGATGCTCAGCCTCAGCTTCGCGCTCTGCGTCAATGTCCTGTTGTGTGCTGCGCGAACCGCCGTGGAAGTTAATCGTGCTGCGCGCGTCGGAAAGCTTTTCGACCGTAAGCGACAGGTCGTGCTTGTTCCGGACCGGTCCGAGGGGGGCAGCGATGGGCGGGATGGGGCGCTTTCGAGCCGTGAGGAGATGCTCGGGACCCTTTCCCCACCACTTCATAGCAGCAACACCGTAATTATAGTGGAGGAGAAGTGGAGATGGCTTGGGTTTCCTCGTACCCTTCTTGAAAGCAGCATCTTGGTTATTGGGGACGTCCCGTCTCTGATGCTCATTACCCATAATCCATTGCAGGGTATATCGTGGGTTTATCGAGACTTTAACGTTGCCGATGAGCGGGGCGGTGTTGGTGCGGGGAGGAATGTCGGAACGCTTGAGAACCAGGTTCGGAGTCTGCTTGAGAATAACACGCATGCACGGAATCTCGCGAAAAATAGAAGACCTTTAGGATCACCAATTTCTTCCTGTCGATGAGGGGATGAACGACATTTGAGACAAGCATCCCGTTTCGGATGTCATTGATGTCGTCAAGGTCAGAAACGTTGTCGTCGTCCTCCGCGACGCGGCTTTCTACGATCTGGCAGAGCCACTAGATAGTCCATTCAGTTGGTCAACGACACACAAGAATATGGGCAAGACGCACGGCATCTCCTTTGCTAAAGGGTACTATATGTATCCCCTGGCATGATTCTTCGTTGGTGTTGGTGAAGACGCAGGCTACGTCTCGTTCCGCGACTATCTCCCGGAAGTTTTCGCGGGTGTTAGTAGTCTCTGAGGCGCGGCCGAGTGTCATCGCCTCCGGATCGATTGCATGCTCGAGAACATCTAGGTCGAACTCAGCAGTGTTGTGAATGTGGGCAACAGGGGTTGTTTACCTTCTTCGCTGTCGCGAACAAAATAATAGACCCCTTCAGAGAGATCGTCCTCTTCCCCGATTTCATCGCCATCGAAGGCGAGCGCAATGTGGCCGTCCACGCCTAGAATGCAATATCCCAAGTAACGCAGGTATTTGACGGGAAAGAGGCACAGAAGAAGAGCGTCGTCCACGGGAATTTCGAGCAATAAACCCTCTAGTTCAGGGGCTAAATGAAGGTTGAAGGTAGCTGCGTCAGCCATAGTGGCGTGGATTGAGCGTAAACGAAGTTGCAACTGGTCAAGCCTTTCAGCTCGGTGACAAGCCAGGCCAAACTCGTCATCACAGCCACCGCGACTCTTCTTCACTCGAAGCTGTTCTCCCCACCTTAAGGCTTAACTCAACACGGTGCTCAACGATGACGGTTTCTCTCATCCACGAACTCACTAATTAAGGCTGTCTCTCCATAATTGTCGCTGTTGAATGGACCGTTCCTTCTGACAAAACCACAATGATATGAAAACCTTCGGCGTGCAAGAGTTCACCTTCTATCCGATGAGGACTTCATGAGGCACACCACACCGCGCCACAATACTGTAACCATGAACTTACTGAGAGCGCAGAAACCACTGTTGATGACTTATATGCTGAAATTGCCCCTTCTCCCTCGGAGGAAATTGCTCGGAAATTGCTCGACCCTGCGGCTGATGCTTTTGAAGAGGCGAGAGAACTGTATTATCAAGGGAAACCCAGACTTTTCACGTTAACCGGGATGCGTTTGTATGAAAACCATCGGTGCACTGGTCGCTGCTGGAAGCTCACCCCGAACTCTACGAGTCCCGTCATAAAAGAGCCCGACGCGTTCTTCAGAATGCGCTCGCGTGAGAAGACAGAGGCTGGCGTGGCTTTCGAAATTGCACATCTGAACGAGTCCTTGTCAGTTTCAAACTATGTGGTGAAGCGGTAGATTGGACAAGTGGTGACGGGCTCAAAATCCAATCTGAAACCCCCGGCGATGTGTGCCCTTCCTTTCACCCTCTGCCCTCAGGCATTGACTTTCATTGTAGCGCGATCCGAAACTTCGTCTCCTCGTGCGGGACGTAAGCCCGGCGACCGCTCCCTCGAATGATCTATACTGCTACGATTTCGGGGCCGGCTCCTCCGTCTTCGCAAGGGCCAACAGATCCAGCGGCCCCGCCAGCCAGACGACAGAGGTTGCCAGAGAGGACATGGAGCGTTGCAGATACATCTGCCGACAACAACTCCTCCATCGTCCCGCAGGAGCAGCGCTCTTCAGCTCCCTCTCCCCCACATCTTTCCCCAAGATTCCTCTGACCTCGGATTTCGTAGCCCATATGCGCTGCTTCGTGGGGAAAATCGACTTGTCCCATCTCCGATACAGCATCATCAGCCTTGTAGAACGCCACGGCTCCTGAACCGTCTGTGTGTATGATTAGATAGACTACTTGGACCCACACTACCGCTAGTTGTCCTACTTCTCCCATTGTACATTAATTTTGATACTTTGTTCTCCGCGCCATACATAACGCACGAACAACTTTTTTTTTTACTTCTGCGGTGTCCGTGCAGGGTGTTTTTGTGCGTCTGTGAGCGCGTATTTTTGTGCCTTGATGTCTGCGTCTGAGTGCGCAGCGGCACTTTTCGTTTTGGTGTTGGGTGATGGTGCATCGGAGGCAAGGATGGAGCCGACGGAGCCTGCGAGCGTCGCGTCACTGTCGCTGTCCTCGCTGTCGCTCTCTTCCGGCCTCTCCGCCTCTGCCTCTGCGTCCCCTCGGTCTCGTCGCCCACCATCTCCCCGCCCCACCCTCGCCCTCCGTGCTGCCACCCGCCTCAGCTCGTCCTCCGGCGGCGCGATCCGCCAGTCCGTGCGCCAGCTCGGCGGCGGTACCCGTTCCGGGATGAGCATCGAGGGAAGGAGCCGCGTCCACCACGGGTGCGGTTGCGGTTCTCCTTCTCGTTCTTCCTCTGCCTCTGTCTCTTCCTCTTCCTCTCCCTCCTTTTCCTCTCGGTCCTTCTCCGTCCCATGCCCCTCCATTCTTGGCAACCGCCTCGCCTTGAACTCCCTCCCATCCCCCGCCCCGCCCATGAGATGGCGCGCAATGTACTCGTTGCGGAACGTGCCCGCAGGGTCGACGGCCCGCACCACCTCGAGGAAGCGCCCGAACTGCGGGTACAGCGCACGCGTCGCGCGGGCGTCGAGGTGGTGTGCCTAAGAGGGCGTCAGCGAGCCGGTTCCTTCACTTTGCAGAGATACGTAGACGACGGACCTTCGCCCAATGCGGCCGCCCCCCATGCGCGGCGAGGATGCGCTCAAACGACGCGAACAGCGCGCGGTAGCGCGTCGGGAGGTTGTACGGTCTGTGGGTGAAGTCAGCTTGATTCCTTTCGGTCGTATGACGGAGTCCTGTCCCGGGTCGAGGCTCGGGAATTATAGCAAGCAAAACGGGTATATGGCAAGCAAAACGAGTACGGGAGAAGAGAGGGAGGGGAAACAAAGAAAAAGTGCACTCACTTATACTGCACGATCCCGATCCAGCACGTCTCCCCGCCCTCGCTCGGGCTCAGCCACATGTCGTCCCCCGCGCTGAACCGGATCTCGATCGGGAAGTGCGGACGCTCGCCCTGGGGGAGTGTATTAGCTTTTGGGTTTGGGAGGGGAGTGATAAATAAGGATAAGGATAAGTGGAGAAAGATGCAAAAAGAAGGCACGGCATTGAAGGAAGACAGAACGAAAGAAAACCCACCCCCTCCTTCCTTCCCTCATCCTCTAGCCACTCGTGCAGCGCGCGCAGACACGGCGCCGCGCGCGCGGCAGGGAGCGCCCATTCCGTCGTGTGTTGCGGGTACTGCACAAAAGAGAAAGCGTCAGCGAGCGTTCTGCAAAAATAAATGAAGGAAAAGAAAAACAAGAATCAAGGGAGAATGCAGAATTGAAAAAGAATCCAGACGAAAATGTGCCAAAGAAACCACAACCCCAGATCCCAGCAGCTCCTACGCTCCCAAGCGCCCAAAAGAACGGAGGGAAAGCACGAAGAAGCCACCCCAAACACAAAGCCCGAAACCAACGAATGACAGTCCCCACGCCACGATGGCAATGGTCAATCGCTCCCCACACCGAAAAAGCTTTTCCACTTCCTTCCCTTCTTCCGTGCACCCTTCTTTTTCGGCCACTCCTTCTGCCAGGGCGAGCGCGGGCGACATCCCAAAAAAGCCGCCCAAAAAAAGACGGGCCCGTGCCCGTGTCCGTGCCATGCGTCAATGACAAAGACGTGCTTCTCCCGCGAAGGTTTTCTCCCTCCCTCGAGAATAGTCGGGGGAATAAGGGAGGGGGAAGGGGGAGAGGGAAGCGGCACGGGGAGAGGGGCAAGGGGCAAGGGCAAGGGAAACCAGAAGGGAGAGGGGAGAAGACGGCCGGGCACAACGCCAGGAGAAAGGCCCAGAGAGATGTGGCCAGAAAACAGCCTAGCGGATATCGCAGACACAAGCGGATATGTATAACGACGAAGGATAACAGCACAAAATGCGAATACGGTCTCGCCTCCATCCGAAGAACGAAGGAAAATAAAATAAAACGCAAGGGACGGGACGGTCAACAAGCCGAAAGCGCGAGATCCCAGCAAACCGTGCACCATCACCCAAAGGCAAAGTCGCGTACCGCACACCTCCGCCCCGCCGGCGAAGAACGGTGAAAAGGACCCGACCGAGTCTATTCCCAAGGGCCGCGCACCGCAAGGCGCGCGCACCTCCGACGGGCAAACCCGAACCCGAAAGAAAGCAAAAAGGCCGTGCTTCCCAAATAGGAAGGGCCGACGATCCTCGTCGTCTCCGCAATCACAAGCGTGCATCGACGCGGAATCATCGTCAAGACAATCCCAGACAATCCCAGCGAGGCCCCGTCTTCCGTACCACCGCGATCTGCGCTCCTGCCGAAACGAGGAACACCCGAAGCAACCTCGGGAACGGGAACGGGAACCTCCGCAGGATTGGATGCAAGATGAAAAGAGGCGCCATGCGAGCACTCCCCCAAAGAGGAAGGAAGGCGAGGATCCTCGAGCCAGCGGCGAATCGGCCAAAAACCGCAAAGACGAATCGAAACCGAAACCGAAACCGAAATAAGTCGGTGGCGCGGGACGCCCGAAAGAAATGAGGTGGCGGCGCGGGACGCCCGAGAAATGCGAATGTGAATGCGAGTAAAGAATTAAATATTGAAGAAAGAACCCCGGCTCCCTCACACACGGGGAATGAGAATGGAAATGAAAACGAAAATGAAAACGGAACCGTCGTCGACGCCGAGAGTGCGCGGTGAACGCAGGGCAAGACGCCGGAGAAAATGAAACAAATGAGATGAAATAAACAGAAAACCCGAGTCAAAGTGCAGGATCAAAAAAAACCACACCTAAAACCCCCCCCAAAAAACAGCAAAACCAGCGCAAACCAAAGAAAAAAGCAGAAAAACAGGCGAATAAAAAAACGCACCCGACACTCGATATTAAACACGCCCACGCTCTCGTCCACGCACACGCCGCCCGGGCCCGCGAGCCAGCACGCGAGGCGCGCGGCCCAGATGTGTGCGGGGCGGGTGAGATGGGCGAGGGGGCGGGAGAGGAGGTAAGTGGTTAGCTGGTATGCGTAGACAGCCCAGCAGGTGAGGAGGGCGGGGAGGGAGGCGGGGAGGGAGGAGAGCCAGAGAAGCCAGGTGAAGGGCCAGAGGAGGGAGGCCAAGGCGGATCGTGGTGATGATTTTGGTGATGGAGTACGAGAGGTAGGTGAAGAGGAGGAAGTAGAGAAGGTAGGCCTCGGCAAAGGGCGGGCGAAGCGCGTGAGGAGGAACAGGAACTGCACGGCGTGGAACCCGACGACCGAGTTCCAGAACCACGAGCCCGCGGGGTTTATTGACTGCAAAATAAATCAGAAACCTCAAGAGCCACGAGAAAAACCCGCACCTCCGTCGTGCGACTCGCGACCATACACCTCACAACGCCGATCGCGGGGAACCACCAAAAGCGCGTGTGCTCCCCGCTGCCCTTGAGCGCGTCCAGATCGCGCACGACCTCGGCGAACGGGCGCACGGTGTGCACGTCGCGCAGGCGGAACGCGGGCTCGACCTCGAGCGCGATGCTGAGGATCAGCCCCGTCGCGCCGAGCCCGCACACCGTCGCCTCGAACAGGTCGCGGTTCTCCGTGGGGGAACACGTGAGGACGGTGTTGGCCGGGGTGAGGAGCGTGAGGAACAGGACGTGCGTGGACATGACGCCGAAGGACACGCCGGAGCCGTGCGTGGCGGTGGCGACGATGCCGGCGAGGGTCTGGTCGGAGATGGAGCCGAGGTTGCGCATGGCGAGGTTGTAAGGGGCGAGCGCGGCGTGCAGGTCGGTGAGCGTGATGCCGGCTTGGGCGACGATGTAGTTTTGCGCGGCGTTGACCTGATTTGTAAATTAAATTACAAAAATTGGGGAGACAAGAAAAGACCTCTAGAACGGCATTCATGCGGGTCATGTTGAGCATGTAGTCGTTGGTGCACGCGACGTCGGAGGGCGAGTGGCCGATGCCGACGGGGCGGAGGACGCGGTGGTCGCGGCGGGCGAGCTCGAGGGCGAGGCGGCAGTGGTGGAGGGTGGTGGGGACAAAGACGGCGCGCGGTGCACAGGTAAAGGTGCGGGCCCAGTTCTCCCAGCGGACCCCCGTGACCGCGATGTCTGCGAGCGCGTCGACGAGGACGTGGCGGTGCACGGCGGGGTAGGGGTAATGCATGGGGTGCTGGGGTGTGCCATGGTGGGAGCAGGTTGGGTGTTATATAGACGGTGGTGGGACTGGGGTCTCACAACCACGGCGGCAAAGAAAGTCGAGCACACAAGCAAAGATCTGGATTGAGATCAGCACAGATCTCAGATCCAATCACTCGCACACGCGTCTCTATCCAGGGTAATCCCGCCGACCACTGCCAGCCTCAGTCTGATCCGCACAATACGAGATACCTCCCCCGGCACATTCTTGTCGCACAAATCAAATCTCTTTTTTTTCAACAGCTCCGAGGGCCGGTGCTTTGTGGCCACGCATGCAAAAAATACACGTCCCCCCCCAAATACTATCTATCACAACTTGGACCTACAACGCACAGTCTAAAACACCAAGGCAACGCCGTCGTGCCTCGCCCGTCGCCCGTTGCACATCCAACTGTGGGAAACCCCCGGGAGCTGTAGGGACCCACATGTCGGGCTCCCCTTGCGTCGTCCTCCGGGCCTCCGGCCTTGGTGAATGGGGATTTGGCAAGGGGTGCAACAGTCTTCGTTTGAGCCCGGGAGGTGCCGAGGAATTTCAGATTTCCTTTTTTTTCGTTCGGCCGCGGCTAGTCCGTTGTCAATGCGCGTTGTGTATTGTGTATCGCGTGTATTGCGCCGCCGGTTCCGGCCCTGTTCGAGGGCGGTATGAAGGGTAGAACATTCGACCGCCTTGTCCCTGCTGAACGTTGAATCTCCGTCCAACCGCGTCCCGGCGAATTTCATTCCAAGGTTCAAACGCAACACGAAATTGAATTTTAATTTGAACCACCTCGTCCCTGCCTCTCGAATTTTCAACCGTCCCTGCGTTTCACAACGCCAATGTCCCCCTTCACCTCTCCATCCCCATAATCCAAACCCCTCCCACCAGAACGCCTACGTAAACGCAAAAACAACCCTCCCCCACTCCCCCCCGCGGCCATCCAGCAACACCCCGCGCACCTCCGCGCTGTCCAGTTCCAGCGCGAGGTCGAAGTCTGCGTCGAGTTGTTAGTTGGCTACTTCTTTCAAGGATTTTTGAGAAAAAAGATTGGGGGGGGGAGGGAAGGAAAGAGAAGGGAGGGAAATGGGAAGAAGGAAGAAGGAAGAAGGAAGGAAGGAAAGAAGGAAGGAAGGAAACACACCGGTATAAAACCCGCCCTGGGGGTGCGTCGCCGCCGCTTCCTGTAAAAATACCGCAAAGTCAGTAGATTGTTCACAGAACTGAACCCAGTCCTCCGTAAGTGTCAAAAGCCAAAAGTCAACCCCGCCGGCGGTTCGCCGTTGCAGGGTGTAAGATCCAATACACAAAACCATATGCAACCAAAAACCCCTCAAAAAAAAAGAAAAAAAAACGCACCGCAAACCCGCCCATCCCCCCCACATCCGCGCGCCACACACACAGCTCGCGCAGCCCCGCGCCGGGCTCGTCCGCGTAGCGCGCGGACGCGGAGGGCGTGGTGTAGAGCGTCGCGATGAAGGTCGTGTCTGCGGTGTGAATTAGTAAGGGTATAAGTAAGGGTATAAGTAAGGGTGGGTTATATGGGAAGGACGGGAAAAGAGGAGGGAGGGGGGGAGGGAGAGAGGAGGTGAGGGGAGAAGGGAGAATTAAAGGGAGAGGAGGGTTGAAAAAGACAACGTTCAACGTGGTTGAAAAATCAGCGAGAATGTTGGAATGGTTGAAAATGGGTGAATAGTGAAAAAGACAATTAATGGTTGAAAAAACAAGCGACGGGGTTGAAATCCCGGAAAAAACGCCCCAACCACGGAAGAGCCAAATCCGAACCCAAAACGAACGATCAGCAATGACCGATGCGCGAAAGAAGTCGAACACCAGAGGCCAAGGCTCCGAGAACGAAAAATGACCCGCCAAGATAAATCCCTACGCAACGACGCGGAAAAATCGACGAAGATCCCGTTGCGTTTTTCTCCGCGCCGCGAAAGGATACGCCGATACATTGACATATCGACATGATACGCCGGCTATTAGGCTCTGCGTGGAAAACCGTGGTCGTATCTGCCGTCAAAGGATACTCCGCCACCCACACACAAAATACACCGCCCCGCGGAAAGAAATGTGCTCCATTGCACAACTGAATAGAATAAAATCGAATGCACGTCGTGCGTCCGCGGTGCACGGCACGGCGACCTCCAAAAGGATGCAGAGGTCTTCCCGGACTCTGTGGGACACGGCGAGGTCCAAGATGGAAATAGAACTTTGGAATAGAAAGGAATAAAATAGAGGAAGGGAAGGCAAGGCAAGGAAGGCAAAGGACGAGAACGGCGAAGCGCCGATCATCCAATTTGGCGCTACGTTCACGATCGGGCGGAGATGAGCGCAAGATGTGCGAGGCGGGATTAGCACGCGAATGGGGCGCGAAGGGAAGTGCAGGCAACCAAGGAATGAAATAAGGAAGGAACGAAGCGGGCGTGCCAGGACACATATGGAAGAATGAATACGCGAACGGGAACGCGGAGCGCGCGAGCGACGCGACGGAGTAGGAGCAGCAGCACATTTGAGGCTGAGGCTGAGGCCATTCAACGGAAATAGCTATTAGTGATAGGGTGGGATGGGAACGGCGCGTCGGGGCGGGTCGAGGCCCACAGCCTAGCGCGCCGTGGCCACGGCGAAGTGCACTAGCACAGTCACAGTGCACACTGCACACTGCAGCGACTCGCAGCGAAGCTAAGCCGCCTCCGCGAAGACGCGATCGCCCGACCGTGCGCGTAATCTCGCGTGCGTGTTGCGTAGATTATGATTAGATTAACCAAGAAATCGGGAAGCGAAGCGCGAAGAGCAAAATGAAAAGACTCGCGTTGGCGTAAACGGAAATTCAAAAAGGGGGTGGGAAGACGAAAGCCAAGATGGAGAAGGCGAAGCGAAGCGGCCAGGAACGCAGCGACGACCGCGTTCGCGACCGCGACCTCTCGAGGCCAGAGAGTCTGCGCCGAGGCCCGAAGCTAAAAGCAAGCACAAACCCCGACGGCCGAAGCCTAAACTCAAGACAGCACAGCGATTAACCGTGCGCTGTATTGGGGTCGAGCCTGGGCGCAGCCACCCCACCATCGCATCGCAGGGAGGCCCCGGAGGGGGATCGTCGGATCGATATCGCACGCGCACACCACCCCGCGTACCACCGCATCTGCATCTGCATATGCGCACAAGTATCCACCGCAAACAGATAAGCCCACAGCCGAGGCTTGCTCGTTTGTGTCTGGAGCGTGCACGCGTCCGCACTGGCAACTCTTCCCACCGTTCGCGAAAGGAGATTTGCGGGCGGCCGGAATAGGAAGGTGGAAAGAACTTGAGATGACGGAAAATTGACGCGCCGCCGGTGGTGGCCTCGGATTTTGCGCCCGTGGCGCGTGGCGGAGGCGGAATGACCCATGGGGGTACCTAGGTTTTGCCACGCGTGATACGCGACGCCGCGGCCACGCGAGCGGGGAGCAGAAAGTGACGCGAGGTTCCGAGAAAACATCGGTCGCGAAGGGAGAATCCACAGAAGAAAAGGAAAAAACGGGAGTGCACCACGGACGACGAAGAAGGGAAAAAAAGAGGGAGAGTGGAATAAAACGTACCGTCCCGTGTACTCGAGAATTTACTGCCCATGGAAAATGTGAGCCTCAAACAAGAGAAAAGAAAAGGCGCACCAGAACCGCGTCGTGATGCGTTGCCTGCCGTCGGCGGATGGCGGTGGATTGTTGTGGTGGGTTTCGAAAAAAACAAATGCCCCCGCGGGTGTAGAATGCAACGGCGACAACGCGGTTGATTTACGTGGTTCGCGAATAAATTATCACAACCAGGACCAGGGGAGAGGGCGCGGGCCCGAGAGTAAACGGCGTGCGAAAGGCAGCGCATGGGTGTAGACAGATCCAAGGTACCCGAATTGATTGTGTGTCGTAGTCCATCCACATCGATTGGAGCGTTTGATTGTCGCATATTGAGAACAAACATGCGACCGTGGTGCGCGAGAGATTATGAACGTTGAAGATGTGTTGAAAAAAAGTGAACATGCCGACATGCCGAGTGATGGGATTTCGGCGCATGAGGGCCGGCGTGGGTTGAACAGAAAATAGGTGTGGGGAAGACGACGACGTGCACAGTGGGAGTCGATAGAAGCCCGCGGCGAGGTCGATGTACGGTACGTCGAAGGTCAAAGACCAGCCCAGGGCGCGCCGCAATGTCGGTCGCCGTGGTCGAATTTGAACCCGCAGACACGCGCATGTGCGAAGGCCGAAAACACATAAAGTGTTCGGATACGAACGTGTTTGGGAAGTGATTTATAAAAGGAGAGGGTTACATGTAGCCATCCGTCAGCGAGAGTGAAACTCAGATTGATTGTGAAGGTAGAACGCACCCTTTACGAATGATAGCGCCCCTCTGCACGAGGTACTGTAGCCTGCAACAAATGAGCGACGTCAGTATATGTCAATGTATACGCAATATTCACGCGTCAAGCCATGTGCGAAGAAGAGGGAAAAAGATAAAAAAGATCATCGACCAAAGAACTAGAATCGCAACCGTGTGAACATTGCCATCCGAACGGCGCAGTAATTTTAAACGCCGCCCAAAATTACACTCCGCGGCGTTGGCGCAATAAGCCAGCGACTACGGTGGGAATTCGCCCGGGCTGGATGCGCCAATGGGCCTGATCATGCGCCTGCCGGGTTGTAGGGTCGACGGAATTCGAACGAGGACCGTTAGGCAGTTTGATCCCACCCAAGCGTTCCCACCATTCAAATGGGAGGGAAGGGGACGAGTCTAGAGGACTCCCGGGCCAAATTTCACGGGACTGAGTCCGCGATGGTGACCAACACCTGCTTCTGAAGTGGCCTCGGGTGCCTGAAAATAAACGATCGTGAACGACGTGTGGCATTCGTGCGAACACGGCCGTATCTGATACGATATGTCCGAAGCAGTCCGAAGCGGAATGGACGCATCGCGGCAGCAGGAGGAGATATGGGCAGACCCAGGGTCTCTTATCCGATGGCACACCGGGTGTAAACACCAAGAAGATGCCGGGGACGAGTTGGGGCTGATGCCAGGACAGAAAAAGACGAAACATAATGAACGGGCTACTCACCGATTCTCGCAAATCTCGACCCCGGCATCATTGACGTGAACATACTGGGGCCGGCGAACCCGGTCCTCCGGCTCTGCCGGGAGCTTGACCTAAACTTGCGCTCAAGAACAACTGCCGCCCATTGACTGGAGCGCCGCGTACCTGTGGGTCGAGAAATTTTGAGCGAACCGCAGTTGGAATGTGGACCAATCAGACCTTCATAACGTACGACCGCGGCACGACGAGCTGAGAAACAAGTGGACGACGAGCGAGACCATAACGGGCCGCGCCGCGCAGCGTGGCCGTGTCACTGTCTGGCGGTCGTGCCACCGTGCGTATTTGTTGGGTAAATTGCTCCTGGAAGTATTTGAATAGGGGGTTCAAAATTTTGGCGCGGGAATTGTGGAGCTCGAACCCCAGATACGAAGTCCTAAAACAATCATGCAACTCACTTCGACACGGGTCTTGAGGTATGCACTACCCGAGAATCCTCCGACGAGAAGCAGAGCGTCGATATTGGGCGACGTGGCGAGCTGTTTTGATATAAGTTCCAGTACTTCGTCCACCACCGGGTCGAAGCTGTGTGGATGATCGAAATATGTAGCTGTACGATGCAGAGGGAAAAAGTGCGAACACTGCCTCGCGTAACAACCGACCGGGAATGGCAAGTTGCCCGTTGAGCAAACCCACCGAAGGGTCATCTGGATCTTCAACGTTGAAGCAATTGAAGTAGAATATCGTGTCTAACAGGAAAAAATGACGCTGGGAGCGGGATCGGTGCGAGAATGCGTACCATCGTCTGATCGTCCTGCGTAGGTCAACTTGTCTGCTTCACTGAAGGAATGCACTGCGAACCAAAATTCAGCTGCCAGTAATAATTACGCCTGCAGGGAGGACAAACTAAAATAGGCCAGAGATGCCGGATCGAGATGTGCTGGATGATCCTCGAGAAGCTGGGTATGTCGGCCGCCGAGTAATAATAGAAGGGGTTCGTGTACACATATCGAAGGAGAGGATGCGTAAATTAGGGACACCAGAAGAGAGTTTTAAAGTTGCATTAAGCGACTCACAGCCTCTATGAGCGCCCGGAAGCGCAGATCAAGAAACAGACTTCCACAATTCGCGCCGGAGCGGGCGGCAATTTCAGCAATCTCGAGGTGCGCCGGGTCACCAATGATCTGCACTTGACGGATGAGAAAACATTGGACCGAAGGTCATGCGCGCACCTTGTACACGGCTAGATCGACTGTCCCGCCCCCCGCGTCGCACACGATAAAATTTTGCGATGGGTGTAACTTGTAAAGGTCGGTGAGGTGCGCACAATGCACAGCAGCGGCCTCGGGCTCAGTGATTATTCTGAGTCGGTCGCGCCATGCGATGTCGCCTGGGTAGGCGCTTTGCACGAGGCCAGCTTCGATGGCAGCCTCGCGCATCAAGGCGCATCCCCGCCCATCCCAGGCGGCCGGTACAGTGACCCAGACATCAGCCGAATCTAGGAAGCAATTACAATTAGCCGCCACAGAGCGGGGTGCGGATATGTTGCACTCACTGAGGTCTGCGATAGCCCCGATGTCGCGAGTAATTTGCTCGCGCACGTACTCCCATAGACAGCTGAGGAATTCCATGATGAGGTCCGTGGGTGTCTTTCCAGGCTATTATTGGGGCGGGGTGAGCGTTTTCCCTCATCGAGGAGCTGGGAGACAATAAACATACTGGAAGTAAAGGGAGCCGCGGATCGAGGGCAGCCTCGTCTCGCAAGGCACGGGGATCAAGGAATAACTTGAACCACTCGTAGCGTGATGTTCCTGGCATCGCGCTGGCATTTTTAGCCTCCAGTCCCCAAGCCATAATACGACCCTCCTCGTCATACAGAAGACATGTTGGAATCTGGAATGGGGGTTGATCATGGTTTTGTGACACAGAAAAAAATCCCCCGAGCCTTTCTGAAAGTTTCGGACGACCCAGGCCAGTTGAGAATTTGCTGTACTTTACCCGAGGCGATTCTGGATGATCCATAGGCCTGCATCACATGGTCAGCCCTACAGGTGTTAAAACTCGCAACGCTGGGCGCACAACACCGCTAAAAGTCGTCCCTGATGAAAATGAGTAGGGTTATCTTTAAGAAAAGGAAGCGCAAAAATAGTACCAAAATCGATGGCAATTACCAACTTCCCTTCGTCCCGGTCAACTGCTAAGGATCCTTGTCTTGCGTGCGACGCAATAGTACTCGACTCGGCAGGGAAATATCCATCATCATATTGCCCCTCGTATGATGTTGTAGACTGGAGCGGTGGAGAATCCACCCTGCCGCTCCAGGAAAACGAAGGGCCGTGCTGTGCCGCCACATTACTAGGGTGATGCAGTTGAGGTCCGGGTCTGGGTTGCTGGTCTACGACCTGATGATGCCCGTTGTATGTGCTGGTCTCCCTCGGAGCTAGACTCCCCACGAGGGTTGCTTTCTTCCTAGACTGTATACAACAGCTCATGATGGAGGAAGGTGAGAACAAATGTTCTGATCATTGTGCCGTCTGACATGTGTGGCAGGTGTTGGGTCCCTCCATTCGGAAATGCCGCCGGGATGCCGTTTCGGACCTGTCCATCTCAGTGAGTTAGTTTGAGAAATGGGGGGAAGATAACGAAGTTGTCTAATGCATCAAGCGTGAAGAACAGATTGCAACAATTATTCTGGAAAATTTGGGAAAGGTGACAAACAAAAAGTATAGGACTTGCTATGCAGGATTTTTAGGTCAGTTCCCTACTAGTACTACTTTTGCTGCGGATTGACTCCTGGTTTTACGGGCCGGCTCTTCAACGCGTATGAAGACGGACGGATGCCCTTTCGGAGGCAAGGTTGAGCATGACCGTTGTCGCCAAAAATGGAACGTACGAGCGAGTGTGGATCTCTTTTCTCTCTGGCCGTATGTAATTGTTCCATCACCGACAGTTTGACCATTGTCTACATGAGACGGGTTTTCTGGTTAACCAGTTTGACGGAAGCAGAATCCACCGTACCTTCCTCAGTAAAGACGAGGAACGAGTGAACATCGTGCTTGACATCCACACAGACGCCGCCCTGCGCTAGCCATGTGCTGGCGAGCTGACAAACACCCGGCCTCCTAGAATCAAAGTAGACGAGCATTTATATCTCGAGTATCATCGATAAGGTGAAACCAGGCACATGAAAAGAAGGGAGAAGTGGGGGCCCTGGAACGAAATCCACCGCACTGAACTAGACCCTCCGCAGGTGTGAGATCCGATATCCTGTTACTCGTGTGAGTAGAAAAACGCCTCGGGATAAAGGAGGGTACAGCCGTGCTGACCCGGGTCTATACAATTTTGTCCGGTTCCCTGTCGATTTCGTCTTCCCGCCACATCCGGTGGGCGAAGGGAATGTAAGTTAAACGAGGTGGACTACGAGCTTCCACGTACCCAAGCCGATATAGTGGCTAACCGCTCCCTGTGCTATTGCGCGGGAGTCTTTTGTAAAGGCACTCAGCTGTGTCCGAAATTCGTGCCGCCAATGCTGGCAAGTCGGTTTTGTTTTCCCCACAGATTGGCGATAGGAGCACCACCGTACATAAGATGACAGAAGACTGGACGTGACGAGAAAACACCAAGAAGAGTGACAAGATATCATGTAACTTGATCCTTCGGGTGCCCGGCTGCCTTTCTTTCCCATAAACGCAGCGACTCGGACCACTCATACTTGCAGCTCTAGAGGCCATCTTCGACCGAGTTGGCCGAGCTTTGAAAGAAAATCTAGGGCGAGAGAAGCAGTGAAATGACACCGTGCTATTTGATGACTGAAAGTCGTCGCTTCTGCCCACATGGAAAAAATCGTTGACGCAGCCGGTGCCGTCATGGTCAACAACGGAGAAATTTTCGCGAAGCTTACCCGACCCGAGCTTCAAGACTGGAAGACGAGAGACGCTTGTTTTGCCGGTGTGAGATTTCAAACAGAGTGGCGCACGAGCTTTGTCACAACGGCTCTTCGAGTGTAGTATCAAGCAGGGCTAGGCAGGGCATCACGGGGATCGGATTATGACCATCAGCGCTACGTGAGCAGACTTGGAGTGGACAAGAGCCATTCAAACGAGCCCGCAAAAAGCCCGTGTGGTGTCGAACATTTTGCCAGTGTGATCCTGATTTAAATCCGCGTTTTCCGAACGAAATCCAACGTGGCGCCCTGGCCTACCAAGAGCAGCGGTGGCTTTAAGAAGCAAGTCTGTCGGCAGATCGACTCGGGGTCGGGCCAGATATCCCAAGTGTCGTGTCGTGGTTTGTGGTGAAAGTTGAGATCAAAATGTCCACTTCGGGCGGGGAAGCTTGTAGGGTTGGGGTTAGACTTCCCTGCGGAGAGCTACCAACTTGTTTCGAGTCTATCGACGTGCTCGGTCCAATGGCGGCGTCAACGAGCAAACTGGCTGCAGAAATGGCTAGGATCGCGAGCTCGTGTCCTATAGACCCCCTTCGTCCGCATATTCAGCTCCAAACTTTTCTCAAGTCCCTGGCGACCCATCCCCGTCTCACGCCAGGCGCCGTGCGGGCGGCGCAGGCACTAGAGCGAAATGAAATGCACAAAAAAGTAACCCTTCCCCCGCGATAGGACCCAGGCTTTCATGGTCTCAACTTTTCTTAGTACCCTTTGACGGACAAAACCTTAAAACCCGCTTCGGCTCCTCTGCACTACGATAGACTTGTTGAAGGAGTAGAAAAAAGTATGCAGGGAATCGGGCGGCCATGGTGGAAGGTCTTTCTTGGTATCTGGTAGTGTGAAATGCAGAACGCACGTTCGAGACGTTCGGTCTTGTTTTTGTACACTTCTGCGGCAAGCCCTTACCGGCATGCCACCAGTGAATGTCACCGAGAGTTCGCGAACGTCTTTCGCTTCCAATGGCTTCTATGTCCGTGTGCCATAGAACGAAGGGATAAAAAATGGTCGCGAGATAGTACTGGCTATGTATCTCATGTACTCAATCCTCCAGAATCTCATCCTCCCCCTGGCGCGCCTAGAACACGCCCAAGGTCAGTTATAGACGGGGTAAGAGTGCGAAGATCATACCTTGTCGACAAGCTTCCGTTTCCGTTCTCTGGTCTTCCGCTGGACCTTGATGTACTTGCCCAAGGGCGACTCCGAGTCCAGCTTCGCGACCAGCCCCCGTTCCCACTCTCGAACGTCTCCCAATTTGCTGGGCGCGAACACCACACTCTTCCGCCTCTCCTCGACCCACCGTGCGCTCTCCTCGATCCGCTCGGCAAGCCCTTTCACCAAACCCAGGTCCTTGGCAGATCCCCCCGACTTCGCCGCCTTGATGCTCTTGCGCAGCGTTATGACGACGGGCACCACGATCTCGGGGAACGCGATACTGCCATGGACGGGAGCAGATGCTAGCCATTCCGCGAGCAGATAGACGGCTTCTTCGATAAGCCCTTCCGAGTATATCCGTGTCTTCAAGTACTGCTGAGGTGCACGAATCTGGACCTCAAGATCGAGGGGCCGCAGGGTGGAAGCTTTCGGGCGAGACGATGGGGTGAGGGTGGAGGTGAGGATGGGAAGGAGATATGGGGAGATAGGAACATAGGTGTGGGTATGGCGGGTCAGATGAAGCAGGGACCGAATAACATGCAGATGGAAGGGGTAAGAGCGGCTATTGGGAATGAGTCTGGCAAAATAAAAGACGCTTGAGAATAGTTCAAACGTGGAAAAAACAAAGCTTACTTGATAGCCCCCAGACTGACCTGGACCAAGGGGTAGATGAGAGGTTTAAGCTCGCTCTCTTTGCCCGTCTCGGACTCTGTAGCGGCATCACACGCTCGGGCCAAGACAATCGACCAGAAGTCTATGCAGTGTATATACTGCCAGTTGTAGACTTGTTTGTACGCTTCCTGAAGAGCTCGTGAGTACCGAGCGAGAGCCTTAGAAAGACGCGCCAGACCTTCGTCTTGACCTTCATACTGTTTCGCAGATGAATAGCAAGTTGGCGGATGTACCCGAAAGCATGCTGGTATGCGACCCCAGGATCCAAGCTGAAGACTTCCGACGCCGAGTTCTTCATGAGATTGATCGACGGAAGTGTGTGGGCACTCGTTGACTTGGAGGAGCGTACTAGAGTCAGATAGCTTCCCTGGGCACGGTCAACGGGAGACAATATCACATTCAGAAATGCGTACCTTAAGGACACTATCCAAGATGGACTCGTCCGTCGCAGAGGCGAGTTTTCGAATAGCGAGGAAGGCGGCTATCCGGATGCTGTCCTCGGCGCTGGACCAGAGTTCTAGGCATTTCTATGTCGAGTCAGAACGGATGTGAAAGAGCGTTTAGGCCGGCCAACCTTGAGATAGACCTTGACGGCTTTGCGGCTGCTGACAATATATGGAATAATTTTAGCGCTTTCTGTGACCGCGAGCTGAAGCATCTCGTTGTCCGTAAGCTGTGAGAGGATGTGAATCACATTCTGGAAATATGAAAGGATCAGTTTTTGGAGAGCCTTCAGCTTCGGCGTCTGCGTTGGAGGTTTGCTGTGCACATCGGTCAGCAAGCTCTCGGCAAGAGCGAAAAAGAATATGCGTACAATTTGCCATTGGGAAGCGATTTGTAGGGTGCATGGTGCTCCAAGATTACGGGAGTATATTTGAGTGCGGTTGTGATTAGTTTGCTATATACTGCGAAACATGAATGAAGTCCGGATGATACCGACGACGTGAAGTTACCTGACGAGTTATCAATGCTCCATGCCAGTACTTGGCCATCCTCATTCATATGTGCCGCCGATCTGAAGGCGATGAGCAGCTTCCGCAGTGCTCGTAGTGACCGGTGCTTTGGAATGAGCATGAGCGAACGATCGTCTGTTACTGAAAGCAGACTACGATACCTTTAACAGGGAATTTTGCCAATTCCGCAGGATATCCTTGGTAAGAATGGGTGTTTGTGCCTCACCCATTGGATCATCCGCCTCTTGCGCCTCCTCGTCGTCAGAGTCGTCTGCGCCGACTGTATTAGGGTCGAAATTCAGCAGCTCCTGATCGTTTTCTTGGAGATATTTGTAGAACTCGGGATCTTTCTCTGCGAGTTTCGAAAGCTCAACGAGATGCGCGTCGCCTTCTTCTGTTGAAGGTTTCGCATGAGTTTCCGAGGACGCAGTATCCAGTGCAACGCACCGTCGAGTTCGTCGACCGAGGCAAACGATGCGTCGTCCGCAAAGTCTTCATCATCATCATCATCCTCGTCTCCAGAGTCCCCATCGTCCGCCAAGTCCTTGCGTCCGTTCAAATCGAGCAGAAATTCCAAGAACTGTGCTGACTCACTTCGTCTTCCTCCTCGCCATCACTGTCGTCCATAAATCCACCTCCCAAGAAATCGTCGACGGTCATTCGCTTTTTAGACCTGGAATACTGTCACGAAAGCTCCCAATTCCGACCGTAAAAACTCACCCTTTCGCCGCGGCCTTTGAGGACGTTGCGTCCGCATCCTCCTCCTCATCGTCTTGGGTCGAATCCACGGGCCGCTGCTTAGCCTTACCGTCCTTGACGGACTTTTTGCTCACGTTTTTCCTCTTGATCTGCTGGTGTTTGCGCCGTGCGTCTATGGTCTTCTTCAGCTGCCCACTCGACGCAAATTTCTTCATCGACTTTGCAGCCTTTTTCCCCATTTCTAGAGTGTTTCGCGGGTGATTTACCGAACCAGGGAGACTTTTGGGAGGATTCTGGACGACTGGAAAGCAACCAGAATGTGCAGCAGCTCAGAGATAGACCCGAGGTGGAGGACGATCCGTGAAAAAGTAGATTTCCTTTTTGGGTCCGATCGCGTTCGTTTGTGATCTCGAGTTCTGGCTTGGTTCTGGCTTGGTTCTGACCATGGTACGGTTCGCGAAAACTTGACGGTGAATTTGTGGGTTTTCGCATGCAGTTTTCTCTCGCGTCTGCGCGCCTCCGGGATTATTCTCGCATTCGTAACGTACACCGTATACTTGCAGAAATTCGCAAGCTGTGCAGCTACTACTATATAGCTTACAATGGTCGAGATACACGATACATTTTTCAGGTAGATATAGGTACATGACTCCAGAGTCCCAACAAGATGCCCGCAAGTCAAAGATATCCCTCACCGTATCCGCCACCGTTCCCCCACTGCTGCCCCATTCCCATTCCCCCTCCATTCATACCGTTCATGCCCCCTCCTGACATCATACCACCATTCATCCCGGCTCCAGCATTCATGCCGCCCATGTTCATGGCTCCGGACATCCCGGTCTCGTCCCACACACCGTCCATGTACTGGCCTTGGTCGCCCATCGCATACTGGCTCTGGTCGCCCCAGCCGCCCGTCATGGCACCGTTGAACCCGTAGCCCATCCCCATCTGCCCCATCATCTGCCCGCCCATCGCCCCCGCGCCCATAGGCATGCCCATACCGCCCATCATCCCAGGCCACTGCATCATGCCATCCACGCCGACTCCATTGCCCATCGCCATCCCCACACCCCCCATCGGATTCATGCCCCCAATCCCCATGACCATTGGCTGGCCCATCATCTGCCCCTGCCCAAGATTCTGACCATGGCCATGGTTGAGGCCCTGCGGCTGGTTCTGTGGCGTACCAAAGCCTCCGCGGGCACCCCCGGCGAACCGGGCGCCCGCCATTCCCATCGGACCACCCGGATTAGATCCCGCACCGTGGGCCCCGGGTCTGAACGGCGATTTTGGCCGCAAGGCGTCGATTTCGGGGGTCATGGGGACGACGGTCTTGCCCCCGTTTGCCAGCGTCTTGATGTCGGTATCCCACGATTCGCGCTCCCAGTGCGACGCGGGGGCTCCGTCTTCGCTGTATACGGTGCCCTCTGTCGGCAGACGGTCCTCCTGCCCAGGAGCGAGTGCTGTCACCCACCCACGCCGCAACGATGATGGCGTGCGTCCGAAGAGCTCGAGCCTGCGCGTCCCGAGACAAAAATTCTCGATGAGGGTGTACATCTCGGGTGGCTTCCGGGTTGGGTCTGTCGAGTCGCCTTCCCAGAAAATCACGTCCGTGTCTGTGCGATGATGATTGAGAACCTCGTATGCAAATGCGGGAAAATGCTACATACCGACATTACAGTGCACGAACCAGCTGTCAGTTGATCTGCGCACCGTCCCTCGGATCCCAATCAGACAGTGCTGTTTTGTGCGAGTGAGAAGCGAGCTTGTGGGGGGATCCGTCTGACAGTTGGTTGGTTAGACACGATCAGATGAGAGAGGCCTTGCACGTACGCCTGGGCCCCGGTTCATGGTGTTATTCGTCTTGACCCAGACAACGTCCTCGCATCGCCGGTAGCCCCATTTTGCGAGAACTTCTCGGCCGCTTTCGAGGCCCTCACCAGCGCCACTGCCAACCCACAAGAAGACAAAGCTTGGATCCGCGGCAAGGGCGGGAATGGGCAGATCCTGGAGGTGCTCCCAGGTGAAAGACGACGAGAACGGAGGGTCCAGAAGGATCACGTCAAATTTCGCTGGATGCAGACTTTGAAGCTTCGAGTACGGGAGATAGGACGGGGCAACCGAATGGCTGTTTGACGAATTAGCAACGCGACATCCGTCTCCGGGCACGACGAACCTGTTCACAGATTGCTTCTTCAGATTGAGTAGACGCTGCTGCTTGGGATACCTGCAGAAGTCATCTACATGTGCACCTCATTGCAATGCGATAGACGCACTCTTCGAATCGGTGCTCAGGGTCAGCTCCGAGGACCCAGTTCTGCGGCCATTCACCGCCGTCGACATATCGCTGCGAATAGTCGTTCCGTATGGTCTCCTCTTCGGGAACATAGTTCTTATACCTTGCAACGCGTGCACGTTTTGCGGGCGGCAAGTCGGCCCGAGACGCTAGTGCATGCGAATTCGAGGTCGGAGAGACTGGTGGCGAGTGCTCATCTACTGGGGATGACGGCGGAGATGGTATGAGAGGCAATTCCAAGATTTCGGTCGGAGGAAACTGTAGTGAATGAAGCTGACGCCGATGGTTCTGCTGTGAAGTCCGGACTTTGAGAATCAGAGCAGAATGGGCCGCTAGAAGATCATTGGCCGAGCTGATAACTTCCGTAGTGGTGGTCATAGTACTAGTAGAAGATTTAACGCAAGGAAGGGATTTATCGCATGTTGAGGTTCGGACTCGGAGCAAGTTGTGGTCTGTTTTGTTTTGCAACGCTTTCCTCCGAACCGCCACAACGGGGACTTCGGAAGTCCATTCTACAGCGCGTACGCGCCTGGTTTCCTTGGCTCGCACGTAGCTGGTGCTAAGGTTTCTGGCCATTTCTGGATACAGTTCGTTCTTTGCACGGTCTGAGAGCCTAATTATGATCATCATTTTCTTGCGTATCCTACTCGCAGTGTCAATATGGAGACCGTAAAGGAAACCTTGAGGTCCCTCCTCCACTCCAATCTCGCACCGCACCCATCAAAGACCATCCTAGTCCATGGAATCTTGCGGGAAGCAAGCCGAGCTCTCTACTTTGGGCGACGAAATCTTCCGGCTCGAATGCACCTTGCAAACCCTTCGCAATGAGCATTTCGAGTTGACTGCGGAAATGGCCCAGTACAGCTGTATTCTGTCTCCAATCTGGTGCCTTCCACTTGAGATCGTCGGAGAGATATTCCTTCATTTTGCTCCATCCATGTTTCCCGCCCCCGATCTGTCGCCTGTGGAGGAATATAGCACTTTCACTCCCTCGATTGTGGTCTGCAGTGGATACGGGGCCTCCATTGTTTACAACCAGAGAGCCAGCTTGCGCCTGGCCCGGACGATGACGAGAAGGCATTCACCGCCTTGCCATTGCAATCAAAAACGCGGGATTCCTGGTATCGAACTTTAGAGGACGCAGAGGGATACGACATTGAAACTTCGTTGGATTACATTCAAGAATGTCTCCTGCGATCTAGGGATTACCCGCTTTCTTTACGGCTCTGGATGGACTCGGACACACATGACATTCATCCCCTGCTTGATATCCTCCTCCCACACTCAGCACGTTGGCAGGACATAGTCTTGGTGAATGCTGATCCATCTTTGCTTCCCCGGCTTACCCAGGCACGGGAGGGTTGCAAGGACTGCAGAGGATCACGTTCACACATCTTACCGAGGCTGCGCCTGCTCTGAACTGCGCTCCTGATCTCACCGATCTCACATTCCTGGACACTCAACTCCCAGTTACGGATCATCACAACCTCCCATTGTCTCGCATCACGCGATACCGCGAATTCGATTGCTGGCGGTGGGGAGCTGAAGCAAGATTCGCGTCGTACCGACTGCTCACCAACGTCCTTGTGTTGTGCCTGGAAATAACCATTGGCATTTCAACCCGCCCATACTGTTCCCTAGCGTACGGGATGCAGCCTTCCTATTCGCAACAGGTGATCCAAGGATCACTTTTCTTGAAATGCCGGCATTGGAGAATCTCAGCGTCGAGTGTTCTGGCTCTCTCCCTTTCGAATTGCGGGCATGTATCCCTAGCTCCTCGCCTTGCCTGAAAGTCCTCCTAGTTAGGGCTCAACACCATTACATGCCCGTGGCTCGAGGCGATCTGGAGAGGGCTTTCGAAATCTTTCCCGATCTCACAGAAATATCCATCGAAGTACCCAACGTCGTCTTCAACGCCGATTTTGCCCGACTCATCCCGTACAATGACCTCCTGCCGTTAGCCCCAAAATTGGAGATAATCCGGCTTTCAAACAAGTCTTTCATCCCCAACGACTGTGGGTGGCGGACGCTTCTGAGCATGCTTCAAGCACAATTCAAACCAGCGGTGGGAGACATATCTCGGTTGCGCCAGTTTGGATTTTCCACGGACGACCGGTACAAGGACGAGAATGTCATCGCGGGCCTTGAGACGCTGAGAAGGCTAAACTGTTGGGACATCACGAGTGCAAGTTCCCTGCCTGGGATGAGTTGACTTCTGAAGGAGGTTATCGTCTGTGAGGTTCTTGTTGTCTAGACTGAATATCAAGATTTAGATTACTATGTATATGTATGGACTATGAAATATATACGATTTAGATGTAAGCATAAGGATCAATGATTCAGTGACCTAGGATCAACGGTGCGCCTTCTTTGCCTTCGCCGCCTCATACTCCTTGACCAGCTCCGGTGCGTCTTGCGAGATCGTATAACGAGGTTCCCAGGTTGGCTTGTCGTACCCGAACCACGATACTTGATACTCGGTTGGATCGGCGTGGTTCCCGTTCTCCGCCGGGCGCTCATTCAAGATTTTCACAAGGACCCACTTGTTCTCTACAACAAGTGGACCAGGCCGTACACGCACCACCCGGCGTGCAGGATCCGCCCACGCCTTGGGAAGCACAGGGACTGCTGACAACACATCGGAAGATGCGTGGAATGTCCCGCGCAACTGGGTACGGTCACCCAAACCCCGCACACTGGGATGGACCTTCCGTGCATACTTGTCTGTCTCGCACACAGCGTGCTCTATGTCTGCGAGGTCGAGCTCTAGCTCTTGTCCCATGGCGTTGCGCAGGAATGGGAACTCGATGCCGAGACGCGCGAAGTGCTCGCGCTGCGTCGTCGCCATCCAGCGGAGGACGTCCGACTCAATGTCGGGCTCTCTTTCCTTCGCGCGCTTCATGCTACTGCCGAACATCTTCACGAGCCCCGAGGAGGCACCGGGCCCCGCGACGACAAAGTCGTTAGCGGAGAAGTTGAGCAGCTTCGAGTACGAGAGGCTGATCATGAGCTGGTAAGTCGTGAAGGCAGCCATGCCTGGGTAGGCCGCGATCTGCTCATACACCTCCGCGGCAGAGCTCGAGTGTGCGAGGACATCAGGCAGAGCATCCATGAGGATCTCAAGCAGCTGCAGATGGCGCATATGGTTCGCGTGATAATCAAGCTTGTACCCAATCTTGATGTATGCGCTGCTGAACAGGCTTACACCACGATGCACAGCGGCGGACAACACCTCGTTGTATCTGGCAAGGTCAAAGTCCTTCCAGGTGGGTGTGGACCCGAAAGTCTCCTCCAGAAGCTGCCAAGTCTCAATTCGGTTGAAACAGTTGAACAGCAGGATGCGGAAAAGCAGCTCGGTCCGGGTTTGAGAGCCCTTTTCGATGACCGCGGCCACGACAAATTGGGATGTTCTGTCGAGCACACGATACGCATTACAAAACTTGTACTTGAGAAGAATTGGGTTAGACGTCCATCTAGTAATAGTACAGGCATTAGCAGGTAGGATGTGATTATCAGAAATTGGAACGTACGGTGCCGGCATGCCTGCACGGCGTCTGTCGTCGGTTGACTTGCGTTCAAACAACCAGCGCCATAGGGTGTCAAAGACAACGGTAGGTTCAAGTTGCTGGCCTCGGATCACGATTGTCGACGGTTTTTTTCCCTTCGGTCCGGGCGATGGAGACAAACTTGTCAACGGGCTGGGCGCGTCGCGACTGAGGCGGCTGGAACCACTGGGGCTGGACGCGGTGGTAGACGATGTCGTGACCGTGCCACTGCCAATCACGAATTTTCCACGCGATTCGCGTCGAAGAGCGCGTTGCTCCCGGGCGCCGATGCGAATAGCAGGCATACTGAGAATCTTGGTGACAAATCGTTACTTGCGATCTCAGTGGATGCAAGAAAGACGCGGACATACGGGATAGCTGGAGAAAGCAGAGTCGGCGTTTAAGGAAAGAAATCAGGATGCAATTTGCAAAGGGGAAAAAAGAGGCAACAAAGAAAATTCACGACCCTGGTTCCCACGCTTTCGATGCCTTTCGGGAATACCCGCTGGTTGACAACCTGAGGAGACTTGAGGCCTGCGGTCCAGAACGTTGAACTCTGGATATACACATCGGATATACACCGATTTCCACCCTAAACCTCGTCTCGCAGGTCTCTTGCAGGATCTCCGGCTCAAAACTCCTTCTGCCGGCGCATATGAGATATCGTTTATTCGAAGACTTGCAGGCGGTACTATCATCCCTTCACGCAGAAGCGTCATCTTTGAAGACTTAACAGAGCATGGGCTGGCATGGGCCCCTGGGCAAATATTGATGTCGACAGTCGGGCACCGGAGCTTTCATTTTTCATCCGCGACGGTACTACGTGAATCAAGATCGCGTTGGGAACTGGTCTTTGATATCGGAGCTGTGGAGGTAGAGGAGGGAAGAGGTAGGTGTCGGGTCAGTATAACCACAGCGTTTCTGGTAAACCAAACGTTGTTACTGCGTCGCTTGTTGGTCGCTTAAGAATCGGTGGGTCCACGTAGGTCCCTCTACGCGATCAAAAACTGGGCTCAATCTCAACTTGCTGTTTGTGAGCGACTGAGGGTCTGACTAGATTGTCTTTGAGAGTCAGTCGCGGTGGACTTGTGGAGGAGAAAACTGACAGCCGACACTGAGATCGGTATTACAAGAAACGAAACCATGTCGGGATAGGTGAGACCTCAGGCTGGGGAGAATCTGACAGAATGCGGTCCAACCAGTGACTGGCTCATGGCGGAGTCAGGAGCTCTCACTTTTGCACAAACAAATAATGCTGACATCTCGCGATCCACGTCGGTGAGTCACGTCGAGTCATTTTAACCTTACGCCTTTTAAACGTCGAGGTTGTTTTGTCAAAGTCATCGAATCCAGCCAATATTAATGTCGTCCGAGGATGAAACCTATATTATCGACAATTGTCGCCACTCCGTCGCCAAAGGAGTCTCGACATGCCTTCAGATTGCCTTCGAGACAGCCTACAACGGCGTTGATTTAGGGAAGAAAGGGGTGGATTTCACCCTAGCAATCCCTCGCTTCCGGCTCAAGGAAAAATCTCAAGAGCTTGCTGAGCGTGTGCAAGACCATGTGCGGCACAATTTCACCACTGACGTCGATCATAAGTAACATCAAACTGTACAGTTTTCCGAACATCCAGACGCCTTGATCGAGCGTGCCTCCGCATCCATTTCAACATGCGCCATAACATCCTCTTGCGATCCGTTCTCAACCAGGTCTTTCGGATGTCAAAACCCACTGAATGCTCTCCGTACGGCAACTATGGCGCCAATAAAACTGGGAATGGAAAGAAGGTCGTCGTCGAGTATTCGTCACCCAACATCGCGAAGCCCTTCCATGCAGGCCATCTCCGTTCCACGGTAATAGGAACCTTCATCTCGAACATCTACGCTGCAAACGGCTGGGACGTTGTCCGAATTAATTAGTTTGTAATCCACTCAACAGACGGTGGTCAATTTCTGACAGGCCGGGTGTTTAGTCTCGGTGATTGGGGCGTACAATTCGGTGAGCATATATGAGATCGATGCGTTCTTTTCACTTACCGATTCATGGCAGGTTTACTGGCGGTTGGATTCAGAAAATACGGATCCGATGCCAAGCTCCCTGAAAACGCGATCATGCACCTATTCGAAGTATACGTCAAGGTGAATGCTGATAAAGACGCTGAGGCTGAATGCGGCACAAGCACAACTCTGGCTGAGGCGAGGGCAATATTCAAAGCGATGGAGGATGGTAAGCCCCTTCAATAAACAAATTCATAAATCGCATTGACAGGATAAACAGGTGACCCAGAAGCGCTCGGTCTCTGGCGCCGATTCCGTGACTTGTCAATCGAGGCTTACAAGAAAGTATACGCCCGTCTCAACGTTGAATTCGATGATTACATTGGCGAGTCGCTCGTAACCAACCACCACATTGAAAACACCATGCAAGAACTTCGGACCAAGGGCCTGCTCTCGGAGAAACACAAGTGGGAAAGCCAACATGGACGAGATTACAAGTTGCCGCCTCCCACCGACGATGATGGCAAACCGTTGCGGGAAGAAAATCCTGCATGGGCAGTCGACCTTCACAGGTTTAAGCTAGATAAACCCGTCGTTCAAAAGCCCGGTGCGTGGCGATATCTCCCAGAGTTATAGCTGCGCCGCTTAGCATTCATCGCAGATGGTACGACGATATACATGGTTCGAGACATTGCCGGCGCTGTCCAGCGATTCGAGAAATACAAGTTCGACAAGATGATCTACGTAGTTGGAGATCAACAAGATTTACACTGTGAGCAAGCGATATTACTGTGTTTGCAAAATTAAACTGATGAGTTCCAGGCGCCCAGCTTTTCAAGATTTTGAAGCTGATGGATGCACCTTTCGCTGATAATCTCGAGCACATCAATTTCGGCAGGGTCAAAGGCAAAGGCAACGAAACGATGAGCACGCGTAAAGGCGATGTCAGATTCCTCGAAGATATTCTCGACATGGCAAAGGAAGCGATGCTGTCCCAGATGCAAACAAATGTTGAAAAATTCAACAACGTTGAAGATCCTGATTCAACCAGTGATCAAATTGGGATGACGTGCGTCAAGGTTTGCGTGGTTTCCTATCTCTGAGGCGCCCGTTTTCCTGACGCTATGTCCCAGATTCAGGACATGCAGGCAAAAAGGTATTGTCCTTGAACCGGTGTCGCTTTCAACCACTGAACATTGTCAGGATCAATTCTTACGTCTTCGACCTCGAGCGGATGACTTCATTCGAAGGAGATACCGGAGCCTATCTCCAGTACGCTCATACTCGGCTCTGTTCAATTGAACGGAAGGTCGCGCCTGAGGTTTCCCTTTGCGACAGTCCACCGGACGTCGACACCGAATTATTGGTCGAGCCTAAAGCGAGGGAGATTGCTTACATCTTGGCGTGCTATCCCGAAGTTGTCCGCATGGCGTTCAAAGTGCAGGAACCCAGCACGATTGTCTCGTATTGCTTCAAGTGAGTGCCTTAAACGTAACGAGGGAGTCGTACTCAAGAACATCACAGACTGAGCCATGCTATTAGTTCGGCATTGGAGGTCCTCGCCGTAAAAGGCCAAGCCAAGCAGCTGGCAGAGGCCCGGTTGCTCTTGTTCGCGTGTGCTCGTATGGTTTTAGCCAGCGGGATGCGCTTGTTATCATTGAATCCCCTGGAGCGGATGTGACCGGCGGTGCATCTAACTTGTAAATTCGTTTCTTCAATCCGTCTAGGGTTCATTGCTGTTCAAGTCATTGTGTGAATTAAACGCGACGACACGGATGTTGGCAATTTCTTGGTGGGTAGACTCGTAGAGCAAAATGTTGGGTTCGGAGTAGAAGGGAAGCCCTGTGTGGTACTCCCGCCTTGCAAAGTCCGGTCGCTTCCATTCGCAAAATTCACTCCATTCGCCTCCAAGACACAACACGGATACGCGCATTCTCTGCTTTTATGTAAGTACAACCTTGAGACGGAACACAAATCAATTAACTACACTCCAATGGGCCTGGAAGCAAGACCACCTATGTATCGTTCTTCAACTCGCTCCAAGCCGAGTCGGAGTCCAAGGGGGAAGGCCAAAAAAGGTCGGTTAGATCATCCCACAATTTCTTCCGGTCCTCAACAATAATCTGCTGATAGTAGGGACCACAAGAGGTGCAAAGCGACTTGGATGTTGGGTGCAATTGAAAGAAGGCGGGAGCCACCCGATGGCACGTCGGACCCTTCATGAACAGATCATAGACGGCGTCCTTCCACGTATCGCAGCGAAGAACGTCGATGCACCCCTCGCAGGAAGCTGAACCCAGCCAGTCCCAAACCTGACTATGTTCCCATTGCGCTTGCCAAATTTTCTTGCTTACTAAAATGAGGGTTTGCTGGTCCGAGGAGGCCAGGGTAATTGAAGGACCATTGGTCTGAGGGATGCCGCCGAATATTGTTTCCTACAAGGCAAGTAAGTTTCAATTCAAGAGCAGTGCACGGAAACCCACCTCAGGGCAAAAGAGTGTGCGGAGATAGGCGCATGGAAAGATCGCAAATAAGCGCTGGCCAACGTTACGGTATCAAACACGAGAGTTGGGGAAGCCTCGATTTGTGTCGGCGAATACCGCGTCCGGTCATCAAGCTTCAAGTTTTTCGAAATCGTACTTGAATAATTGCTGCAATGAAATGGAAATGGGACGCGGAATTGAGTGGCCTCGGCTTGAAGGATAACGCTGCCGTCGTCGTGCCAAATGCTGGAGCGCTGAGCTTGAGGTGCATTGTCTTGACTTGAGACATACATTGGAGCAATGGAGGTCCGAAAAGCTGCTGGCAGTCCGAGGAAGTCGTCGAATTATTTGGAATATGAAGGGCTTCAAGGGGCAACAAGAGGAAAACGCGCCACAGTACAGTCCGGTAAGGAGTGTAGAAACGCTAAACGCGACTATCGCCCTGTCTAGGAGGAGGAGGAAACACGGCGTTGAGGTTAGCAGGGAGAGGTTGAGTTTGTACGCATTAGGGTCTAATGCCGATGGTTTATGAGCCAACTCTCCCTCGGCAAGAGTCGGCATAGCTACTTTTCACTTGAACCCTTGCTTCCCTTACTTATGCCTCCTGCTTCAAGCGCTGCCCCGCCGCCGTCCAACTTCCGGGCCAACCTATCGCAGTTTCGGTGGGCCAGCGGGGTCACTGACGACTCGCAGCCTCCACCAGCCGCCACGCAGCCTGCGGGCAACCCATTCTCGCGGTTCTACAATGCCGTTGCTGGAGACTACATCCCTTTGCGGTCCAGTGAACGCTCCAATGAGGAGGAGGCTTGGTTTGCGCTGTCGCGCTGGGAGCGGTGCGTTTCGCTCAGCACACGATAAGTGCGGCGAGAAGTTGAGGAACTGATAATGGATGTCAGGCTCCTGGGTTTCGGCGGGTGCCTCATAGGCGCCGCGGTGTGCTTTTTTGTTGCATTCCTTACTCTGCCGTTCCTCGTTCTTCCTGGCCGGTGCGTTCAAGACTCAAATCCACATCGAATAATGTAGTAAACGTCGCCGCAGTCCCCGGAAGTTCGCGCTCTCATTTAGGTGAGTTCGAACGTGTATTCCTCCTGGCATTTATTGAAGATTCCTCGTCAGTCTGGGTAGCATGCTCGTCATGTTTGGGTCCGTTACTCCTCCACGCGCAATACTTTCCTATTGACTTGGTCCCAAGATTTTCAGTCCTGATCGGCCCTATAAATCACCTCAAACATCTTATCACCGCTGAGCGCCTCCCATTCACCGCCACCTACTTTTCCAGTCTTGGGCTCACCCTTTACTTTGCCCTCGGGGTGCGCAACTTTATTCCCTTAGACCGCCTGACCTCATCATTATTATTCATCAGCCCCAATCCTACCTCGGCTGCATAATTTGCTCCGTCGTGCAGGTTTGCAACCTTTTCGTCCCGTTGCAATGAATCCTGATTTCCCCCAGATCCTGGCTCTCATTTCCTACGTTCTGGCGTATTTTCCCGGAGGGTCAGCAACGTTGCGATTGGCGGGAAGCACTGCGTTCCGCAGCGCAGGCAACCTCCTGCCACGGTAGCACTCGCGCAAAGCCAGTTCCGCCAGGATCGCTCTTCTCCGCGCGCCTCGAATTCGCTCCTCAACGTTATTTACGACCTGCGAGCTGTACCTATTGTACACCTACTTACCCAATGCACATACACCTGCATGGCGCTAATCTCATATCGCAGCTTCAGCCTTTCACTAATCATCTAGCGCGCCACTAATCATTCAGCGCGCTGCTTGAGGATCCCTATGTACATTTAAATTGGTAACAACAACAGCAGCGACCAAAACAAACACAGCTCGATTACGACGTCTGCATGCCCTCCTCCCCATCATCAAGGATGCCTGCGCTGTCGCGCAGCCGCCGACCCATGATCTCAACGTAGCCCGCACTCGCGCGCAGCCACTCGCCGCTGAGATCGAGCCCCGCAAGACGTGACAACACTGGCCCGAGCCGCTGCGCAACGTCAGCCCGGAACGCCTCGGGCTCCGGGGGCGAGAGGAGCCGCAGCGCGTGCGCAGTTGACCCTCGCAGAATTGTGCTTGGAGGAGGGGGGTTCGGGGCGTTCATGTGCTGCCCTTCGGCGTAGTACACAAGGTGCCGCCAGAGGAGAAGGAGGACCATCTCGAGTGTGCCTGCGTCATGATAGTTAGGCATACCGTGAGCGGAGAAGAAAGCAGCACGAACCCAAGAGCGTTCGCGCCTCGCCTTCCGCTACGCGTTGTTCTCGCGCAAGCTCGCGGCACACCAATGCGCGCTTCTGGGGGATATCCAGCCCGCGGAGGAAGGCGGGATCTGCGTCAGGGAGCAGCTGGACCACGTCTACATCAGTTTGGGGAGTTTGAGACTGGATAAGACAGTACTTCGTCGATGTTTTCCACACTGACGTGTTCCTTGGCCGCCAGCTCTGCAGAAAGGTCCGCGATCTGCTTCAGTGTCTGTGAAAGGTCACCGCACAGAGCAGTTAACGCGTCAAGCGCGTCGCCGACCGTCGGGATCGTTGCTGGATTTGAGTATGTAAGCATCAATTCTGAGCGGCGACGCTGGACGCACCAAGGAAGTGCGACCCCCGCTCATCGTGTCGCGGCGTGGTAGTGATGGGAGATAGCACCGGTGTAATGTCGGGCTCTACACCAATGTGAGGTTGGATATAACGAGAAGAAGATTCGTGGCGCACCAGTAAACTCGCTCGCCGCGCCGATATACTCGACCACGCTCTTCCGCATCATGCGTTCCTTTTGGCGCTTGCTCACGTCGAACTTCGTGTCGGAGACATACCCTGAAATTCCGGAACCTGAGTTGGAAAAATGCAAGGATAAAATAATGCTCACCCAAAGCAAATACGCTTGCACTGAGCATCTCCGCGTCGGTTTGGGGCGTCACAGCAGCAAGCCAACTTCCGCTGCCGAGACTCTTCGTGGCGATGGAGAGCACTGCCGCGTGGATGGCTCCGAAGCCTGAATGTGGCGAGAGCTGCGCGCGGGAAATGAGTTACGCAACCTCGTTATACTCCACTGGAACTTACCAGCTCCGATTTAGGCACATGCGTGAGGACACCGGCACAAAGAGACACGAGCAGGTGCATCTCGTCCACGAGCGCGAGCGGGAGGTGCTCCGTCTCATTTTTGAGAAGAATGACGATCGTGGCGCTGTGACTCGATAGGAAGTCCAGTGCCTACAGAAGATGAGAACAACAAGAGGGGATAAGATAGGTGTCTTGCCTGGTTCGAGACGGTGGCGTGCTTCGTGCCTAATGTCGCGAGCATCCCATCGACTAGTTGCAGCGCGGGCATGAAGAGCTGGTGATACCGCTGGACGGCGGACGGAAGGAAACTATCCTGATCTAGCAAAACAATCAGAACCATCCAGCAATGGCACCGGCCGCAACTGACCCATGAATGACTGGTCGGCCTCCGGCTGCGCGTCCAAGTAATCGCATTGAGACAGTATCGGGATGAGTTGCGCCTCCAACAGTCTCTCAGCACCCAACCGCGTCTGCGCCATGCGTACGAAGAGCGACATCTTGGCCTCGTATACGTACAAGGGATTCAAGTCGTCTGAAAGACATCAACAACGGCAAAGTACAGGTCTAGAGAACGACTTACCCGGATCTGGCTTAAGCACCGCCTGCAAACGTAGATCGGACTCTTTGATGCCGCGCACGAAGTTGGTGAGGATGCCGTGTCGAACGAGCGCCGTGAGCACGATGTGCTGCTTCTCAAGGCCCGACAGCTGGACTAGAGAGTCCAAGAGCATGAACGCGATGGTTTTCCAAACCTCCGAACCGTCGATGGCGTCGCGGGAGATTGTAGCAACGAGACGCTCCATGACGCCCTTCATCAGGGATAGACTACCAAGCTCTAGCGACACGGTGGAGGAGTGCGGGCGTCCAGCTTGGCTGACCGGGACCAGCGTCTGAGATTCGTTAAGGAGGAAGTCGTCGCGGGTCGTCGAGGCAGCTAGGGACATTGCCAGCCCGGGACCTTTGCTGTCGTCCGAAAAGTCACTCGTCGGTGTGATCAGGTGGACATAGTTGATTATCGCAGCGTAGAGGTTGCCGCGAACGAGCTCAACCCGGTTATTGTCGACTATGCATTCCAAGATGTTGCGCAGAATGGCGTACAACCGCTCAGCGGGGAGGGAGCCTGCATCCGCATCTCCACTCGCCGATTGCACGAGAACCTGGTGGCGACGGTCTTCCCGTAACTTCGTGACGGCAGATAAGACAGCCTCTGAGAGCAAGACCGCCGTCGACTCCTGGATATCCTCGGATCGTAAGATGGTGGGAACGACGTGAAGCAAGTCGAAGAGCATGTTTTCGCGATGATCGTGTGGGAGCCGATTGAAGCACTTTGTCAGCGTCATATCGAGCAGACGCTTCCAAGATTCATAACCAGTAGACTTAGCGTGGGCGACCTCCCGCCTGTGGTTCTCAACGGCGCAGCTCTCCAGAATGTAGATGGTTTCAGCGTGCAGCTGAGCTGATTGTGCATCAGTCACAACGCTATTTTGAGCGATCAGGACCCGCCGCGCAGATGAGAGGAGCGACATTAAGGCTGTCCGGTCGATGATTTCGCACCCAGTGCCGTCTCTGCGCACGCACGAATTCAAATCCAGTTGACCAAGGAAGGGCATCTCCTTGGGCTCAACCTTCAGGGTGTCGGACCAGTCGAATGCCAAGGATTGGACGAACTCGATTATTCTCAAGTGTGATTGGCCGACCTCGCGGAATCCATCTTGCGACCCCGGATACGCATCGCTGTCGTTCCCGAAAAGGATGTCAAGCAGCTCGGCAACGCCTTTGAAGAGTCCTTTGCTTGTTAGGACGTGCAGATCGAGCGCGGCGAGGTCGAAGATCCAGGAGCGCAGGCGGAGGAAGGAGCTGAGAGCCGGGACGGTAGTCCTCACGCGGGCACCGTCTGCATACTGCACGTCGATCCCGTCTTCAACGGTACCAGGGACCAGGGCTGGAATGGCCGCAAGCTGGCGCGCAAAGAAATCTTCCCGTGTGCGGAGATACCGCATCGTGAACTCCGACGTCCGAGAGTGGGTGCAGAGCTGGTAGATAATGCGGTAGAAAAGTTCCGCGAGACCGGGGAGAACGACAAAAAGAGGATCGGAATCCGGGCTAGGGTCGTCGTCGGGTGCGTCAAGTCGCGGGACCCCTGTATTGGCCAGGTCAAGGATGACGTGAATGCATGTACGGTGGGCACCGAGGGCATGAGGATCCTGAATAACATGCTCCGTTTTGGCGTCGCCGAACAGGAAGAAATGAGCTATGTTTGGGTAGGACCGACCAGCTTCGGTGTTCTTTATGAAAAGCTGAAGTACAGCGAGTCTGATCGCCTGCTGGAGTGCCGGGGAGTTTGCCTTCTCGTCGCCGTCCGGTGCACCTGCACCCGTTGACTGTTCAGCGACATTTTCTGCCAACAGAACATCCACTGCGGTTTCTGAGGCGAGGATGCGCGTGAACCCTGGGGTCTGAAGTCAGAGGTTACTCTATCTTGTTTTAAAGTGGGATATTACCTGCCATGATACGGTCGGATTCATCACTGCGTTCTATCAACGAGTACAAGCTGGAAAACGCGCTGGAGGAGGAAATGGTGGAGATGATCTTCACGGAAAGAAGGACCAGCTCAGGATGCGTGGCGTAGGACACATACGCGGCCAGCGCCGGCGCATATTGCGCACTGTACGAAAGCGCTTGGTCGAATTTCGTGAAATACGAGCGAGGATGCACGGTCCCAATCAGCGGCGCGCTGTCGAACTCGTGCAAGTGAGGGAGGAGGACGTCAAGGAAGATATCCTGGATTTCCAAAACACGGAGGATAATCCTCAGGACGCGAACAATGGTGCTGCCGAAATACGGTTCCTCATCCGCCAGTCCCTTCTCGAACCCGGCCAAGCCCTCTACGACGTAGGTCAGAATGCTCGATTGGAGAGGCGTGTTCGTCAAGAGCCGCTTGACAATTTCGTACCCGGGATGGATGAGCAGCGCAACGATAGTATCGCCCTTGATCTGCGAATCGTCTGAAGTTCGCACAAGAGACTCCAAATCGAAGCTCGCCACAGAGCGCTCGATGAAAGCCAGGCAAAGGTCGTTCGTCTGCCATCGATCAGAGGGCTGCAGGTACTCGCGGTTGGGAATATTCGCAAACACGTTATCGATGACAAACGTGATGTAGGGCCCGATCCCAGGCAAACGATACGGCTGCCCCAGCGTCTCCGGAATGGTGTTGACGGACCCAGAGTCTGCGACCCAATCTTTCAGCGGCATCCGTTTCGGGGTGTGAATCAAGGTGCTGAGCAGCCGTAAAAACGGGATCGTGGCAGGATACATCCTGTGCAACGCCTCGATTTCGTCCAGCTCCATCTCCACGCCTTTGACGGGGGGCAGATTCATCGGAAATCCGCTGGAGGGCCCCACGCGCAGGTTGATAACCTCGTGCCGCTCCATCAGAGTCCAAACGGCGTGGCAAATTTGCACACCAGGTGCTCCGGCGCCGGGCTCGCAGAACGCAGCGAGTGTGTCGAATACTGCGCCCTTGAGCTCGAGGGGAATTCCGAGGGGGATCAATGACACGAGGACGGGCATGGCACGGAAGTGGACGTGCGATGCGACGGCTATCCGCACAGCGACGGAGTGCGACACGACGTTGGAAAGAAGACGCAGGAATGACTGCGCGAGGAGAACCTCTTTGGGGCCGATGGTGATGGTCTGCGGTTGCGGCGGCGGCGGAGGGTTATTGAAACTGGACATTCCAAGTGTGTTTCCGAACGCGTGAACAGGCTGGGCCGGGCGGGCGTTGTGGTTGCTGGTACTTGTGGCCCACGAATCGAGGAGGCCAAACACCACGCTCCACGAAACAGACGGGCCGCTGCCTGACGCCGAAGGCAACGAGCCGCCAGGGATGACTTCGCCCCCTCCCCGAGCCATGAAGTTGTACGCCAACTCGCTGCACTGCTGACCGTTGGCAAGCCCTGCCAGCATATCGTACAGAGCCGTGGACATGGACACGTCGTTGACCTGGGTAGACCAAACTGCCCACTGCAAAAAGGCGGGAAGTCTGCCCATCGTGGATTCTAGATATTCCATATACGTGAGCGAATCGCCGTGAGGATTCGAGCCCCAGAACTGCAGTGCACGCTCTGGAGGGAGGGCGGAGTATAAGAGTCCAATGAAAGCATATAACATAGCGATATCACTTCGAGGTGACACCGCTGGCCGCTCGGCTTCAGGGGCAAGACTGGAGGCAAAGCGTGCTGGACCGGGTCGCGTTCGATCGGTCCGGGCGCTTGCAAGGACAAGGTCCTCCTGCCGCTGCTTGATTTTCCGGAGTTCAGACGACGCGTGGGTGATCAGCGAGCGAACGAGAATCTCGAATGCGGTGAAAACAATCGGGATAAAGTCCTCGGTCGGAAGCTCTCGCAGTTCCTGCTGCTCAGGAGAGAGCGCGAGCGTGTTTGCAAAGGACGCCACAGGCGAGCTCCCTCGTCTTCTCTCCAGCTGCAGAACAACGAGTGCGAGGTACTTGAATGCGTCGCCCTGCACCGCGTTCCAGATCTGGGTTTCGAGCTCGTCGGTCTTGAAGCCGCTGCGGTGCTCCAGCTGGGCATTGCGGTGCCGCGCGTCGGTCAGGAAAAGGGTCCATTTGAGAAGGATGGTGGCCTTGAGCCCTGAATCCTTCCATTCCGTCGCAGTCGCGAGCTTTTTGGTCATGTATGTCATGAGATCGCTGTTCGTGGCCAGGTTTGCGCGGGACGAGTCGGCGACGGGGTCGAGCGCGGAGAGGACCGAGGTCAGGAGATAGAAGGTCATGGACTGGTTGGGGGCCGTGGACAACCAGTCGACGATGGCTTTGATCTCGCTCGGGGACAGATGGCCAAGACGGGCGATGATGGACAGGCACGTCGCGAGACATCGCCGCTCATATTTCAGCGACTCGTACCGGGAATTGAGAATGTCGTAGCCCAGAGAAGCTGTTGCTCCTGCTGTTTATGGTCATTTTTTGAAAACCTCAGCTTTCAAGACAGGACTCACCTTGAGCGGATGGCGGGACTGTGATTGTGCGCGCTCCTCTCCGCGCTGCATCGGCCCTGGCCACTGCGTTGCCCAGATTTTGGATCTCTCTGACAATACGTTGCGCGAGGCCGCCAGCCTGAGACGCGCTGGGAAGGACGAGGTCCTTGGTGGCGAATTCGCCTATTCTGTAGAAGACCGAGGACGTGTCGGACGTGTCGGCCAGCTCTGCGGCCTCGAAAATGTAATCCAAACAGTCCGCAAGGTAGCGCCGTCGCTGGTGAAACTCGGCGATGGTCAACTCAATGCAATCGACCGCTTGGATATTGGGGTTTTCTGCGGTGACAGAGTGCAGAAGCCCGGCGACGTAGCGCTCGGACGTCTCGAGTTGCTGGGAGAGAAATATAGCTTGACGCGCAAAATCAGCGTTGACAGCCGCGGGTCTGCCATTGAGCACCGTCTTCCCTGAAAGATATTGAGCACTTCCGGGGCACAAAACGCTCGCGACTGACCTGATTCGAGCTCGCGTTGCTCCTGCGGGTTTCTTGGACCGACATCGAACAAGTTCACAAGGCAAGATTTGTGGACCATGAGCTCGTCAAAAAGTTCCTGCTCGCCATGCTGCACTCCGCGGCCACTAATAGCGTTCAGGAGGACGACACGGAGACGCGCTATGGATTCCATGGCATACAGACGGTTTTGAAAGAGCTGGAACGCGTCGAGCGCGTAAATGGCCTTAGAATAAAGCAGCACAACACAAGACCAAATGATACAACAGCCAGCGCCGACCTCCGCTCCAAGCACCGCTAAACACAAGCTAAACACCGTTCTCGCCGCCGCCACTCTACCCAGTGTTCTGGTTGTTCACGGCGTGGACGTATGACTGACTGTGATATTCAAACATCTGGGTGCTCTGAAGCCACGGTTCTGCTCTCAAGTTTCCGCCTTCCCCATGGAAAATCACGATTCCTTCGGGCTCCCCGGTCAAACAGACACTAGACACCTATTTCCAGTTCATCTGCCAGTCTGAATGACACTATACTATGCCTATCTATGACTATCAAGTCCAAATGCAGTGCCACCGGTGGTTTTTGATACCATGCTAATCCCAGTTCCGTTGCTGAACTCGTCTCGAATTACCTACTCGGCCTCAACTGACCCTCTTCGCGACCAACGTCCGTATAACCGGCAAATAGAAGAACTATATCCAGGTCATATGGAGTTAGCACTTTACCTGGTTCTCTGATTTGCTGTCGCATCACCAATCAGCGCTGATGTATACCGGGCGGGGTTCAGTGTCTTCTTTTCGTCTTTGACACTCACGCACGCTCCTTCACAGCCCCGTCCTCAACTGGAAGTGCTGGTCGTCCAACTCGCATGCTCGTGGAATGAATTTGGCGATCGTCGACGACAAGTCCTCGCAAATCGAGTACACTGGGTTGTGGACAGCCGGAGGAACGAGCAACCATTATGATCACACGGCTTCTGCCTCTCGCGCTGCGGGGGCTACCATGACGTTCCCATTCTCCGGTGAGTGCGGGACCTTGTAGACTCTCTGTCATTTCTGAGCTGCTTAAAAGGCACCTCTGTGTCTCTAGTAGGAAGCTTTGACGCTAACACGACATGCACTGGCTCTTTTTCACTCGACGCCAACGTTACCACATTCTCCTCCTCAACTGTCCCTACTCCCCTGAATCACCAATCAATCTGGACGTCAACAGACTTGTCGGACGCTCCTCATACGTTAACATACACTGTGACATCGTGCTCCTCAACTAATAACGCGACCGGCAATGTGTGGTTGGACTACATTCTTTACACCCCGTCTTCGAACGCCTCTACGAATGAGCTCCTCTATTTTGTGGACGATAGCGATTCGCGCATCGATTATTTTGGTAATTGGATAGCGGAAACAGGCAACGATGAGGACTTTGAGCTCACTAGTCACGGCGGTAAAGAAGGGTCCTCCTTTCAGCTGGACTTTGATGGTACCGCTGTTTCCTTGAGCCCTCTTCTGTTCTTATATTTCTCCAGGCATCTTCGTCTCTGTCCACGGACGCATAGGAAACGACTCCATCAATACTGCAACGCAGGTCTCGTTCTCCGTGGATGGTTCTCCCCCGGTGCTCTTTTCGACTCCTTATCAAAGCACCATTTCCTTCAACCAGCCTTTGTTCAATGCCACCCTCGGACCGGGAAAACATAGTCTTGTTGCCACTTCCCAGTGTGTCTTATAATGATCCTCCCATGCGGCATAGTGCTGATACCCTCTGATAGGTCCGGCACCGTGTGGGTCGACTATCTTATCTTGCAACCCAATGCGTCAACGAGCACCACACTTCCGGTTTCACCGCCCCATTCCGCGATCGGTATTGGTGAAATTGCTGGGGCAGCTGCGGGTGTATTGGTCCTCGCCATATGCATAGCTCTGTTGGTAATATTTCGGCGGCGACTGTTCAAAGGATGGCGGCCTCGTGCTACTCCGTCGCGTCCGTTGTCGCGTCCACCAAATATTCATGAATATAACTCCGAAGACGCTCCGTCCTCGAATAACAGTCCCCGTGCGTTCCAAAGGGCCTCGCAAATTCATTTAGACTAACAGAATTCTAGCGCAGTCTACAGACTCCTACCCCCCCTCTCCCCTCACCGAGCTTCCGCAATTCTGACCCTCTCAATCCATTCAATACCCCACCGGTGTCACGGGCTGCTTCCTACATCACTTTCTCGTCCACCGGTTCGCGGACTGCATTTATGCCGGCCACTGAACGCAGTGCGACTGTCATCGAGGCACCGCCACCTTCGCCGTGGTCAAGCTCCGTCGCGTCTTCCTCAGGTCATTCTCGCAGACTGCCAAGTCTCGGTGGCGATGGTGATGCGGTGGCGGATCTCAAACGGCGACAACAGCTCGCCCCGGCATATGACGACAATCTGAGCATAGCCGAGTCGAGCGCTAGCTACGCCGAGTCAAGAACCGAGTCAAGAGCGCCTTCCGTGCGCCCGTTGCCAGTAATCCCACCGAATGCGGCTGCTGGGTCAGCCGCAAGCAGAACTGCGGCGTATTTAGACGACGAGCCACTGCCAGTTTATACAGTAGAATAATTTGTTAGTCTTCTCTTTAATCGTTCACCTTTACTTCTACTAAACTAGCGTACGTGCTATATTTTTTTATGACTAGCCCCACAATGCGAATCGTAGGACAGCAGCGTGGTGCAATCATTGCGTGGTGCAATCATTGCTCTGTTTTCTCGCCTTTCTCGCCTTTCTCCGACTCCGACTCCATCCGCTCCGAGTCGATGTCCGCCTCCGCGAGGACGATATTCGCGACCGGCCCCTACTTTCATTAGCGCCATCCGCCGTATCAGTGAAAGCACCATACCTTAAACCAGTGCACTCCGCCGACTACGGGCGCGTAGTACCAAAAGAGGGATAGAAGCAATACACCTCCTAATACGACGATTGTGTAATTCATGCTCTTGACGTCCGTCTGCGGGCTTGTCGGGAACAGGAATGCTTGCAAAGGACTAAGTAAATATCCTGCAAAGCTTGTGAAACGCCCACACACCTATGCCCAAGAAGAGCATGAACAGAACAGAGACGATTGCGACGGGAAGACTCTGCGACCGCGTCAATCGTTGTAAAGACATCCGGGAACCCGATACGCACGAATATTCCCAGCGAGAAGGGACCCGGCTTGAAATCATTCTTGCCTGTGAACCTAGCTACGATCGGGATGGCGTACGCAATGTACAATGCCGTGACTGAGATTGCGAACACGGCATTGATGGCCTGGGGACCCGCGAACACAAGCAGCCCGACGATGAGAGAACAGGCGGCGTCGAAAACGACTGTGTTGACGGGGGTGCCTGTCGTTTTCGACATTCTATACAACCAGTTCGAGAATGGCAGTGCTCCGTCTCGAGAGAAGGCGTAGGTCTGTGGAAGGTTTAGTGCCAGCTGATTGATGTAAGGTATTTAGCCCGACCTGACGACTGGCTGCGAGCAGCATCGAAGATCTTTGAACGATGAGGACTGGGTGTTCAATGCATGCGGAAGACTTACCCCATCATGTACCTGCAGGTCTTGGTCAATCCGGGGTGAGAACCGAGGTGAATGTGACGCACTGAACGACCACTTACTACGGACCTGGACGGTGAAAAAAAACGGCGGTGTTCAGCGATATGAGAGTGCGAATGGAGCGAAGTTCGTACCATAGAGCCAGTGTTGGCTTCATCCCAAAACTATTTAAGAATATGGCGGCCATGGGCTGAGCGCTGCCGTAAAGGGCCTCGAGGTCGGTTCCCATGCAAAACGCAAGTGAAACATTTATGGCTTCGCTTCGGTCAGTCACCGTCATGCGCAACCTGGTAGGTAACTTTACCCCATCCCAGAACACCAGCGATTCCTATGGCGCAGACGATGGCCCAAGGTACAGCGGTAGCCGCATTCGAGGCTTCCTCGCTTATGTGGACACTGGAGTCAAAAGAGCCTGTGGAGTAGAGTCTCAGATGAGCAGAGGGCGCGGATCGAGGAAGCTTACAGATCGTCCATAACGGTGCCAAGAAGCTCAGGATGAATGCGTAGCCATTGGGCCACCCGTTAACTGAAAATTTCGTCAGCCTGGTATCACTTTGTTGAGGGACAGAGCAGACAATTTTTGAACTGAGGATCGTCAGATACCAGAAACTAATGGATGAGGAGCACTCACTTCTCCAAGGGCAAAGGAAGCCGTGTTCTTGAATTCTGCGGGAGTGGCCGCGGGGAGCGCCACGATGACGACCAGGCATAACACGACATTTAAGACCACGTAGACCGTTTGGAGCCGTGCAAGGATGGTGGTTCCAAAACAGCAGATGATCTACTTGCAAGTTATTTGGATGTACCCGAGAAACAGATTAGCGAAATTACTGAGTGCGTGACCAAGATTGCCGCATAGACCCCGCTGGTAGGTAAGCACTCGGATTAGTGTTTCATGAACAAGGTTAGTGAACGAACTAGGTCTGAGCCGAGGTAGCCTCAAAGTTACCACTCGACCCTATATTGACGGCAGCCATTACTTGAATTGCTGCAGCCCAGTCGATCGAAGCCACGGCGGTTATGGAACCGATGGTGTTTGCGTCTGTTGGATGCGTCAATAACAAATCTGACAAGGAAGAAAGAGACCTACAGCCTACGATCCAACAGAGCAGGTTCCGCCAACGTGGAGAAGATAGCGAGTACGTCCAAAAATAAAGCTAAAGATAGAACGAATAAGATTAGACATTACACAAGGTGGAGACTCACTCCACCGGACGTCGGTGCTGCACTTGCGAGCTCTGCCATTGACATACCAACGAACAGTATAAAAATGCTCGCAACGGCCCACTTGAATATTTGTGGTTGCTTTAGCTCTGAAATTAATCTAGCAAGTGGAAAACCTACGCCCCAGACCATTCCTGGCCCCCCGCCATTCGGAAGTGAGTAGAACAGAACGGACGCTATTGACGGCAAGAGGCCGATGATGGAAAACGCGATGCCAAAAACCTGAAAGTGTGAGCTGCGTCCGATCTGAAAATAGTGATGGACTCACTTCAAGCGGCGTAAAGGCCCTCTTGAACTCCTTCCATGTGCGTCAGGCGTGAGCGTCCGGCGGTATCTTCCTTACTCACTTGCTTGTAACCAAGAGCAGCGAGCAGTTGTTCGTCTGCCAGTCGGACAGCATCCCGATCTTGGTCCGATTTTGAGCTCATGAGGGTTGAGGATAAGAGAGCGGGCGGATAAGTTCGTTATCATGGGGTAGCATGGACGCAATGGAGTCAGCGTGGGTTTAGAACAAAAATAGGTGATCCGTCGCGAAGTTTCGCTACGCTGGCGCGTACTATCGGGAACTGACCAGGCACTGTACTTACAACGAGGTAGAAAACAATGCGCAAGGTCTGTATCTGAGCCTATCGTCGAAGCCATGCGACCTCATCCAAGTCGATTTGGCCTAGCCGCGCACAGATATAATTGAGATCTCGGGGCAAGTCCATGGTTGTCCACGCCGCGGTGGAGGGTGAGCGGAAGAACGTAGAAAGTGCAATGCTTAGTCAAACGCGTCGGCCCGTAGTATGTCGCGATCGGTCGATCGGTGGCGATTCGGTGCGTGTTTGGTCCGGAGGCAATTGTCTTCCCATACTGACAAGTACAAAGAAACTCCAACTTGGCCTCTTTCCTCAACGACGCCCTGAACAGACTCCAGAGCGATACTTGCGGTTATCTGACTGGTTTCTTATTGCGAATCTTTCGTCCCATATCATCCGACTTAATCTTCCATCGCTCCAATCTATGTCTCAATTCCCACTGGCACCTCAAGCAGCCCAAGCTCAGCGTTCCAACATCTGGCACGACGACGGCAGCGTTATCCTCAAAAGCGATACCACCCAATTCCGCGTGCACTGGAGCGTCTTCTCACCTCATTCGGGATTCTTTTAAGATATGCGACATCTTCCTCAACCCTTGGAGTCCGCTTGGACCAGCGGGATGCCCGACTCGGATCATCGAACTTCCAGACTCGTCTGAAGATGTTACGCACCTTCTGAGCGCGCTTTACAATCGGTTCGTTTTCTGTGCATTCCTTTGCGTTGTGTTGCTGACAGGAGTGTTAGCCTTCTATTCGACCGGGAGAGTCTCCCGTTTCCATTCATTGCAGCACTTATTCGCCTGGGGCGCAAGTACGATTTCGAGAATCTGTTCAGGGCGGCCCTGAAGCGTCTGAGCTATGAAAATCCGACGACCTTGGAGGGATACCAAAGCTTGAAGATTGATCATGATGACAAGATGCGTTATGTGCCAACACAAACCGATGCTTCTCCGACTCTCACATTCGATACCATAACGCTGCCAGCCAGAGAAAACTGTCTATTTACAATTCTTCCGTACGCCTATCTCCGTGCGCTCTTTTGCAATGAGGTGTGTTCGGTTTCTATGGTTCGCTCTTGGAATGAAATTCAATCACGTTGCAGGAAACGATATTTCGCGGTATCCGTCAAGCCAATAGTCCTCCGGTCACCCTGCATCCGTCGAACCAGCAAATTCTTATCCTGGCCAGCGCAATGGGACTCCGGGATTTGGAGCTGCCTCACTTCGAGTCCCCTGGAGGGGTGCACCGACGTCATTCGCTGCAAGACGTGGAAGTGCGGCATGTTGAATCTCTCCACGAGGTGTCTTGTGGCTCCCGCCTCTTTTCGCATGACCACAACAACCCAGGCGCTTTGTACCCCTTGTGGTCTGTCCCGCGAGCAACTCGTTCTCGACGAGCGGAAGAAGTTGTGGGATGATCTGCCAACCTTCTTTGGCCTTCGTCCTTGGAGCGAATTGAAGAACAATATATATGCGCTCTTGCTTCCCGCTTCCAGGTCCATCGGAGTGTAATTACTTGATTTGTGTTCCGTCTCGAGTTTGTTCGTAATAGCGAAAAATGTGCGGATTTATTCTCAGTGAAGCTGGGAATACTCAACTGTTTGCATATTTTCATTTTTGCTCGCTCGATAAATGCTTCATTGTCTTGGAGAGATGACACGGGTCCCACCGAGGGACCGGTGACCGTCTATCTATGAAACCTGTTCGATGATTCCGCCACGGGAGGTCTGTTGGTAGTGCAATCCGGCATCTGGTAGAAGTTGCTGGAAAGCTGACTGATGCTGACTGATGATTGGTGATCCGGCCGCGATGCCGACAGGATCCGAGAACATTCTAGATAAATTAGAAACAGTATAAATACTTGTAGGATGAGGCACAGAGCCTCATCAGCTTGTAACCACTGGTCTAACAACCACTTGTGCATTCTTACCTGGAAATAACAACACAAGCTGATAGTTTGCACAAACCCGACGACTAGGCATCTTTGATCGCTCTCATCATACATCATGTCGACGACCGTCAATATCAATTCCCTCCTTTCGACTGTTCCGAAGTTGAATAGGAAGAACTTCCATCACTGGAAATTCGCGATCTCGATGGTGCTACGCCGAGCCGGAGCCTGGGATATTGTCCAGGAGAAGGAGGCTAGACCTGCTACGAGAGATGCAGCGGAGAAGTGGGATGCGAAGGCAGACGAAGCATTAACTGCTATTGGTCTCACTGTGGAAAGTGACCAGTATCAGTATATCCAGGATGCGAAGAACGGAGTAGAGGCTTGGAAGGAGTTATCCAAGATCTACGAGAAGAACAGCCGAGCGAACCGAGTCGCGCTTAAACGGCAATTTTACGGATATACCCACGATGACACCAAACCCATTCAGGAATATATTTCCGGTATCCTCGACCTCTCATCTCGACTCAAAGCCATCGGAGTCAAATTGGAGGACAATGACATTATGGATGTCTTGTTGTTCAACCTCGACAATTCGTGGTCCAACATCGCAGCATCACTTTGTGCGACAGTTGATGATCTTGGCACTGTTTCGGATATCACCGGAGCGCTGTTAGACGAAGAAGGACGGAGAGGCGGACCGGACAGCGAGACAGCGACCGCATTTCATGCCGCAGAGTCACGGCAGAGAGTCTGCAGTAATTGCCAGAGAAGTGGGCATTTGACTAAAGACTGTTGGGCAAAAGGAGGACAGGGGAAGAAGAAGTGCTATAGTTGCCAGAAGGAAGGACACCTATCGTTCAACTGCCCCGAGAAAGTTGAAACCGCCAATCACGCCGTGGAATCCGAAGACGACATCGCTTATTGAACCCGCCCAGATATGAGTCCAATAGATGGACAGAAGGAGTATAGAACAGGTCAAGAGATGATCTGGAAATTGTAGAATGGCGAGAGATGCCAGATTGAGAAGGAGTGTTGGTAGTGCAATCCGGCATCTGGTAGAAGTTGCTGGAAAGCTGACTGATGCTGACTGATGATTGGTGATCCGGCCGCGATGCCGACAGGATCCGAGAACATTCTAGATAAATTAGAAACAGTATAAATACTTGTAGGATGAGGCACAGAGCCTCATCAGCTTGTAACCACTGGTCTAACAACCACTTGTGCATTCTTACCTGGAAATAACAACAAGGTCTTCCTCGGCCCGCGACCAACCGAGCATCGAAGAATATCCATCTTCGACTCAGCCCAAATCTATAATAGTCCGATAAATCAATACTGCGGTGAAGCTCGAGTTGATCTGAGTATTTCGATCTTGCCCTTGTGATCGGTGCGTGGGAAACGATTGGTAGCGAGTCTAATTTTTCAACCAAGATCACGTGCTTATGGTTGAAAACGAAGTTCAACCTCAACCGACTCTTGAACGACGCTTTACCGAAAACGTAGGATCGTACAATTGAAACAGTACAACAATCGTTGAAGAAATACAAAGGTATTTATCTATCACTCCAATGTGATATACAGATGTTTGCTCGTCAGCACAGATTTGGCCCCAGGCACGAGAACGATGGTCTGCGTGTTGTCGATAATCATCGCAGGGCCCTCGATCACTTCTCCAACTTCCAGGTTATCCAGCAGGAAGACCGGCGTATCGTCTACGCGCCCGACGCGGTCAAAGTACACGCTGAACTTCCGCGCATGGTCCGCCTTCGCCTGCACGTCCACCGGACGCTTCTCGAGCTCCGCCACCTCGGCGTAGACAGACTGACCCAGCGTGTCGAATGTCTTGCCAATCCCGCGGACCTAGGTTGTTTGCGTGAGGATACGAACAGCATGCAACAGCAGCAAACCGACTTTGATGTCATCCACAATGATCGATTTTGTCTCAAGGAGGAACCCGAATTCGGACTTATACACGCGCTTGAACGCAGCCTCGAAGTCCTCCTTTCCGTCGCCGTCTTTCTCATTGGGCAGAACCATCAGCGCGGTGTCTGTTCCCTCGAACCGCATGTTCAGCATCCGCTCTACATGCACGCGGCCAGACTCAAAGCCTTGTCGCTCGAGCTCCTTCCGTACGTCTGCAGTGAGTTTGTCCAGCCTCGCGGTCAGCGTCTGCCGCGTGTTCGCGGAATAAAATGTTGACGAGGGTTCTTGCAATTCGTATGCACTGAAAAGGATATTATCATTAATAATGTTCGGTTTACTTGCTTCGTTTTAGAATGGTTACCGATCGGCGAGCGCCAGCCCGTACGCGGAGAGAATCGAGCTGTAGCGGTGGATAAGGATCGTCTTGATCCCTAGCAGACTCGCTATTTCGCAGGCGTGTTGCCCGCCGGCGCCGCCAAAACTGGCAAGGCTAAAAACAGTCGGTTAAGGATGGCTCGATCAAACTAAAAAAAGAGAATTACACATGATGGGACGTCGCGTGCCCGCGCGCTTCGGTGAGCGCACGAATGGGTCGACACATCGTCTCGTTGGCCACTTTGATGAACCTATGCTTGGGTGAATATGCTGAACCAAAAGCCCCAACAGACATACCCGTAGACGATCTCATCGAAGGACAGTTTTTTCTCGCTGTGCTCATTAATCTCCGCCACCAACTTTTCGAATGCGACTCGAGAAGCATCTTCGTCCAGCGGCTCCTTCTCCGACTTGCCGAAGATCTTGGGGAAGTAGTCTGGCACTAACCGCCCCAGCAGGAGGTTTGCGTCTGTAACAGCTAATGGACCGCCTTTGCTATTTAGCAAGCAAAATGAGCGAATGTATAGAATGGGACGATTAAAATACCGATAGCATGCTGGTCCAGGCTCAGCACCAGCACTATGTGGTCCCGCGAGGAAGAGGCCGTTGCGGAACGTCAGACATGAGCCACCGCCTGCCGCAACGGTGTTGATATCGAGCTGCGGCGACTGAATCGTGACTCCGGCGGTGGTGGTCTCATAAACGATCTCATATCGGCCGGCAAAGCGGGAAACATCGCTGTGGAAAATGTTAGATAACAGATCAAACACAGCGATGGATACTTACGTTGAAGTTCCACCGACATCCAACCTGGAGATAATGAGACGAAGGGAGGAATTAGATAAATCAAACGCACCCAATGATGGGTTTACGTTCTTTTTCGTCCCAGCTGGTGAGCGCGTATCTGCAGAGGGGTGTGAGGTAGCAAAATGAATAAAAGAGGCCGCCCACCCAACCACACCACCCGCAGGCCCGCTTAGAATGCTCTTGAGCCCCGAAAAATTGTCCAGATCAAGGAGTCCTCCGTCACTGCCCATGAACTCGACGCGAGGGCTCCGCAGCCGGCCATCCTTGAGTTTCTCGTCGAATCCGCTGAAAAAGCCATCGAGATAGTCCCGCAGGATGGGCGTCAGATACGCATCGGCCGTCGATGACACGCCGCGGGGCACCATCTTGATCATCGGGAGCAGCTGCGCCGATTCGGAGACGTGCGTGAAGCCCACTTCGCGCGCAAGCTTGCCCACGAGGCGCTCGTGCGCAGGGAACGTGTACGAGTGCGCGAAGACGATCGCGAGCGAGCGGTAGCCGTCAGCGTACAGCGCCTGCAGCTCGCGCGTGACGGCCGCACGGTCAGGCGTGCGCATGATGCGAACCGCCTCGCCGGAGTTGCCCTGCACGACCTCGCCCGGGCCCTCAGCGTCGCCCTCGCCGTCCCAGCCCTTGCCGCGGTATCCGCGCTGCACCTTGCCGTCCGCGTCAAACTGCACGGCGTGCTCTTCTGCTTTGGGATCGGAGGTGTAGCCAACGAGTGTTACGCGCTCGTCGACCTCTACGACCGCGGAATATAACGGTTGGGGTCGACGGATGTTCAGGTCGAATATCTTGGGACGCGATTGATTGCCGATGAGGAGGAGGTCCTTGAATCCGCGCGTGATGAGCAGAGCGTGTTTATGGCCTTTGCGCTCAAGGAGAGCATTGGTGGCGACCGTCGTCGAAAGGCGAATATAATCTGGATACACAGCATGAGAGACGCGAATTTATCGCAAGGTCATGGCGCACCTATCTTCTCGGTTTCTAACACGGCTCCTCGCGGAATCTCTGTGCCTGTTACTATCTCCAAGACGCGTCGAATGCCTTCGGTTGGGGCATCCTTGTAATTTGCAGGATCCTGCGAGACTGTAAGAGGTCAAGCTCGGAGTATGTGGCTTTAGTGCAAGAACTTGCGTAATTTTACGACGATATCCTTCCGCTCCTTTGGGTTTTCGGGGTCAGGGTAAGATCTATCCGACGTTGGGTCACTGTGATCCCGACGAATCAGCACTCACGCGTGCACGTCGCAGAACGTTCCTCCTACAACCAATAAAACTGAGCTCAGTCTGGCTACTGCTGCAGGTCTGACGCACCTCGGTCTGCACAGATGCGGATGGATCTGTCGGGGACGGTGTTCTGCGACCACTGGCAGTGAACATCGGGCTTCAGTTACTGACAAATAAAAAACCTTTTGGCCCGCGAAGTTGGACATAACGAAGTGGGTGGAAGAGTAGTGAGTCCTTTCTGCTTGAATTCCGTATTTGACGAAAGCGCAGCGGGACGGAGGTCCTTTGCGGAATCGATTATCACAGCGAAACGCACGGACCACCGTAGCTTCGCGGCACCGGCCCGCACACCCGAGGCTCGATTATGCTAACTACTCCAAAACTACTCTCCCAAACGGTGTTTTTTCTGCCGCCCTTTTTTGCGCGTATACACAGGGCTAACCAGCGTCGAGCAGTGAAGCTTCGAAGTAGCGGCAACGGTGGACAGAACAGGCACTGCGGTGGACTTGGCCGAGACGTTGATGAACAGTTGATCAAGATTCAATTATAACCGGAACCGCTTCAGTTCTATGCACCGCTCCTCAAGACGACGAAAGCCATCGTCCTAGCCCTACAATGAATGGAGATGCCAGTGTGGATCCGCCCAAGATACTGATATACGAGGCCTTGATTTGGTTCCTCAGAGAGACTTGTAGTGCGCCGATCGCGGGGTGCGTGATTTTTGTTTCTCCTAGAGCTCAGCGCTCAGGTCTTGATTCGATTCAGTCGCAGTCCGAATGAAGTGGCTAGGCTTCGGGAGACCCTGAGCGGTTACATGCGTTCAATGGCGTCAGACAGTGTGGTCAGTGCCCTCGCTGAAAGCTCGGAATCCCGAAAAGCATTGCTGGAGGTATCATCGAGTGACCAGTTGTGAAAGACATCTCTCTCAATATAACCCAGCTGTCGGCCAAACTCGGTCTCGCGAATGATTCAAAACTGCGGGCGGCCTTGCGCACAGACGAACAACGGATTGCTATGCGTCTCATGTCCATCTTCACATCCGAATCTGCGCAGGCAGCCGTGCTACGCCTTGAAGGCGATTCAGCCCAATGTTTCCTCGATGTGGTTCAAGGGGTACGGGACTATCTCGGTGGCTGTTTGCAGCACTGGATTAACACATATCTTTCCAGACACTCGACAAGGGATTTTTAATCGCTGAGGAGCACAGTCGGATGGCCCGCCGTATAATCCGGAAGCTTTCGGAGGCCTGCGACAGGCTGCCTTCTTCCCTTTTTATCACGGGAGTGTGCGGGCGGGAAGAGCACCCTACTTTTGGAGGCGGTTATGGGGACATCTACCGTGCCTCGCATGATAACAGGCCCGTTGCCTTGAAGCGAATGCGACATTTTCTACGGGGGTCAGACTTGCGCCGTGTCCGCTTAGTGAGTCATTTGATTTACCAAGCCCATAGCAATTAATGAATCCAGAAAATTTGCCGAGAAGCTCTGGTCTGGAAAGACTTGCACCACCCGTACATCCTGCCATTCCTCGGAATCGATCAGGACAGCTTCCCTTCATCTCTTTGTATTGTTTCCCCCTGGATGGAGCAGGGCACGGTCATCAACTATCTTAAAGACCATGGCCACGCGACTGTGGATAAACTGGTGAGTCTCCTCTTCCTTTTCTATTCATCGCATTAACGCGTAGTAGCTCTACGAAATTGCGCAAGGCCTTCTGTACCTTCATTCCCGTAGCATCGTCCATGGCGACTTGCGAGGAGTATGTGCCTCGTCTTCACAAGGCACGCGTACTCATTGTTGATTACAGTCCAATATTTTGATCAACGAAGACTGGAGTGCATGCCTGACTGACTTTGGTCTGAGCATTTTCTCGGACGCGACTTCTACGATGTCCACAAATAGAGGCGGTAGTATCTACTGGATGGCCCCGGAATTACTGGATCCCGACCGCTTTGGAAACAAGTTTGGTCGAACACCGGCGAGCGATGTGTACGCATTTGGGTGCGTCTGCTTAGAGGTGCAGTGGATTATCTTCTCCGTATGAATCTGAATTGAGAACGTTCAGTTGTACACTGGGCGGCCGCCGTTCTCAAATTTACTTGAACCTGCGGCTTTGATGAAAGTCCTGAACGGCAAAAGACCAGAGCGACCTCCTGGCCCTCCGGTCATGTCCGATGCCCTTTGGAAGAATATATCAGCGTATTGGGCAGAAAAGCCTACTGCGAGGCCCATCACCCAACGTGTAGTCAGGGACATGGTTTGGCCACCTCTGGAGCCCAAATCAGCGCGTCCACGTCCTTCCCTTCTCAGCGGATCTTTGTCTTCGCCCTCTTCCTCTTCTATGAAAGCCAGTTTGGGGTCCAAGAAACGCAAATATCGGTGGTGGAATCTCAGAACGCCTGATGACGTTTCTTTGCTGGGAGACAGTGCCAGTGCTGATGACGATTCGATTTCCATGCCATGGAATTTCCAGCACCACGTGCACGTCGATGAGGACCTTACGGGATTGCCACCGTCCTGGGCTGCATCCTTGCGAGCGGTTGGCTTTTCCGATGACGAAATTGCCCTCCTCCAGCGCCGGCAACTGCCTGACCAGCTTCACGACGAGCGTTTCCCCGTGCCTGTCGCGCCATCTATTTATCCGCCGCTGAGCCCATCCAAGCGAGGCAAAAATGAACCGCTGAAGCACCCGAGACCTGTTGACCGTGTTACAACGATGGAGGAGGATGTGTTCCGTCTCTTCGAGGAGTCCAAGCTCGGTTCAGGCAGTGCCTCGCTGCTCAGCCAGGCGCTCAAGATGGTGACACTGAACAGCCCCGTCGTCGTGGTAAGTGCCTATCATCTGCGACGCGGTATATACGTGGTTAATTTTTCTTCATCTTAGGATTATCACAGAAAATGTGTGGAATTGCAGGAACTGCTGTTGGTGCAGATACCATGGGTGTCGGCGCTGGCTGAGCGCAGCCGCATCGCCGAGGACTTGAAAGATGTTAACACGCTGGGAGCGCCCGTGCCGACGCGTGAAGAGGAGTTGCTGGTAGCCATTCGTTCCGCGAACGAGCAACTGCTTGACGCTCTTGCTATGTACGACGACCTCAAGCGCGAAAACGAGGACCGAAACCGGCGAGAGGTATGCTCCGCTCCCTCTTTTTCTACCTACTAAATTCACGTTTGCTGGCAGGCCTGGCAATATGCAACAGAGAAACACCAACAGGCGACGTCGTCATATTCAGGCTCTTCGTCACCGCCATTACCTGATTCTAGCTCGTCGAGTCGGCGAGGGGACACAGACGTCACCAACTCGGTCCGCAGCCTTGGAAAGGGGAGCAGCCCGCTTCATATCGTAACCTCGCGCGAGGTCAATCGTGACTCGGGGGCCAGCGACGTCTCGTCACTGGTGCCAGCGCCGCGTTACGTAGGTTGGGTCGCTGCAGCCGTCGCGCCGCTTCGGGAATTCATTGACGAACTCGTGGATCCGCGCGAGTTCTACTGGGATCTGCAGGAGATTGCGGAGGGCGAGAGTGGGAGTGTGTTCGCAGCAACTCTCGTGCGCGATGCACCGATACTGAACCTGAAGCTGTCGCTGTCGCTCAAAGCGCGTGACGCTCAACAGTTAGCGAACGGTCGCCGGGTGCTCGTTGCCGTGAAGTCCGTCGCGCTGTTGCCCGGTGGGAGCGCGAAACTCGTGGCTGTAAAGCGCGAGTGCGAACTGCTACGCGGGCTGCGGTGCGAGCAGGTGCTTGGGATGGACGCGCTGTATGTAGATCTGGTCGAAGACGCGCTGTGGATCCGTATGGAGCTCATGGAGCGTAGTCTTGCGGATGTGGTGGGACTCGTGGATGAAGGACTGCGACTGCAGGAGCCGCGTGTCATAGCGCGCTTTGCGAGCGATGTACGTGCACCCTCAAGTCCCCCCTTTCATACAGTCTCAATCTTTGATCTGCTAAACTGCATAACAGATGCTGCTCGCGTTGGATTTCCTGCAGACGCACCACATCGCACACCGTGACCTGCGATCGGACAATCTGCTGCTAAACAGCGAGGGCGTGCTGAAACTCGCTGATTTCTCTACCGCCGTACTCGTCACGCCTGAGGCTTCGCTCTGCAACGACCTCGCGGGCGTTATATACTGGCAAGCGCCAGAGGTCCGGTCGTGAGTCGGCATTCTTTCATTATTGGTGTTGTTGCTGATTGCTCCAGCGGCGCGTACGACCCCCTAAAAATCGACGTCTGGTCCGTCGGCGCGACGGTGTGGGAGCTTGCCGAGGCGGTTCCGCCATTCACCGATACCAACTGGCATGCGGAACGCTGGCCGGCCCTCAGCGACCCCAAACTTTACCCGCCGGCGTTCCACGAATTTCTCCGGCTGTGCTCCGAGCCCGCCGCGTTGCGCCCGACGCCAGGGACGCTGCTCAAGGTGTGCTCCCATGTATCTTCATTCGTAGACACCACTCGAATCCTTGCCTTAGACCCCGTTCGTGCAAAATCCATGCGACAGGCCGGAGATTGTACAGTTGCTCTCGCGCTGTATGTCACTCGAACAAGCGTTGCACTTGGACGACGTCGCGCCAGATCCGGCCCCGTGGGATCCATGACAACTTTCGCTTGTGCTCTATCTGTGCGCTCGCATATACCCCAACAAGTGCATCACCCCCCTGTTTATGGGAGGTGCGCACCGCTCATGCAGGCTCATGCTACATGAATATGGCGCAACGCCCGGCGCGACATCTTTCGCGGCACCATGTCCCAGAGGGGCTCCAATATGGCCTCACGCCAGTGCCAGGTGCCGAGCATCCTGCCGAATTCCTTTTGCACAGAGATTGGATACCCGTAGCGTCCCATCAACATGCAGTCCAATGCCTATCGTACTGAAGCTACATGTATGCAGAAGCTTGGCTGAAGCATTCTGTGCTCTGTTCGCCGGGCGAGAGAGAGGAAATCCGAAATCTTGTTTGCTTCTTCTGGCATGGAAGATTAACTTTGTATTAGCGCCTAAAAAAGCAGTTCACAATTGAATCATGCAGAATGCAACACACTCCCGGCTCTCATTATTTCCGGACTGGCAACTTGCTACTTGCAGGCCGACGCTTCCACGCTGGGTCCATTTACGTAAGGTGATGCGGCACTGTACGGCTTTCCTTTTGCTTCGTCTTCGCCCTCACGGTCCAGGTCCAGGCAACAAAATACCGGCCCCGTATATCCAGTTATTTGTTCACTTCTTCAAAAGGCATGCTAAGTTCGAGTTATTTTTTCCAGGTCGGCGAAACCTGACCGGGACTCGGAGCGGACCGACCAGCACCCTTGAACCATCGTAAGGTTTTGCTGGCTCCGGCAGTCCTTTATTCGCTGTGTGAGTATTGAGTCTATCTCTGTCCGCCGCAATGCGTCGCAAATCCGATTCCCGCGAAGCAGAACATAGCTGGAAAAATCGAATCCTGTCTTGTTCCACGGTTTGCGGAAGTAAGATTGATTCCCGCCACATAAGTAACCGAGAAGAGCGAATCCTTCCCAAACCAACATTGCTATCTGACGCACCACTTTGGCCTAGGAACAACCTCATGATTGCGTCCAATTTTGACTCGAACCGCTCACCGTTGGAGCTTGGGACTTGGAAAAGACGAGAAACACATCGGAAGTGGGCGCGGCAGTCAATTGTTCAAAAGCAGTTCCAACTTTCTTCCCATCCCGTCTACTTACTTACTCATCTCGGGTGACCTTCAGCTCGCCGATGCTTTTGAGATTTCATCAGTCGCCATCCAGCATCACGGGAGAGTCGCGATTGACCTACCGTTCATCTTGTTGAATCTTGACTAAAAATCTGGCTTCCGCCAGTACCGTGATCATCGCAGTATCTGAGACTGCTTTTAAGAATGGAGGCTGGACGCAAATAACTGATCCGGAATCCCACATTCTACCCTCATTTCATTTCATTTCGAGTCCGGGGGCAATGGACCCTCTCACACCTGGAAGCTTTTTCGAACTAGATGCAGTGCGCGCAATCTCTGAGCTTTACTCTCCGGGCTGACTTCATACTGATTCTCAGTACGTTCACGGTATGCTTTTTTGCCTCTACTTAGAAACCACTTTCGACAGTCAACCGACTTCTCAGTTGCTTGCATAACTCTTCTGGTGAGCGAAACCTTTTCTTCTCATAAGTCAAAGAACTGAAAATTCGAAAAGATCTACGATACGGTTCTGAACCTCGATGTGGAGGTGGGTCAACTTTCCACGGTGAAGGAAGGACTGACTCATCAATTTTCTCGCACAGCGCCGTCACATTTGGAAGACGAAATGGGGAGTCGTTAAGTGCCTCTATCTTTGGACAAGGTACGGAGCTTTTATCGATACCGCAATGGCTCTCGAAAGTATGATTCCCTCTCCAACTGTGCAATTCAATCTGATACCGTCGATAGAGCGGGTAAATCTACACACCGACCAATCCAGCTGCCGGATCTTCACAGATTTTGACACCAGTGCGCGCACTTCTCACTCCACAATGAAAATAAAACCAACTTCAATAGTCTTTGGGGGTTTAGGGATAGCCGTTGCAGAGGGTGAATTCATGCAAGTTATGGTGTCGCAGTATTGACAATGAGTCTTTGGCAGTCATAATGATGATTCGAACGTACGCCTTGTATGGAGGGTCCAGGAAACTGGTGGTTTTCTTCGCAACAATGATGCTCGTAAGCGCCTCCTGGGCTGTTGTTCCGAACCATAACCAGAAAGTTGACAAGGTAATGGGAGGAGTTAATATATGGGCTGCGATATTGTGGACAAACTCAGCTTCACCCCCGACGCGTACGTCGTTGATTCTCTCGCTGAGTTTCTCATGAACTTACCATTATAAAATCAGATAAAGGTGTATTGGCTGTTGTTGAATGCGACTCCGATGGGTCAAGCAATATTGGGCTTGTGTGTTACATTTCCCTGCTTGTTGGGGAAACTGGTGCGCTGCGTGACCGTACGGCTCTCCAGATCACTGAACCCCATTTCAGTCGTGGTGCTATTAACTGTTTGGAAATGTTTTTCCGCGCGTAGGATTCCTACCACAGCGAGGAATCGCCCCTGTATTGACGACACGATGTCAGTTTCTTCATTCTCGGGAGCCTCTGGGTCGTTTCGCCTCATTAACTCATTTTACCGTGACGGTATGTAAATTGGAGACCATTGGAGAATACAAAAGACTGATAATTAGAGCTTATTAGCAACTTTTAGCCGAGATTTTGCTCAGCCGCTGATTGGTCGAGAGGTGTGGAGCAGCCAATGGGCGTCCAAGAAAAATCTCGGCTAAAATCTGCTAATAACCTCTATTACCTCCTTGGTACAGGAATAATGTTCTACTTGACAATGCTTTGTAAGATCCTTCCCCCCCATTAGAGCTTATTAGGTGCCCCTCCCAAATCGATTATGACGGGCGTAATTTTGCCTTCGGTGTTGATATTCTCGATTTGTGGAGCGGACGCGTCTTATTATAGCGTGTCTCGGCTAAGTCCGGCCGGTATGCCCTGGTATGCCCAACTCTCAACAAGGCCATACACTCTGACAGGACGACGCGCCGGCGGCTCACGACAACGACCTCGACCCTCTCACTGCCCCCGTGGACGAAAAGGCGCGGAGGGACGCGCTATCGTGCTTTGTTGTCTTACGGGCTGCCTACTTGATGACGTTTTCTGACCGAATCCGGTCGCTCGCCCGCACCGTTTCGATTAATCAAAAGGATCTTCGACCTAAGGGATTATTTTCTTCGACTTAAAAATGGATTTTCTGGGGGCACCTAATAAGCTCTATTAACAATGTCCCTTGTCAAATACTACCGGACTTCAGTAACTTTCATCATTGTTATTGTTGTTGAAAATGTCAGCAAGGTGTGTAGTTTGTGGGCAGAGCCGGTAAATGAAGGGCTAATCCGGTGCTCTCTGGTCAGTCCCCCCTCAAGCTTTCGGCAGATACGTGGGTTCAGCTCTTTCCCCAGAATTAACAGACTCTGAGCCAAACAAGCCCATTGCGTGTCATGCACTCGATTTTGGCCTGCCACCTAGTCATTCACGTTCGTGTGGTTGCCTCTGAGGACGACACAGATATAGCGGCACCGAAATCTTCTCTCGTTTTTGCTAATTTTTCCGAAGACAGCCAACATGGGAGAGATCATGATGCAGTATCAGCAGTGTAGGGTATTAGTACACCGTCGAATTCGCACAAATGCAGAACGAATCCTAGATTCTGGGGGAGCCAAGGCGAGTTGCAAGGAATGGATGGTTCAACACTTCAACATGCCGAGCCGCCGCGGGCGGAGTTTGAAAAGGAGAACCCGCCAACACGCGTGAGATTCGCGTCGCGTAGCGGACGCGTGACGTCATGATCCGTCGTTAGGGAGCAGCGTGACACCAGCGTCACTTATTTCCAAAAAAGCACCCGAACAATGTTTGCCTGGACCCTTCAACTGGCCCTTGTCTCTTTTCACCACCACCCATCACTCACCGGTGCTCCCCTTCGAACTCGCCCCCCAAACTAAAACATGGCCGGTTTGTCTGCTTCAATAGCACTTTAAAACACGTCTAATGCCCGAGCAGGAACAAAACGAGGTGCTGAAGATAGCGGTCCTGCCACCCGTGCCTCCAAGGTAGCAAAGACAGACAAGGACTCGCCATCCTCAAAGGGCAAGAAGGGCGGCGCCAAACGGGGGCCCAAGGTTCGTCCCCCCTCTCGGCCGCTTGCAAAAGGGACTCAAAAGTAGCGCCAGGCGATTCCCGAGTCCCAATTTAAGAGCAAGGCGCTACCTTTGCATGTTAACCTTACACATACGCCGCCGAGCATCCCCGATGCCGACAGCAAACCCGCCGCACCGGCGGACCCGGGGCACCTTGGCAGCCTCACACTGGTGGCCAAGTCGTTCAAGACGGGGAGCTATGGGTGGACTGGGTCCAAGCGGCTTGCGATCGAGCTGCTGAACCCCGAGGGCGGGGACAAGGAGAAGGTCACCGTGATGCTAACGTGCGTATCTGAACGTGTTCCTACACATGCAGATCCTGATATGTTCGCAGAATTAATGCCACCGTGGTGGGGAGCAAAGGCGCAGATAAGGAGGATGGCGAGAAGGACGAGGATAAGGAGGAGAAGGAAGATGACGCTGCGGAGGAGGAGGCCGCTGAGGATTAGCGGTTCAGTGCACTAATGAATATTAACGACCCTAACGACTTTTTGCTATGGAATCTATTTGCTGTAGGTTATTTTATGGATAAATGATAGTTGCACATTACTTGAGGACCTACTTGCCCCCAGCAAGGTGAACCTCGTACTCCAGAGACGCGAGGACGAAAGCAGCGGACCCAAGCACGCTATTGTAGTTTATGGGTTGCCCGACATAATACTACAACAAAATTAGCCAGTTGGTCCAGGTTTGGAAAGCATATCATGTAAGTACCTCGTAAGACGCTGTCGAATTTAGGCTGCAGACCGAAACAGTCCCGTTGTACCCCAGTGTCCCGTTTCCGTTGTTAATGACGAAGGCGTCGACGATGTACCCATACGCGCGCACCGCGACGTCCGTGTACGCAGGTACGTTGTCTTGAAGGTACCCCAGCCGGACACCTTTGAGCAGCGCGTACACGAACATGGCGCTCCCGCTCGACTCGATGTAGTTCCCCGCGCGCCCGGGCTGGTCGAGGACCTGCCACCACGCGCCAGACGCGCCGTCCACCGCCGTGCGCAGTGCACCGGCGAGCGAGCGGAAGCGCTCTCGCAGAAGCGTCCACCCCGCCGTCTGGTGCGGCAGGATCTCGAGTGTGTCCACAAGCGCCATGGTGTACCACCCAAGGCTGCGGCCCCAGACGTGTGGGCTCTGACCGCTTACAGGGTCTGCCCACACGGCGGTCTTGGAGTCATCGTACCCGTGCACGAGCAGCCCTGTGCCGTTCGCCGCGGCGCAGTGCACCCAGAGCAGGTCGAGCTGTCGCATCATGTCCGCGAGCGCACTGGCGTTGTGCGAGTCAAACGCGAGGGTGTAGGACGCGTAGAACGGCGCGAGGGAGTACATCCCGTCCAAGTACGACCACTGCGGGTAGACGAAGTACCTGTATAATGAGGTTACGAGGGCCCATCTGTCTAGAGAGACTGAGGAAGTACCACAGGCCCTGCTCCGCGTTTCGGCTGTTAATATTAACCGACTGGCGCAGGCCTTGAAACGCCGCGCGGTAAGTCTCGTTCTGCGTCTCTCTGTACAAGTCGATGAGGCCGTTGCCCGTCGAGAGACGGTCCATGGCGTAAGTGAGATCTTTCGTGGCGTTGGTCACTGGCCCTGCGACGGAGTCGACACTGCGTTTTATGTACTGCGCGATTGACGCGCTCGAGGGGGCGTGCGGATACTGCTCGACCAGCCGCCGGAAGGCCTTCTGGGTGATTCCTGCCTGGAGGATGGCGGAGGTGTCATTTGAGCTGGCGAGCACGCCCTGCTCGCGGGAGATTATGCTCAAGGCCATCCATGTCGAGTAGTTAGAGCTTGCGTTGACGAGTTGGGCGGCGGCGAAAGCGCCAAATAAGGACGAGAGTCGCATCGCGGACGACGAGGTTGCGGGCAAGACGGACTGGGAACAGCCTGATTTTTATATGTCGGACATCCGTTTTTTTGGCCCCGTTGGAGTAGTGCCGTCGGAAGGAAGGAAGTATTATTACTCGGTGGTGGCGGCCGATATCCCCAAGTGTTGCACCGGCAAATATTCTTTGGGTGTAGGATTGCGTCCCGTCCGTAATGTGAACAAATAGGATAGGATTGCTACAAGGTCAGTAAGTCCCTCGGCATCGTTTGGAGGAACTGACGAAGCTGACGAAGGCTCGGCATTCTGCGGTGGCGGTGCCATTTGTTGTTCCGGGGGGGGGGGGAAGGTCGGGATGTATTATACTCGCATGGTCCACAATATGAACAACGAGTTTACCGAAGACAAACAAGCAGTAATGTACGGGTGGTTATCCATACATAAAAACTGCCAGATGCCAACGGAACACACAGAAATTCCAGGGGGGCGATCGATACAAGACACTGGCTTTGGTGAACTGGCTGGCCCTGAAAGGGGCTGGACCGCTGAGTGCAACCTCGTGGGACCTGGCCACTCAGCTAGAAAGCTGGTGTACGGGAGGAGTCCCCTCCTCCCCGGCAAAACTTCCCAGTGTCCACCAGTTCAACAGAAGCTGTCATAACGTCTTCCCTTTGCAATCTGCATGCAGGAGCCAACAATCAAATAAGAAGACAAGGCGTGGTGGAAGTGTTGACAAAGCCCAGAAGTAAACATTGTCCACATAGGCCAGAAACCGCCGGTTCCGCAAACCGTTACGCTTTGAAGCTCTGCTCGAATTTGGCTCCCTAGTCGGGTAGACCGTCATGCGCGTTCTAAAGCCGCTCTGGATCTATGCTCCGCTATCCGTTTCGCTTGGAAATTGCACCTATGGACCACAGACAACTTTCCTTGCTTATCTGCCAGAAATCGTCGGCAATGTATCAGCAATGGGCCTTCCTTGGCTTCGCTGGTGCGTCGCCTCGTCCTCAATGCTCGTCCTCGTCTTCGCGCTCCTCCCCGCGTTAGATCTAGCGATACGGAGCTTTGGCGCATCGACGAGCGGGACGAGATCCTGGAGAACATTGAGATCGCGGAGACGCCTTACATCTCGTCGTTCCGGGTTACTGCTCCGGACCTGTCTATCGCCGACTTTCATGCCCCTGAGCCGCAGGATTTGAGTCGGCCGACCCGCAGCCCCTTCGCAACGCGTCGACGTCGCGGAAACCGCGCCGAGAGCGGTTCATCAACCCAGCGGCCCCAGCCTTCGCCTCCTCGTCCCTGGGCCCGACGTCCTTCGTCACGCCGTCGTTGTGCTACAAGCTCCACGGGATGCAGGGCGTCAGCGGCGGGCAGTTTGACGTGAAGGGTACTCGAAGAACACTTCTGTCTGTCTGATGGGGCAACTGGTTTTCCCGACCAAGAACTTCAAGGAAATGTCGCCCAACATTCATACCGGAAGTGTTTAGACATACTTATATGTAGTATCTATCTATGTACACCTTCCACTTTTGCTCGTTTCGAGCCTCGCTCTTCTGAATCGTCCCCCTCTGGATCAACCTGAATCCCAGGCCTCTCCGTCTCATCGGGACCATAGGTCAGGACAAGCACGTCCTGCTGCAGCCTAAAAATGCTCCTGACCTCCGCTTGGCCCGTGGGCATGATCTTCCGGACTCCCTTCAAGAATTCGTCGAGGGATCCTTGCACTTTCTTGACGGCCTTGAGAAAGGCGCGGTGGTCCTTGGGGATCGTTTTGCCCGGCTCTGCCAACGCCATTTGTGCCAGGCGGTGGCCTGCACAAATCGCTTTGGGAATTTTGCCTAGGACATAAACTTGGATAAGTGCGCGGAGGCTTGGCGACATCGACTTGCACGCTTGTAGTGCTTCCTTCCGGTCGTCGTCCATTCGAAGAAAAGCTGCGCGGGTATGGGGCCTTTCGTTCGCCGGAAATGCCTGCAGGTAGAGATCCAACCGATCCCTCTTGACCTCCTCGGATCCCAATTCCACAATCGGGATAAAGAATAGCGTCGCCCATAACGTCATCCACCACACTGACTCCAAATCGTGAAGGATGTTGTGGAAGAACAACGGTTTGCCAGCAGCGCCGCTTATAGCCTCCGAAAGCGTGACAAGCTCATCGAGGTTCAGTGGATCGTCCTCGGAGGCGTCCTCGTCGTCCTCGTCGTCCTCGTCGTCCTCGTCGTCGTCGTCCTCGTCCACCGTCCTGAAGAGGTAGGTGCCGCTCTGCTCCACTTCCACTGACCAGAAGTACGGAGTACCCTGCATAATGATTACAGCCAGTCCCGAAAACAGAGTGTGTAATCGCACCGTCTTTATATCTCCCTGACTTGCCTGGCCATATTGGACCGTGTACTCCAAATCCGTTAATACTCCGCGCCCAGTCTTGCGATCCAACATGATGTTGGCAGGGCTGAGATCTCGGTGCACTAGGTCTACCGCTAGAAGTACTTGTAAAGCTATTGCTTTCAGTCAGTCGTGATCAAGGCAATGACTTCGGACGAACCACGAGGCATGTCCGCCAGAACTCGAGCCTGATCGCGAGCGTCCTGGAGGAGGTGCAGAGGTACCAACGTGCCCGGGAAAAGCATGCGGCATTGTCGCCGATTGACGTATCGTCGCGAGACCATTGTGTTACCCATGGGGTGGCTTCGGGCGGCGTCTTTTACGAGACACAGGTATTTGTGTTCTGGGTGCGCACCGATGCCTTGAATAGGAGCTCCAATGAATAGTTCCGCTTTTGGCGGAAGAAAGTGCAGGTCAAAGAACGACATTAGCTTCTTGCCATTGGGATGGGCTCGGAGAGCTTGTTCGATTTCGGACATGATCTCGCCTTCGGTTCTTGCTCCGTCCTCGAGCCACACGTCCTTGATCACGTATTGTTCGGTCGGCGAGTCCCGTTTGACGACCTCCCACACGCGGGTAGCACGGCCAATGAGCTCGTCGACCTTGTAGTCGCATAAAACCCGTTCGAGTACAAAAATGTCGTCGCCTATTTCAACCTCGTAACTGATTTGCTTGTCAAGGTCAAGTCTTCGAATACTGGGGTCGAAGCCAAGATGGATCAAGGCAGGAGAAGCATCTGGGTTGAGGGGCTCGGATTGCGCTGGCTGGAGGACGATCGAGAGAATAAAGTGGACGAGGGGCTTAGGGTCCTATAAAAACATATCAATAAATCTGAATGGAAAAGAGCGAGATTTACCTCAATATACTTGATTGGTTGTGTTACAACGATGCATGCACGGGAAAAAAACCAAAACCGACACTCGTTGTCTTCCGCCGTCATGCCGAATGTGAAACGTCGTCGAGGATCGTTACGCAACACATGGTTGCACCCCCAGAGTAGTTGCACCCAGTTCTGGAGACAAGCGGTGAGTTAGGGTACTCTATACAGCGAGGGGCATACTTGGAGCCAATCCTTTTTGTGCTTTTTGAATTCAGCCGTCATCAACAGCTGATGCCACCCAATCTTGCCCAACGTCGGGAGAAGATGGATGTATGAGTCTGCGCGAGAGCTGTTCTCGCGCTCGGTCTCGACGTCCGTCTGCTTGCGGTGGTGGGCGACCCACGGCTTCGAGTCGCGTTTGTCCTGCTTCAATCCGCACTCGACGACCTTGGTGATAAACCGACACAAAGCGCCAAACGCAGCGGTCTCATGACCACGGTGAGCACCCGGCGTCATGTCTGCATACCCATACATTTTGCCGCCTTGAAAAATACCACCACCGGGAGAGTCGGTCAGAACCGCAACGACTTTGTCGAACACGGTGGTATTCATCTGTGGCAGCCGCGTAGAGCAGAAGTCCTCGAAAGAGACCTCAATGACCTGCGGGTTTGTGTCCGCCAGGATCCTGCGCGCTTCGTTGCGCAGCTGAAAGTCCCTGTCGGCAGTCAGTTTTGAGGCTCTGCCCCTTTCGCGTCCGCGTTTGAGTCCCTGGGGTGCAGAGCTGCTAGCTGGTACGGAAGGTGGGTTTCCGGCGGGGAGGGTGTCGGGAGTGCTCATACTGTGGCACTGGCAGGGAATGAACGAGAGCCCTGAGGTGGGCGTCGTACAATAACCCCTAATAACCCGGAGATATCAACCTCGATCTCATCACCGGAGCTCGGTCCGCATGTTTTGGGGAGAGTCACAGAGTGACCATGGTCACAGTGATGACGCACATGTGCGAACGAGCTCCCTTTCTTTTTTCTTTTTTGAGGAGCGTTGAACAGTGGGGTTCTTATAGGTAAGAGCATTTCTGCTTCCTCGTCCACACTACACGGCAGTTCATGGGCAACCACCGTGTAGCGCTTCGTCCGAGCCGACATAGTCGTCTACCCCCCACCCGCTAGTTTGAGACCATGGACTTGGAACCCGGTCAGACAATAAAAACAATCTCGCGAGGAAATGCGCAAGCGCACTTGTGCCCCTTTAGGCGGCACGTCGTGTGGGGCTACGAACCTCGTTGACTCCGGTTCACCAGCAGCCGAAGCCGCCAGATCCCCTTCATCGCCAACTCAGCCGATACCCACTAAAACCCCGACTTCTCTAGACTCTCGGCCAATCTTTCGAGAGTGTGTGCTTGAACGAGCTCATCTTGCTCCCGCCTCTCTTTAGAAGGTGAACTCATAATCCTCCATCGGACCATATCTATGCGATCTGAAATGCGCTACCCCTTGCGCTTGGTGTGCCGTCGTTTCAATGAGTGGTATATTCCTCCCTGATACCTGACGCTCAAATTTGCATGTTCCTGAGCAGGATACCGTCTCCAGAGAATAAGGCATCGGGCACAGAGCTCGTTCTGACTCCGCGTCTGCCGCCGGAGCTGGAATATATCATTTTTACCCTCGCCGCCAGCAAACAGCCCGAAATGTTTTCTACATTGAATCTCGTTTGTCGGCGTGTCAAGGAATGGTGCGTTTCTCTTCCAAGTTCCGCCCATTGATTCATTCCGGAATGGCCGTTTTTTTAGGGCAGAACCTTTCAAGATGGAGTGCGTTTTTCTTACCACCACGTCCCTGACTCGACATCCTTTGGTTTGCAAACGAAGTCACTCGAAATGGCAGTCAAGCGATAAACTACTCGAGTTGCATACCCGTGTCGCCCACGGAGTACGTGGCATAATGCTGGGCTGGCATCGTTATCGACCCATGCCCTCTATATCCTGCACTGCCATCGCTGGAGTACGTCGTATGGTCGATGCGGCATGGAACAGCCATTCGCTTTCCCGGGTCTCCGATGCGCACCGTACTGTCCCTTCCATGGGGTTTGATCCCTTCCATGCGCTCGACTCGTTCTCTTCTTCGCGGAATGGGTCTCCCATCAGGGACCGCTGTCGTCCACCCTCACCTATCTCGAGCTGCCGTCTGCCAGCGGCATCGGCGACTATCTGGACGACCTCCCTGCCCTCTCACATATATGCGTCGACGTAAACCAACATCGCAACCCTGGTGTCTTCCTCAAATTATTGTATCCCCGCCGACTGGCCCTCCAACGGCTTATCCAGCGGGAATCCTTCGTCCTTCTGGTGTTTCGAATCTTGCCCTACACACTGAACTTCTGCGAGCATGTCTACCCTTCGGACGTATACATACCCCTGCTCGACCCGTGTTCCATCCCAGCGCAGAAGGCACTCTGCTTGGAAACCTCTATCGATGTTACGCGCGGTCTGTGTGACTACTTCATAGATGTACCGTATGTCGTGCGGCACAGGCTTCTATAGGAATGAAATAACTATCCGGGACAGATAGCATCGCCTGCACGAGCTTGCACGGAAACAGTCGAGCGATGTAAGCGGCTCTCATACAAGTTGTCAGTGCGCCTTCATGTCTCACAACGACATGAATTGGCTGGAAATATTCTAGGGCATAGAGAATTGGCGTACGCGAGCTTTAAGTTGAGCGCTGAGGCGAGTCGCGAAAAAATTGAACCAGCGCGATCGGTAGCTCCGTAAGCTGCACCTACATATATCTCACCCAAAATTTGATACATAACCCAAACATACCCAATATGCCTCAAACACTTTGCAGCACTGGCAACAAACCGGCAAGCACCAGAAATAACGGACCTGAAGTCGAAGGACGAGATGTGAATCATCCTCAGACGAAGGAAACTAAATTAGATTATGTGCTTGCTCCTGCTTGCTCTCAGCTGCTCTCAGGCAATTGGCGGAACTGCCAAGATTTCATCGAGAGATGTCGCCCCGGGCAAATCTCCCGGGTCTTCAACGCTGTCTTCCGTTCCTCCTAACTTGGTCGCTATGGTGAAGTACAGCGGGAAGTAAACCACTTTTGAATCGTAATTATACCTTTTTCGAGCAGATGATGCTGCGCATCGTCTAGCGCTCCTTTTTATTTGGATAGGACGGTTTGGGGCGGCCTTGCAAACGGCGTAGGACACTCCGATGGCAGACTTGGCGGAATCACAAAAGTTGCATGGAAGATCGACACTGCTATAGGTACCGATCTGCCTTTCGATTGGATGTCCGGATTGACGACAAGGATGCAATGCTATTCGCTGTCCGAGTGTCAAACCACGAACACATTTGGGCTTTATTGTATTTCACAAGTTCTCCGAGTCTGTGCGAGCGTACGCAAGACAACCATGAGTCTGGAGCCACCTTTTCTCCGCAAATGGATACGCTAAAGCGGAAAGCGGGGTGTAGACCAGAGTCGCCAAAGATTCCTAGCCAAAGATTCCTGGCGTGTAGAGGTCAAAATGAAGGCAGAACATGAGAACCAAGAGGGAAAAATGGAAATTGTCGGAATGTCGAGATCCCCGGTGTGTTCCCATGGGAAGCGCCCGCATGCGCTCATGGCAAAAGCTCCACTCGGTGCCTCAATGCTCGCGTGCATTATCTAAGCGTATTTTCTCTCCTTCCTCCATCCTAAGTTATCGCGAAAAGGGCGCAGAGGTCGTGGTTTTGGCAAAGCTCAGTTGCGGTAAACCGTGTCAACCACCTTCCTAATCTGGGTGCGTTGATCGTGTGGCAATTTTTCCTGTTCATGAACTCTGCTCAGTGCTACGACCTCTAACGACTATGCCTTCTATATCCTTACACCAGAACTGGTACACCACAAGCAATGGCTCCGTTTTTATACCCTCTGGAACAGAACCGGCTTCAACCAAGTCACACAAAACCTCATCTTCGCACGCGTCCTTGACGCCGTCCTCCTCGGTTCCCTTTTCCAGTATACCCGTTACCCCCTCAGCGACAACCTCCGCGGCAGCCTCAGCCAGCGGCTTGACTACTTTTACCACGACGTTCCCCACGACCGTCACCGAGCCGACCACAACTTTCACGTCGTTGGCAGAGTCCGTCGTTATCACCGACGCGGGCTCTATCGCCACCATGACTTCGTCGCCGCAACTCAACTCCAACTCACATCCCGTCTGCATTGGCTCCGGAACAGACGCGTCTTCAGACGGGCTGCTGGCGTCTATCATTATTCCGAGTCTCATTGGACTTTTGATTTGGGTGCGTTCCGTGCTCGGTTATTGATTAGATTTAACATCCTGCAGCTTTTATTTGCCATTCTACGACCGCGCTTCAGGCAGCTGTATGCCCTGCGGGAGTGGTTCGTCGAGCAGGAGTGCGTCTCAGTTTTATTTCATTTTTTGAAACCAACACATTCCCAGTCTACGACCCAAACCGCTCTCCTCGTCCCTCTTCGCTTTCCTGCACCCTCCACTTCCGCTCGTCCCCCCAGTCCCGTCCGATGTGTCGGACCTGGGCAAATCTCCCGCCGGCGACGCGGCGCTCTTCCCATCAGACGAGCAGCTCAGCCAACGCGCCATATGGATCGCCTTGCTCATCGCCCTCGGCTGGGCCTTCCTCGGCCTTGCCGGCGCGCTGCCCTTGTACATGGTCTCGATGCCCTGCATCGCCGACCTCCCCTCCTCCTCCACCTTCGGCGGCGCGTACTCGACGCTCGAGGACCTCAGCCTCATGCGCCTCCTGCGCGCGCTCGACAGCGGCTCCGCGAACGTCTCCACCGCCAACCTGCTGCACGTCCGCGCCGTCGCATCCGGCGCGGGCGACCCCGACCACCTGCGCGTCCGCATCATCGTCCTCACCGTGCTCGTTCTGGTGTTCGCGCTCCTCCCCGCGCTGTACAAGATCATCAAAGAGCTGAACCGCCTCATCGCGTACCGCAAGCGCTGGGCCGCGCTGCGCTGCGAGGGGAAGCAGATGGGGTGGCTCAGCGCGCGCAAGGCGCCTGGGTTCGCGGGCTGGGGTGAGCAGCGGTTCAAGGACTTTGTCGTCAAGTCCGGGCTCAGTTCCGGCGTGCAGGGCGGCTCGGAACCGCGCCCCCGTCGCAGCCCCACACGCGACGACCAGCCGAACCAGGCGGAGAAGGACGCGCTGCAGATTGACGTGACGAACATCTATTCCATTTGGTGTGTCTCCTTGGGACGATATACACAAGAGCTAATGTAGATGCAGCGACACGGAGCGCCTGGCACTGCTCATCGACGAGCGAGACGAGATCCTGGAAAACCTCGAGATCGCGGAGACGCGGTACATCTCGTCGTTCCGGCTGACCACCCCGGACCCGTCCATCGCCGACTTCCACGCCCCCGAGCCGCAGGATTCGAGCCGGCCGTATATCAGCCACCCGCAGCCCCTCCGCAACGCTTCGACGTCGCGCAAACCGCGCCGAAAGCGCTCCATCAACCCCGCGTTCGCGTCCTCGTCCCTGGCGCCGACGTCCTTCGTCGCGCCGTCGCTGTACTACAAGCTGCACCGCGTGCAGGGCGTCAGCGGCGGGCAGTTCGGCGCGGAGGGCGCGGTGAGCGACGCGGAGAACAACGGCGCGACGCTCTCGCAGACGATCAACTCGCGCCTCATCGGCAGCCGCTTCCAGGAGGTGAACCGCAACTCGGCGCACTACGGTCGGCTCCCGCTCGGCAGCCACGTCCGCGTCGACCAGACGGGCGAGCTCGGGCCCATCAACACCATCGACGAGCACGGGTACTTCACCATCCCCGACCCGGCCAAGTTCGGGCCGAACCACGGGCTGGAGGAGGGCGAGGAGGAGGAGAAGGGCGATTGGGTGGATGTGTTCCGAGAGCACCACCCGCGCGCGGAGGAGTCGGTCGACAATGGGCCGGGGCCGTCGTCGCCGCTGTCGTTCCGGCGGCGCGGGCACCAGGCGTCGGGGTCGACGGCGACGGCGGTGACGGGCACGGGGACGACGCTTTCGCCGTCAAGCCCGCGCGAGGACCCCAAGCTGACGGGGAGCGCGAAGCGCGACACTTTCCCTTTTCGGCGGCGCAAGTCGTCCGCCAACGACGCGCAGAGCACCGACACGGAGGGCCTGCCGCCGCCGCACATGCGCTTGCAGCCGCGTCAGCCGTTCGTGCGCCCGCACGACGGGATCGATTTCGGGCACCTCGGGGTGGTGTACAGCGACATCACGCAGTGGCGGAGCCGGCTCAAGGCGATCAATGCGGAGATTGGCGAGGCGCAGACGACGGGGTACGAGGATATTGCAGCGGGCGTGCGCATTAAGGGGTGGATCCTCATTGGGCGCGGGCTCAGATTCATTAACGGGGTGCAGATCATTGAGGGGATGGCGAAGGAGGACGTGCGCTGGGATGTGCTGCAGAACGAGCGCAGCCCGCTCGACGCGATCGTGCTGTGGTCTCTGCTGGGTGTGGCGGCGGTCTTGCTTGCGGCGGGGTGTGAGTGTTTTCGCTTCTTTTCCTTTGCACCTTCGCATACTTATTCTCTGTGTAGTAACGGCAGCTGCGGGGCTTTCCCTGACGACTGCCCCCGATGTTGCTCATTACCTCCCGTTCTTGTCGCCGTTGCTGTCCATGAAGGACACGATTGCCTCCGGGTTGGCCACGGTTCTCGCGCCAGCGGTTGCCGCGACGCTGTTTATTTCCCTCGCCGTTGCGATAATAAATTGTACGCAGATCACTCCTCTTGGCCTTCATTCAAATGACTGGTTTAATCAGTCTCCTCGCACATCCGCGGCTCCGTTTCCGTTTCCGGCGGCCAGCTCTTCGTCTTCAAAGCCATGTTCTACGTTCTCGTAGGCATCGGCGCTATCTGGCTCGTCACCGTCGGCGCCCTCATCTACACCCTCCAAGCGTTTAACTCTGGGCCCGACCGGTCACAAACCATCGCGAACGGAGCCATTTATATGGCTATCTTGGCGCTCAGTCTAGTATTTACTGTTGCGATAATATTCCCCGGATTGCTCCTGCTCCAGCCGGTCCGTCTATGGCACGTTATGCGCGCAGAGAAGCACGCGGTGACGCCACGACAACGGTTTCGAGGTGTGTTCCAATAGTATATCGGTCCTCACGACGCTGACTCGGTATAATCAACAGCTGTATACCCCCGCACATATAACCCCGCGTTCGCAACCGGTGCTTGCATACTTGCTATCATTTTCGCTTCGACGTTCTCGATCATCTTCCCGCTCATTGCGCCTGCTGTTGTGATCTTGCTATTCCTCACCCTCGTTGGTAAGCCTCCTTCGTCTTCCCACTCAAATGCTACATATGCTAATCGCCGTCGACAGCCCATCGCTTCCTAGTCGGATATGTGTACGCGCGGACACACTCCCAGACCGGCGGACTGCTGCAGATCTGGCTCCTGCGGCGCTTCGGCACCCTCCTCGCCTTCCAGCCCATCCTCCTCGGCCTCATCTTCCTGAGCCGCACATTCTGGATTGAAGGCGGCGTTCTCTGCGGCGTGGGCCTCTTCGTCATCATCTTCGTTGAGGCGTACACGAGCGCGAAGACGCGACAGCCAGGGCGCCGCTCGCTCTCCCCCATCACGCGCGACTCGTTGAGTTCCTTCGCGGCCGCGATGCGGCCGACCCGGCGCCGGACGGTCGACGACGAGAGCACGAGTCTGGTGAGCAGCGCGCAAAACGGCTTGGGCCATCGCACGCGGGGGTCGATGGCGTCGGTGCTCGAGATGATGAGCGTGACGCTTGCCGTCATGCCGCCGCGCAAGCCCGAGAATGTGTCCCTCCCACTGAGTGCGTACTGGCCTCCTTTCCCTCTCGCTGTTTACTCATCTGCGTGTAGAAACGGAGACGCTCGACGACCTCACGGCGACAGAGCGCGCGGCGCGAACACACCCGGACGCGCCGCCGCACCTGCCACAGCTGTCGTTCACGGACCACGCGCAGGAGATGGCGAGCATCCTGTACGCACCCGAGCTCATCGCTCCGCCGCCGATCATCTGGTTGCCGAACGACGCGGCGGGCGTCGCGCGCTCCGAGGCGGTCGATCTGCAGAAGTACCACGATCTGCATGTGACGCTCGACGTGAAGAGCTCGGACGACGTCAGATTCAACAATAACATTGCACCGCGACAGCGGGTGCGCTCATAGACAGACTTTTTGATCTTTTCTTCTTGGGGGATGGACAACTTTGTTTTTTATGACGTTAATTGTAAATCATGACCGTGTAGCCTGTAGCAGGGAGGAACGGGATTCTATAATGACATTTACGGTTGTAAGTCTATTTCTGAGGGAAGTGCATGAAGGCAAGTTGGGGGTTTTGATGGGTCATGGGTGGAACTTCGCAGCTCCCCTCAAGTTCAATGGCTGAACCTCTTCGTCGGAGAACGGCATGCTTACAAGACACTGTTCGACTTCCTCTGGGGCTCGGGACGCCTGAAAGGAGCCGCCGCGGCGCCACTACTGCCGGCATCCCGACGTTGGCCAGCTGCATTGCCATTAATGCGACCCATGTGGATGCCTCGTCACCGGTGCGGTTCATTAACCTGAATGAATCCCCCGCCTTGCGCGTTCACACCCTCGGACGACCCCACCCGCCAACGCTGCTCGTTCGAGAAGAGTACCGGCAGTTCATGATGCACATTTTCTCCGGACTGGAGCCCTCGGACCGCCGGTTCTACCTCACGGGACAGTCCGGTATAGGTACTTGAAGTTCATAAGTACATTTTATTCTTCATTCATCGGCTCGGACAGGAAAAAGCGTCGGCGTCCCTCCAAATGAGTTATTTTTGTGGCGCGCCAGCGCTACCGAATGCCTGGGGGATATCGGACTGAAGGAAGTACTATCAACAAGAGAGTATTACTCAACTAGTTTAACTGAGCAAACTCACACCTTAGAAATTATTCGCCCAGTTGTAAACTAAGATTGAATCAGCTTCTTCCTCTTCCTCTTTTTTTCCTTTTTCTCTGATTTCTTAATGAATGAGTTCTCTTAAGATCAAGGAATTTGTCACCGTCTCCGCGAAATTAAAGAAAGATGAACTCATTACATAGAAGCCTCTGCCTCGCACCACATATCCGGCACGTCCATTAAGTAGCACACAGACCGCGCGTAACATCGATAATGGTTTCCAAGCAGAGTGCCTTCTGCGCTGGGATGAAACACGGGTCGAGCAGGGGTATGTATACGTCCGAAGGGTAGACATGCTCGCAGAAGTTCAGTGTGTAGGGCAAGATTCGAAACACCAGAAGGACGAAGGATTCCCGCTGAATAAGCCGTTGGAGGGCCAGTCGGCGGGGATACAATAATTTGAGGAAGACACCAGGGTTGCGATGTTGGTTTACGTCGACGCATATATGTGAGAGGCAGGGAGGTCGTCCAGATAGTCGCCGATGCCGCTGGCAGACGGCAGCTCGAGATAGGTGAGGGTGGACGACAGCGGTCCCTGATGGGAGACCCATTCCGCGAAGAAGAGAACGAGTCGAGCGCATGGAAGGGATCAAACCCCATGGAAGGGACAGTACGGTGCGCATCGGAGACCCGGGAAAGCGAATGGCTGTTCCATGCCGCATCGACCATACGACGTACTCCAGCGATGGCAGTGCAGGATATAGAGGGCATGGGTCGATAACGATGCCAGCCCAGCATTATGCCACGTACTCCGTGGGCGACACGGGTATGCAACTCGAGTAGTTTATCGCTTGACTGCCATTTCGAGTGACTTCGCTTGCAAACCAAAGGATGTCGAGTCAGGGACGTGGTGGTACGAAAAACGTACTCCATCTTGAAAGGTTCTGCCCTAAAAAAACGGCCATTCCGGAATGAATCAATGGGCGGAGCTTGGAAGAGAGACGCACCAATCCTTGACGCGCCGACAAACGAGGTTCAGTGTATGTAACATTCCGGGCTGCTTGCTCGCGACGAGGGTGAAAATGATATACTCCAGCCTCCGGCGGCAGACGGGGAGTCAAAATTAGCTCTGTACCCAATATCTTATGCTCAGAGCTCTCTTGAGATTGTATCAGGATCCTGTTCTGGAGCATGCAGGTTGGAGCGTCGAGCATTATGGAAGAATCTACTAGGTATCCGCCGAAGCGATCCTGCGCGGAATTTGTTCTTGTTTTCCTCCTCTGCTAGCCCCCAAGCCGGTCACGTGCGTTTTAAGTAGAAATGCTTCGCTTCGCTCGCAACCACTCATTGAAACGACGGCACACCAAGCGCAAGGTGCGTAGATGAGGTTACATGCATGACAACGAGTTCGACCTCTACAGAAAAGCGGGAGGAAAGAGGCATTGAAGGTAAGACAACTTGAGGAGCACTGCCCAGTGCCCTCCAGTGCCAGTGAATCTGCGATGAAGGCGTTCAACAAGGAGCGTGAGACTCTGAATCTGTTTTTGATCGCCGCGAAACACCGCCCCGGCAGGCCCCGGCACATCGGGTCCGTCAACGGCGTTGACAAGCAAACATGACAAATCACTTCTCACAATCCTTGTTGAAAACCACATCCTCGAATTGCTGTATAATCTGCACCTCACTGAGTCTGCCCGCTCGTCACGAGAAGCCTCCCGCAATACGCTCGAGTCAAGCGCTTCATCGTCGCGAGCTACAAATTTGGTAAGCTTACTAGTAGTAAAGTGTGTACTTGCGGAGAGTACTTATTAGGCCATGGGGGATCCGAGTACGCGTAGGTACGCGTCTTGGCCCCAGTTGGATACCCCGACAAACCCCGACGACGTGCGGAAAGATGGAAGAAAATAAAGACACCCGGAAAACAGCAGGCCCCTCATTTCTCCCCTCATGTCATTTGAGCTGCCGCCCGAGCTGTGGCTCCGTATCTTGGAACATCTTCCGTGGGTTAAAATCCCCCTCATCCGTACGGTGTCCACCTTCTTTGCCGCACTGTCATACGGGCTACTTTTCGAGGAGCTTCATTTTCAGTTTACGCCAACCGGCAGCAAGTCTTTAGCTCCCAAGGATGTGAACAAATTGGTCTTCTGGTCCTCGGAACGCATCTCTTCCTGTGTTCGTCGCTGCCACCTCATCCTACCGAGTGCCGCGATAGGATTGCGTGGACCCTCCCCGCTTGTGTCGGATATCTTCGAGGCCGTCTCGCGATTCTCCGGCCTGCGGCTCCTCACCTGCAGGTTCCCCGGGGGATGTGTAGAAATCCCCGCGCTTCGTCTGGAAAATCTTTCGTTTCTGAACTGTCTCCAAATCCATGGAGCACAACTGGTTTGCCCTAATCAACCCCCAACCACCTTGCTCAAGCCCCAGAGGTTCTGTTACACCATGATCCCGCCTTCGCCGTCAGCCTCAGGAGCCACAACTGATGCATCGGCCACGTTTCTATCGTTCTTGGACCCAGCGACTCTCTGCCACCTCCACCTCCAAGCTCAGTCCATGTTCTCCATCGAGCACTTTCTGGCGGACAAAGCCGCGTTGTGCCGATTCCACAGTCTACGCGTCCTTGACTTGTGCTGTGATGCAGCCACTGTTCCAGCGCTGTATGCTTGCATCTCACTTTTCCCGGCGCTCCGCGAGCTAGCCATAACTCTGCGTGAATGGGGACCGTGCAAACCGGCGCGTTTCCCCTTGCCGCCACTAGCCCCGCACTTGCACATATACGCCGGCCCCGCAGAACTTCTGCCCCTGCTTCTCTCTGCCACTTCCGGGCCGCACACACTCACGCTCCTGCACAACTCAGACCACACTAGGGAGGTGCTGCGCGCCTTGCAGGCCGGCAGCGCAACTACGTATCCTTCAGTCACTTCCCTATCGCTCCAAATGGGATGCACCGCTATTAGCAACGCCGACGAAACCGAGGCCTCATCCATAGATCTCCCTGACATTCTTGGTCGCCTTCCGCATCTGAGCGATCTGGAGATGAAGGTCTGGTGTGGGTGTGAGCGATCCGCGGTGCGTGCACGCTTGAACTTACAATGCCTCCCTGTGCCTGTGTTCAATTTTATCCAGCCGAAACACCTAGACTCCCGCGAATTCTGCGAGAAGTTAGCGCGCCTCCTTCGCAAGGCAAATGCCTTGAAGAGTGTTCAGCTACAGTGGTCGATGTTCCATATATCCTTGCCGCACGCAGAAGACGTGCAGGCTGCACTATTTGCCGAGATACCGGGTTTGAAGGATGTTTCCTGTGAGTGGCTGATAGTTCACTATAAGACCCTCCTTAAACTCTGGTGGCATGCTTCCAGCCTCGTCGTCGAACTTTGCACACGAGTGGTCGATCTGAAACAAAATTTGTGCAATCAGGTCGAATTGCGGTAACGGATCGCCTCCATCTGTTTATCACGACACGCTGTTCCACCAAAACCAGCATCAGCCATGTTCAACCATGCTGACTACTACGAGCTCTTTCCTCCACACTTCCCGCCATATGTTGAATTCATCTCTCTGCGCGTCACGATAGAATTCGAAAGCAATAATCTGCTTGTATTCGACTTTGCCTTGGTTTCTTCGTGGCTCAGACAATGCTTGGCCCATTCCTGGCCGTTTGTATCCTCCACTTGCTTGCATGAGCTTACACAGAAAATCACAACTTGCACTGCGCTGGACTCATGGCTGAATTTTTCGATATCCATATTGCGGTGAGAATTAATCGCAGCTCGGAGAAACCGACTTAAATAAAGGGCCGGTGGTCCAGAATTGTGTTTTCGTTCGACGTTCGTTCGAATTCGTAAATTTCTCGTAGCTCAAGGGGTGGCTTATGGTGAGTTTTTTTTTTGGGAGTGGAGCAGTGGTTGAGAGAACCAACCGAGAACCAAGGTCGGTGTCAGCGTTATTGACCTAATGGCCGGGTAGCCTTCCGGCTTACATCCATTCAGAGCTGCGTAATGGTGCTGACCTGGACGGTCGGTTGATTCTCCGACATAGGGGCAGTCCCTTTTTGGGCCTATGCTTTCCATTTCTGGTTCTCGAGCTTTTCCTTTATAACCACCAGTCCAAATGGCAAAAACACAAGTCCAGCTCACAAATCCCCTCCGAAACGACCATAATGCACACTGGCTATCACGCCCGCGTCGGCACTCGGCAGCGCTGCCAAGATCCCTATAAACGACCCTGTGCCTGTACTGTCCTTCAGTCCCGTCGTCGTGCCAGCTCCAGGCCGCCCCGTTGAGCTACAGCTACGTGTGACGGTGCCCTCGGTCGGGGACGCCCTCCCTATCATCCTCCTCTCGCATGGCCACGGCCGCAGCAACTCTCTCTCGTCGCTGGAGGGATACGCGCCTTTGTACGAGTTTTGGGCCGCGCACGGCTTCGCGGTCCTTCAACCGACGCACCTCAGCTCGGCGTTCCTCGGTATCGGGCACCAGGCGCCCGCAGGGCAGGAGATGTATTGGCAGACGCGCGCCGAGGACATGGTGCGCATCCTCGACAACCTCGACGCCGTCGAGGCAGCCGTCCCGGGTTTAACGGGTCGCCTCGACCGCAGCCGCGTGGCGGTTGCAGGGCATTCGCTGGGCGCGTGGACGGCGAGCATGCTCCTTGGCGCGAGCAACACCGATCCGCGTGACGGGGCGACGTGGTACAAGCCTGAAGCCCGTATCAAGGCGGGCATCGTCCTTGCAGGCATCGGGAACGGCGGCGCTGACATTTCGGAGTCGGGGAAGGGATACATCCCGTTCTATGGAGGCAACTTCAGCTCGATGAAGACGCCCACCCTCGTTGTGTACGGCGATGAGGATGTGGGCCCTCATTTGACAGTCCGCGACGCCACCTGGCATGCCGACCCGTACACGTTTGCCCCGGGCTCGAAAGATCTATTCATCATGAAGGGCGCGAAGCACGGGCTTGGGGGTTTAAGCGGGTGGGATACCGCCGAGACTTTGGATGAGAGTCCGGAACGGTTGGCAGCGGTGCAGAGGATGACCTCGGCCTATTTGAAAAGTCAGCTTTATGGAGGTGATAAAGCTTGGATTGAGGCGTGCAAGGCTCTGGGTGAACTGGAGGAGATTGGAAGGGTTGAGAGTAAAGGCAATTAGATTGACGTCTGTAAATCTGTTTTGATTTCTGAATCCAAATCTCTTTCCTCACTCATGTACATTCGGACGCTGTCTCTTGTCACTGGGGAGAATTAAGCGTGGGTTGGGTTGTACACTGTACTTTACTCACGTCGGTAGATGCGACTCGCAAAGAAGTTGTTGGATTGAGCAGGTTATAAGGCCAAAGCTTCAAAATGTAAGTACGAAAGGCTGGCAGTCAATGATTCTCGTTGGTCATAATATATTATAGCTTTTTAAGAGTTCATTAGTAATGCCACGATGAAAAATGCTTTACCTATGGACTGGTAGCGGCTTCCCTTCGAATGTGGTTGAGCCGCCTCCGAGGCGGCGGGTCTATCCTGCACGACGTATGAGGCGAATTACGACAAGTCCAAGCTGTTCGTCCAGTCCTTGTCGCCAAGAATCAGATAGGATCCAGTCCTTGTCCAGTCCAGTATGGGGAGAGACATTCGAATTCTGCCCGAGTCCATTCCAATATACAGGGAACACACGCATCGATGTCAAGTTCACCGTCATCTTCGCTCTCATCCTGGCTCTCGTTTTCGTCCTCGTCGCTATCATCCAGGAACAAGTCCACTGGATCATTCGATTCGAAGTTCAAAACTCGATACGCGTATTGACGGAAGTCCCGGACTTGTAGATAGATGTGCAAGGCCCGCCCTTGTACGAGTACGCTGGAAATTGTTAAGAGAGTCACCGATGAGATAGAGGGATAAAGCAGCACACTCACAGGGGTATATAAACCTGGTAGTTCGAACTTCAGACGCTGCGCGGTGATGTGGGCAATACTCGCTGTCCATCCCAGAACAGTGACACATCCCTTTCAGCGGGTGGGGGAATTGGGCAGGTGTCACAGGCTGAGTGAGGCCGAGTCCATCTTGTACCGGCAGCGGGATCATAGTCACATTGTCGGGGGGTGGGACCGCCGCACGCCGACGTCCGGTCGACGTGGACCTCTATCTCGCACAGAATTTTGGGCAAGAGGATGAGGTTCATGGTGATAACGACACAATGCATGGCGACGGATTTATGCCTCGTATCCGGAGCGGGGAGGGGAGTTTGCAGCTGCCAGTAGCTGCAGCCTGCCAGTGCGTATGATTCCGGGTCGACCTCAAGAATGAGGAGCTCTCCGTCCCAGGGAAGACCACTCGCAGCCACTCGCTTTGATATCAGTGCTCGTCCAGGTCATTGGGCTGGACATTATTCGCCACCGCTCGGCAGGTATATTACATATAAAGGTCGGAGAGAAAGACAAGATAGGGCCAATTCCGTTATTGACGGTGATTTATTATCCTCCCTTGAATCCAATAAACACAACGAGTCCCGTATGCGTATTTTTCAATCTCTCCACAGGGTGTATCTACGCGCAAGAATTACCAGGACGCAGCGATGTATAATATATATGATGTATTCTCCCCACCCCATGTCGTACTTATTATTTTCCGAAATATTTACAGCTCATCGTGGTCGCGCTCAAGGTCGTCGTCGTCGGCCGACCCGCCCGGCGCGCCGCTGTCGGCGTACAACTTGGACGTGATCGGGTTAACGATCGACTGGATCTCTGCAGGAACGCATTAGTATGAGTACACTGAGGAAGAACGAAGGAACGCACCAGCCAGCTTCTCGTCCAAGTCCTCCACACCCGCCGTCGCGCCGTTCTCGTCGATCCAGTCGGTGGTCTCCTTGACCGCGTTGAGGATCGTCTTCTTGTCTGCGTCGCTGACCTTGCCGCCGAGCCCCTCCTGGTCGCCGAGCTGGGTCTTGAGTCCGTACACGAACGAGGAGAGCGAGTTGAGCGCCTCGATACGCTTCCGTTGTGCCTCGTCCTCCGACGCGAACTGCTCCGCCTCCGAGACCATGCGGTCGATCTCCTCCTGCGTCAGACGGCCCTTCTCGTTGGTGATGGTGATGCTCTCCGACTTGCCGCTGCGGAAGCGTAAGCGAAAAGAAAACAGACGAATGGGAAAGCACGTACGTTCCCTTGTCGGCGGCGGCCACCTTCATGATACCGTTGGCGTCAATCTCGAACGTGACCTCGATCTGCGGCACACCGCGGGGCGCGGGCGGGATCGACGACAGCTCGAACTTGCCGAGCAGGTTGTTGTCCTTGGTCAGCGACCGCTCGCCCTCGAACACCTGGATCAGCACAGTGGGCTGGTTGTCCGCGGCGGTCGAGAAGATCTGGCTCTTCCGGGTGGGGATGACGGTGTTACGGGGAATGAGCTTGGTGAAGACACCGCCGGTGGTCTCGATACCGAGAGTAAGGGGGCAGACGTCGACGAGGACGACGTCGGCGGTGCCCTCGGCGCCGGAGAGGATACCACCCTGGACGGCGGCACCGTACGCGACGGCCTCATCGGGATTGATACCCTTGGAGGGCTCCTTGCCGCCGAAGTACTCCTTGAGGAGCTGCTGGACCTTGGGGATACGGGTGGAACCACCGACGAGGACGACCTTTGGAACGATCAGTATTGGCGTAGAGGTGGAACAGCAGGATACGCACCTCATCAATGTCCTCCTTCTTGACGTTGGCATCCTTGAGCACCTGCTCAACGGGCTTCATGGTCTTGCGGAACAGGTCCATGTTGAGCTCCTCGAACTTGGCGCGGGTGATGGTCTCAGAAAAGTCGTTGCCGTTCTCGAAGGACTCGATTTCGATCCGGGTGCTCTGTTGCGTCGACAGCGTGCGCTTGGCCTTCTCGACCTCACGCTTGAGCTTGCCCAGGGCGCGCAGGTTGCCGGTGACGTCCGTGCCCGTCTTCTTCTTGTACGACTTGACAAAGTACTCCATGACGCGGTTGTCGAAATCTTCACCACCAAGATGGGTGTCACCGGCGGTGGCGAGGACCTCGAAGACACCGTCGTCGATGGAGAGGAGGGAGACATCGAAGGTTCCACCTCCGAGATCGTAGACGATGATCTGGGACTCTCCGCCCTTCTTGTTCAGACCGTAGGCGATGGCGGCCGCGGTGGGCTCGTTGATGATACGGAGGACGGTGAGGCCCGCAATGGTACCGGCGTCCTTGGTGGCCTGACGCTGAGCGTCGTTGAAGTCTTATCGACGTTAGTTACCGCGAAATGAATTGGAGGGAAACCGAGCGCTTACAAGCCGGGACGGTGACAACGGCGTGGGTGACCTTCTCGCCGAGGTATGCCTCAGCGGTCTCCTTCATCTTGACGAGAACCATGGCGCTGATTTCCTCGGGGGACTAGAGAGTGAATCAGTCGCGACGTTACAGGTGAGCACGGCGAGCACGCACGAAGTCACGCTCCTCGCCCTTGTAGTGGACGGTGATTGCGGGTTTGCCGTTCTTCTCCTGGACCTTGAAAGGCCAGTGCTTGAGATCGCGCTTCATGTCCTGGTCGTCCATCTTGCGGCCAATGAGCCGCTTGGCGTCGAACACGGTGTTTTGGGGGTTGGAGTGGTAGGCGTTTTTGGCGCTGTCACCGACACTGAAAGGCAGACTGTCAGTCGCATATACAAGATGAGGTTGGTGTAGATTCGTACAGTCGCTCGTCATCCGAGAAGCTGACCCATGAAGGAGTTATCCGGTGACCCTGGTCGTTGGCAATGATCTCTACACGTCCGCCCCGCTGCACACTGTAGACTGGGTGTCAGGAAGAGTAGTAGAGACCAGGAAGACGCAGAACTTACCCGACACACGAATAACTTTATTCCAAAAAGCGACACGTCAGAACTCGGAATTAGAGAATATAGCAAAACTTGAGCGTACGTGGTACCCAAATCTAGAGCACACAATGGTGAGGATCATGGCAGCGGAAGAAGGGTTCGGAGCACGTACCAATACCAATAACAGTCCCATACTCTGCGTGTGTCTCTTCAGCGCTCACTGGCGAGAAGGAGACAAGGGCAAGAAGGGAGATAATAAGGAGAGAAAGTGAAGAGAGGATGCGCAGGGAGTGGGTGCGCGTCGGTCTACTGGACAGACGAGACATGGTGGAGGGGGGTGAGGAATATTCTAAGTCAAAAAATCGCGATCGTCGCTGGTTATAAAGGCGCCGTCACGTGAGCGATGGCCACGTATTCCACCGTTACCGGATACGTGGCGATCTGGTCTGCTGGCTCCTGCTCTCCTTCTAAATGCCAGCAAGCTGATTGCCCGACGAGGAGCCAGGACCGGGAAGATAAACTCGCCGTTCTGTCATCATCTGTACACTGCCTGAACTGGCTTCCACTGGGACGTCGCTACTAAGTTCGATGCTGTTCGACACAATTCGAGAACTAGCGGAATAATTCTGGAGAAAACCATTCACGCCACCGCGGGGTAACTCTGGTCCTTGAAGAATGCCTCAGTCGGAGTGCCATACGCTATCGTTTAAATGATTTGCGCACTCTTTCATGCTTCTCATCGTAACTTCGACGTAAGTGAGCGCCTCCGAAAGGCTGGGGTCGACCGGAGACACCCGAAGCGGCGTCCTCCCAATGTTCATGAGGCGGATTTTAGCCCCCGGATACTCCCGAACCCTCGCTGCTAGACGATGAGGACGCCGACTGGGAGCTCCTCATATAGTGGAAGCGGGCGTGCGCCGGTCCGGTGTTGTAGTCCTTACTCCTCCGTCTGCCGGCAAAATAACCCCCGTCTTCAACTTGGCTGCTCATCTCCTTCCTCGGTACCCCAGCCTTCCGGGCACGGCGCCAAAGGATTAGACAGCTTTGCTGCAGGTGAAACCCTCGTCAAAAGGATGATCCCCGTCTTCTCGAAGGCACACGACAGCAATACCTACATGGAATGGCCTTCCGCCTCGAGGACATCGTCCTGGCAAGCGCCCAGCACCCAGAATGGTCCCGCCCGATGGAGTCAATCGTCCGCGGCGACTCGGCGAGGAGCCTGAGCTCCTACAGCTGATGAACCAGGCGACGTGCTTGGGCCCTTGTGTGCAATGTCCCTGTCAGTCTTTTATCATCGCTTTCCTTTTTTTCTCCAGTTGAAGCTTGGACGCACAGCGTGTTACTTGTATCTTCGAATATCCCGATGAGGAAGAGATGCGGAGATTGACGAGGGACGACTGGGGCGTTTGTACCGTTTCTTTACCACAACCTATCATGTCATGCTGAGAGTACTAAGTATCTTATATTTAAGCTGCGTACGCAATGCAAACTTGGACCGAGCTCCGTTCAACAGTTGATGCTTCTGCGTACCCACCCGATTCCAGCCCTGGCGCCTGTGCGGGCGCATTTGTCCCATCGCTTTGTCTTCCTGCCACGATAAGCTGGAACTTCTCGATTGGGTTTGATCCGAACGTCTTGCGCTATGGCTCTTGGAACTTCGAGCAAAACTCCAACTAATCAAAGTGCTAATCACGACTCGCGGCGGGGACATGAGAATTGGAGTCATACACAGAAGTGAGTGTTTTTTCCTCTGGCATCCCTTTCCGCATCAAAGCATTTACTAGGCGGCCAAGTAAGCTACGAGTTATGACGCGCGGCTCTTTCTTCCTGTCATAGAAATTTGCCATGCAACCTTTGAGACACGATATTGGTTTTCAAGTGCGTCTGGCTCGGTTTAATTGGACATTGAACGGTCTGTGAGTTTGCTCCGGTGGCGACGACGATCGCAGAACTGGTGCTTGTAACGTTTTCTGGAGACCCTGAAACGGAACTTGAAAGCCACGTACTCGGGACTCGTAACACCGAATAAAAATTCAAGAGCGGCCCGCGTGCGCGAGATACACGAGATTCGGAGAGCTCAAGCTTCGCCGATTATTCTTCCCGCAGAATGAGACACGCTAGCGCTGGGTTCTCCGCATACCTTACCTCGAGTCACAGCGAAGCTGGTGAAGAAACTGTGAATTGCATATATAGAATATCTGGGTTGACACTGACATAGAATTTTTCAAAAGAAGTTTGTCAAGGCCGCGCAACAAGCAGAGGTGGTCATCCATCAGCATAGTTTGCAAATTTCGTTGGGCAACACTTCCAGGAATTCGTTCCGGGAAATTCGAACCTGAGATCGGAAGCCGATATCCCACGGTTGGAAAAAGTATAGACTCGGAAAAATGACTTTAAAATCCCGAACCTGTGGCTAATCCGCGAGCTGGGAAGCATAATAAGGCTTTGCGGTGGTTCCCCGTAGCATCGCTGGTCTCTAGCAGCCGGACGTCTTGCCTTTTATACTGTTGCAGCGCAAACCGGTCAGATAGTCACGGCGGGTTGGCGACAAATTTCTCGTTCATAATACGCAATGTTCATTTCACAAGAGTACAACTAGCTATAGTATCAATTTGATGATGCAGGATCAGCGAACACCGGGAATGTCTTGACCATTACAAAGGGAGTTATTTTGTCCACCCGCACCAAGGGATGAAATTTATCATGCGTCTCACCAAACCGGCCTTTGACTCCCACAAACTGCCACCGCGGCTTGGCTTCGCACGCAACGCATATACGAACATGTTCCGTATTTGGTTGTCCTATTAATCATTCAGAAGACCGTCAAATAAAACTGGCGAGCAAGCCAACTTACTCTCGCTGCAGGGTATGCAGACCCAATATCTCGGGTACGTCATTCCCCTACAGCAGATGCAGAGGTCAAGGGACTCCTCAGTTGCATCCCCTTCAACATCCTCTTCGCCCTCAGATGTTGGCACGCTAGATCTGCGCGTTTGGGATCGGTGCAATGTAGGAGCCTTGTCTCCCACCCCATTAGAAGACGGGGGAGGAGGAAGATGTCCAGCTGCAGGCTCCCAATGACTATGATGCGCGGAAGCGTTATCCCAAGTTGGTGTTTTCTGACCGTCGAGGTCCGGTAATTCTTCACCCCCTCCTTCTTTCTCCGGTTCATCGCCGTATTGCGGGAGAGATGCCAATTTGAATGCCGTGAATGCCGTGTTGGTTTCGGGCTCGTTGGTTCCCCGCAGACTTGGAAGCTCTGCTTTTCTCATCGCTGCAGAGAACGAAACAGTCGGAGATCGAACCTGGATCTGGGGCGGCGGGCAAAGAATTCCAGTGACGGCCTTGTGAAGCAGGATTACTAGTCTTCGGGGGGGAACGTATCGACGAAGTCGCAATACATGAAGATGCGAATGCAACTGCGACTGATGCGCTGGAGGCCGATCCACACATTCCGAACAGAAATCTGCGAGGCAGTCCAAACAACGATGGCGAATCTCACGGATTACCGCTCTACCACAATCTGAGCAAGAGGCATTCCTGGGATAGAGCTTCAGGCCACGGCTGGACTTGTACAAAGCTTGAACTCACATATGAAGGGTAAGATCAGTTGTGGTTGTCTTGGCTAGGCATCGAAAAACACGAGCTTCCCACGGCGTCGAGCGAAGAAGTAGATTTTCATATTCTTCCGTTTCATCCCGATCGAGGCTACCAAGCACATACTGACGGCGCGTCAAATCTACTCCCAGCCGTAGGTCCCTGAGGTCCGGTCTAGGGAGGAAACGAGAATTCGGGACACGAACTTGTTGCCGGACTGCAGCCAATACAAACATCCACAAGGCATGCGGAGTTCGAGCCGTAGCTTGTGCCAACTTGTACTTGAAGCGATGAAGCCACGTAGGTAGTCGGTGCAAACATAGCTCTCCGGATTCCCCGAGATTGGAATCCTTCCACCGCCCAGATATACAGGACTGCCGGCTGGCGTGGTCGTCAACCATCTGGCCTGAGAATGAGATGCGAAACCCTTGGTTCGTGGTAGGGTCATCTGGGATACCTATCAAGGCCAATGTGAGTTTTCCTGAATGCTCCTGACTTCCCGTCACTTCCAGCCTTCCAGCACAATAGCTGCCGCCGCCCGACAATGCTCCACAGTCGACATGTAAAGAGAGTTCGATTATCGCGTCGACTCGAATCCTATTGTCGTACGAGAAATTGAAGTATCCGGTCCAAGGTCCACAAACACCCGATTCAGAATTAGTTTGGATTGAATCACGAGTCATTTCCGTAGGGCTTGACAAAATGGGTTTGCGGGGTGGACTTGACAAAACGGGTTGTGGGGGTACTTCAAATTTGAGGACGAAGCCTGTGTTCCCGCCCACGGATGTTGGATGTTCGACCTCAATCTCGTCATCTGATAGCACGGATAGACGGAGGACATCCACAATCTGTAGCTCTGGAGTGTACCGAATTCTGTGATACTGGACAATTGTCAGCAACGTCGACCTGAACTATGCAGAGAAGCAAGGACCCACCATTCCGAAAGCAAACCTCAAAAATTTGTCCGCGGGGGAGTTCCAGATGTTGCCGGGTTGCTGAATATAGGACGCTGTCAAAGTGGAGTTGAGGAACCCATTCGCATAAGTGATATCAGACGCTGCATACTTTCAAGGTTTTGAATGCGAAGAAAGACACTGTCCAGTATGAGCCTCACAGAAGTGATGCAAGGTAGCAATTCATCTCTGCTGAAGAACACATTGCGAGCCTCATAGATAATCTCTAGATGCCGTTTCAAAAGAAGATACAGGACGGGGAACAGATTCTGTTACTGGTCAACAAATAAATACGCTCAGCCGCAAACTTCACGCACCCGTTCGATCTGATGACGCCCGATGATAAGTGCGAGTGTGTCCGGTCCATCGATTTCGTAGTTCAATGATTCCAAGATGCGCTCCAAGCGTTTCTCTTCCGTACTGACGTACTCGTCGGCCAGGTCTGCAAGATGAGGGTCCAAAGATTCAGTACAAGGCTGTATGGACGCAAGAATTTGATCCAAGTGCCACACGCCGTCGAGATATTCATCGACAATGAATCTGTTGGCCGTAAGAATGGAGTTCATTCCACGCGGTTCGGGTGTGAACCCTTCCGCGAAGTGATGCATTCTCTGTAGGATTGCGCAAATCTTTGATCGATACTGCCAAACAGTCAAGTGCGATCCTGGTACAATCAGGGTCAGACATGGATAAGAAGGTGCTCTCGTCGAAGACTAACCAACAATCCAATAAGCCAACCATTGCAAGAGGCTTGAATGTACAATCAGCGACAGCCACGCAAAGAAAGACCGCCTCGCACTGACTTCCAATCTTTAGGACATGCGGAAGTCAACCCGTTGACTTCCCATACGCTCACAAAGCCACTACCATCGCCGTCGAACGCTTCCAAAATTTTGGGAATGTTGCGGGGAGTAAGCAAATCCAGTGCCCATTTATCTTGTGTTCGTGATCTGGCCGATAAGAGAGCCTTTCTCAGAGTGTCGCGTTCGCGCTCGATAGTGGCATCATCTGGCGGAGGGTTATCGAAATACTCCTCAAACTCCGTGGGTTGGGAATACTGGTCCATCAAATAATCATGCAGATTCAATACAAACTCGCGGTCAGGGACGCTGAGTTTCCAACCCTACATTGAGAGAAGGGGGAAAATCAACAACTTCCAATGTTCTTGTAAAAGTGGGGGAGCCACCTACCATCTCCTTCCAAAGTGCTTTGATGTGCTGCGCAGTGAAAAGTTAGCCTTTCTCCCGGGAAACGGAGTGAAAGCTACCGAATTTTGGACTCTATCGTGCGGACCATCCCGCAGTGTTTTCTGCACCTTCAAAACTTGCCGAATGATATTGTGCTCCAAACTCTTTAGTTGCGCCTGCTGTGCCTGCAACTTTCGAGAAAAGGTTCGCATATTTCTATCGAGACCAGCATCCAAGTTCTCAGCCATCTCTTCCTTCAGGGTGGCGATCATCGCGGAAAGAGTAGTATTCGAGGACTGTTGAACGCCCCGCTCAGAGACTTGTGTCTGTGTGGAATATGATCTGTGGCCCAGAAGAGGTGAGTCGGTCGGAGGCATGAAAACGTCCTTGAGCTGAGCTGCAGGGCTGGACGGGTGAAGAAGCTGGGAAGACAACGGATCAATCTGTTCGAACCGTCTGAGTTTGAGTGACGCCAGACTACTTTGTCTTGATACAGGCTGCGACTGGGCCCAGCTTGACTTCCGTGAAACCGCACCTAGCGGGTGCTGGCCGGGAAAATGTTGACTATGAAGATTGGACGCCGGATACATCGGAGCGGCTTGGGCTCCATCGGATGGCTGGAGATATGCATCGAATGGTTGGTGATATGGTGTTGCCTGGTTTCCGAATCGTGCTGGGGTCATATACGGCGAGCCGGGCCGCAAGTGTGGTGCTTCGTAAACGGGCATAGGCTTAGCTTGCCTGCCATTGGCAGCTTGGGACGCGAAATAGTCCTTGATTTGATCGTTTTGGCCAGATGCATTCGTACTGAGCAGCTGGATCATCAATCCATCTCCACGAGAAAACGAACTGCTTACGCAGTGGGAATCATCGAATGGAACTTCTGCATGATTTCGTCGTCCGCCATGCACGCATCGGGTCCGCCGTGATTTTCGATTTCTTTCAAGATCCTCTTCTCCACCGACGAGTACAATCCGCGGAGAAGCAGCAGTGTTTTCCCATTCTCGTTACTCGTTCTCACTTTGTCGTGGATATCGGAGACGCTGAGCATTGTGAAAAATGACATCTCGCGGTCGAATTCAACCCTCCGGGTCTCAAACGTCTCCATGAAGCCGGTAAACTTATCGGCGTACGATACACTTTTGAATAATGTCCCTGTAGAACCGCTTCTCAGTAAAGAAACACCTGAAGAGCCAGAGAAACTACCGATGAATGATGTCTTCGAATACTTGTCGCATAAATTGCCACAGCTTTTTATGTCTTCGGCGATAGTCTCGCATAATTCAGAGAGTTTGTCCTTCAGATTTATACTGTTCCCATCGACGTCGGAGAGCCCGAGGGTAGGTTTGATTATCCGCAAACTGTATACACTGGGATGAGCGATGGATATGGAAAGTATCTGCGCACTCACCGCGTGAAATCGCTCATCATCTCTTGCATCTTTATTTGGAGCGCAATCACAGCCGCTTTATTGTCTCGTCGCTTCAATTCCAGGCTGATTACGCCTTTGAAGGCGAGTACAGCCACGCCAATGAATGGATGGAGCCGTTGGACTTCGTCGAGGGCTTTCATCACCATCCTGCTTGACTCCGAAAACGCTTTTATCTCCTTAATCATCTCGTTGACAGTATCGTCGGTTGCGGCATCAGCAGCGGAGGACGCGAACTCATCGCTGTGATCTTCGTAGAATTCGGAACTGGTGTGTCCCGACGACTGCGTCTCCGCTGAGTGATCTGGATTGACTGCTTGTTAAAGACAACTCTTTAAGAAGCGGACCACGTACTCGAACTATTCCCCCCCTTTCCGTTCGCCAGGGCGGGCGCACGATCAGAATTACGAAGGAATTGCTGGCCCTTGAGCCACAGTTTGGATTCGTCGTTGGAACCGACAGGCATTACAGCACGGTGGTACGTTTCGCTCGATAGATGCAGAGTTAGAACTGGGACGATTTCGCGAAGGAGCTCGGAAGAGATCGCGGGGTAGTTACTGGAAAGAACAACGGCTGCTCATGCTCCGTACTTATCATCCGAGAACAAGCGCCCCCTCACCCTTGTACTTTCCGATCCAATTAATCAATCGAACAAAGATGCCCACAGCATACAGTGGGTCCAACATCATAGAACGCAGCTGAAACCGTACAAATGCATGTGGACAAAGAGCAGATTTGGCGCTGAACGGCGTCCACGAAAGCCAAATGACCTGTTCCGTGATAGCTTTTCCATGGAAACCCAGAGTACAATGAGCAGTTTTTTTACGCCGATGAGCGGCCTTTGAGTATCGTCGTGGAGAGCTTGCGAAGATCCCATGCGTGGAGGAGGCACATGTGTATGTGCTCCGTCGGGACGTGAACCGGAGATCCACACGGGGAGTCCGAGGTCGAGGACCAACTAATTCGCGGTCATATGTCGTCGTTGTAGTTGGTGCAGCGCGAGACGATTGCGACAAACGGAAATAGGGTTGCGTGCTGCTTCAACCTGATAAAACAGCCAAAAAAGCACAGGGGACATACAGAACAAGCCCGTACCCTGACTGGATTCGGAGCCTCGTCGTGCGGCTTAGTTCGCTCAGCGGAGAAAGCCTCAGGTCGCTCAGCGGAGAAAGCCTCAGGAAGAGACAAGATCAAGGAGGACAAGTGAAGAAAGAATGAGCCCGGTCGTGTACCACTGGCACAATTCAGGTGGATCGAATGGGATTGAGAAGCGTTTATCTGAGGTTCAATGCCAAGGTGGCCGAGCACCGCCACATGTCAATCAAACTCTTCGGTGCCGCCGCACGCCAAACCAAAAACAAACGCCAAAAAGTGCATCTCGCCCGGCGCCCTAGACCTATGGAGATTGCCCTTGACTCAACAATCCTATGGGCTTCATCCTCAAACTCCAGAACTTATTGGGTCTGAATCGGATCGCATTCAAACAGCATCTTCAACTTGGCGTAGCCTTGGAGGCCGTCCATGACCCCTTTCTAGACCGATCGTCCCCCTTTTTCGCTCTGCCATACTGGCCGCACAGCGGGATGCGTTGTGTAAGACCCTCATTGCTGATGTCCACTGGCTTCCCCTGCAGTCTCTTCCTCGCCTACACGTCTAGGGCGCTGACGGATCCCAACTCCGAGTCCGTGTTGATCAGGACCCACTGTACTACCCATTCGTACAAAAGGCCGATGTTGCGCTTACCCATCTAATCGGCTCGACGGTTGCTCAAACGAGGATCCTGTCTATCCTCCAAACCATCACTTGCCTGGACCGGTCAGCAAAACAGGCCTTGGAGGCCACACTGGGCGAAGCACGAGACCTCGAGGACACCGATATCCAGTCGTACTTTCTCAACAAAACTCCATCCATTGTGATCACTGCCCTAGAGGAAACCCCGAGCAAACTGGTTTGGGGGGAGGTACGTATGAATGACGCTGAGGGAGCGGCGAGCAACGAGATATCTATCTCTGCTGGATTAGTGTCCACATTGTGGACTCCGGTGTGTAGCATCGTCCTCCACTCCTTTTGAATGCCCTGATGTCCCACAGCCCCCGTCTGAGTTGTCGCAATCGCAGATCGAGGAGCAGAGACTATATCATGAGCTCATGATATCTATCATCCTCCTTCGCGAGAGCGTGAACGCTTTAACGAAGCGATTCGAATTCTTCACCAGCGATCTTGTCACCCCTTGTTGGCCCGGACTAGATTCGGACGGGCAGGGTGGTGGCGCGGTGGGTCGCACGCTCGAGTAAAATTATTTGTACTTTCAGCTCCAAGTCGTATGGGCAACGGACGACTTTAAGAAACAACAACGCATGTGGTACATTGACTGTGTCTTGGCCACAAAAACTGGCTGGCCCCCATTGATAATAGGTGTCGCGCGCGAGCATTACCTTGTTCTTCGTACTAATCTCTTCCTTGAAGGCATTCGTGACGCGCAACGGCTCGTAGAGACGCTGCGCTGCAGTTTATTGTGGGACTTGAGATTGGAAGCCACCAGGGTCCGATTCACCGTGAACAACGACATACATATCAGACGTTCCATCGGTATCGCTCCGCGAGAGGATGAAGATGCAGATGAGGACGACGACGGAATCACCTGCTCAAGGGCAAGACTGGGCAAGGGCCCTTGACAGATAGGTTGCTTTGAAGTTTACTGTATAATGGCGGCTGTTGTTTCAATATTCTCTGATACGGGACGTCAGAGAGGTTCCCCGAGGACTCGAAGGGTGCAACATTGACATACCAACGCCAGACGATTACTTGTACTCTGTATCGCAGAGATTGCCCGGCGCAGTCCTCGATATCGCGTGACATGGTCTCGATCTGAATCGTACCTGTTTTTCCAGGTTGAATCGTTTATCCAACGCAGATAAATGGCTGAGAACAGGAAAATGTGAAATGGTTCTGTCCAATCTGGTTAGCCCATCCCAGACGTCCGCAGAGGATCGCCGGATCGGCCGGCCGCACAGGAGGCTGAAAATTACCACCGATTTCCAGTTTTCAAAGCTTTTTCCGCAAGCGAAAGGCACAAGTCCGAGAGCAAGCCAGGGACAATGAATCTTCAGGTCTTCCAGGGCAGCAGAAATACTTGCAATTGCACCAACGCTTCGAGATCGTGCGGTCCTCTGGCAACATCGCGTTCGACTGCCCACAGAATTGTCACAACGGATGCTCGGTCGGGACCTACCAAAGTCGGTAGAAGACTTGATTGCACGCCGAGGCCAGCTGGAATGCCGGGATTAGACTCGAACCAGTTGCTATTGAGAGAACCCGTAACAGGCATCGGAGGGATGGTTCGAGATTAAATGATCGAAACCAAGGTCGGATGAAAAAATCGCCACAGCCCGGGCGAGTTCGCCGCCAGCGGGCTGTAGGATGGGTTCCATTTCCGAGTTCTGGAATTCAACTTTGACCCAAAGTTTGACTTGACAATTTCAATTTTCAAAGGCCAAAGCTCTGTGATAAAATCAGGTACTTCTGGGTGAGAAAAATTGATACGTGGGCGGACTAGGAAACCGGAAGACCTGGATACCTGAAACAGAATCCATGGGTGCAGCACTGAGGCAGGAGTGACCAAGGAGCAAAACCAAGTCCAACATGGCGGTCGTGGCGAAGCTGGTGAACAACAAGGGCAAACTCGACCGCATCTGTCAGCCCTTGTCATTCTGCTTGTTTCGGACGACGACGACGCTCCCGCCGCCGCCATCGTCGCGGCCCTACTGTAAACATCTCCCAAGGCCTCTTCTGCTCAATCCCCTGCTGCTCAAGGCCTCACAATGCACTCGGATGCCTTCGATGTAATCCCCTATGCGGTTCGTGCATCTCCCGCCGGCATCTCCTGTCCTCGAGCTTTGTCTCAATCTGAGACTCAAATCGATCCCTTTGAGACGCTATTCAGTCGTAGGGTCGCGATCGGGTCACAGCTGACTATCATTCCAGGACATTAAGGGCGACTGGAAGAAACTAGGTGCTGGGTCTTTCGGGAACGTGTACAAGGGTGAATATCTACGTTTAAGACCAATATTTTAACTCACAATCGACCCAAGGGACTTACCTCGGGATCGATGTCGCCATCAAGGAGGTCCTTCCCTCTACGGAATACGACGTCGCCAAATACTTTGAGCGAGAATGGCGTCTGATGAAAGAGACGAGGCATCCCAATTGCTGTCTTTATATTGTAGGCACTTTGATTCTCATTCCCATGTTATGCTCAATCACTCCTAGGGCCTTTCCCGTGCGCCAGAGCCAGACAATCGCATATTCATCATTTCCGAGTTCATCGAGAACGGAAACCTGCGCGTGTATATCCACGACAAGACCAAGCCGTTCCCGTGGCGTCTTCGCCTCTCCTTTGCCACCGACATCGCCCGCGCTCTCGCGTATCTGCATGCGCGCAAGTGCATCCACCGCGATCTCAAAGGCGAAAACCTCCTCGTCACGTCCAACGGCCGGCTGAAGCTCACCGACTTTGGCTTCGCCCGCATCGCCGCCCGCAACGACGACGAATCCAAGCGGCTCACGTTCTGCGGCACGGACTCGTACATGTCCCCGGAGATCCTGCTCGGCGACGAATTCGACCTCCCCACCGACATCTTCTCGCTCGGGATCATCTTTTGCGAGATCGCTGCCCGTCAACTCGCGGACGACAACCACTTTAAGCGGACCGCGCCGACGTTCGGCGTCGACGACGCAGAGATACACAAGCTCGCAAACCCGGGCTGCCCGCCGGCGTTCTTGGCGCTGTGCATCGACTGTCTCGCCACGGACCCGGCAGCTCGCCCAGGCACCCGCGACATCCTCGAGCGTCTACGGGTCATCGAGGCCGAGGTCCTTGCCCGGCCCAGCGAGGGCGATGACCTCCATGTGGGCAGCGTCAGGCTCATGACCGCTGGGCGACGCCCGGGTGTGAATCCCAGGATCCCCAGCTTTGGCGTGGGCGTCGGGAAGGACATTCGGAGCAGCTCGCTCAATTCCAGCAGCGCAGACAGCACCGACGACAGCGACGACGAGATGATGGAGGCTGTGCTGGGCCTTTCCAGCGTCGGCGTCGGGAACAGCGACTGGAGCGACAAGACGAACGGGCATCAGCCTCTTCTGGAGGGCAACAACACCACGTCCTCGACGTTCTCCGACTACAGCACGACGGTCATTCGTGCGCACCCCACCCAGGGTTCGGGCAGCCAGCTCCCGTCCTTGTCGTCCATCCTCACCGTGCGTGCGGTGGCGGCGCCCGACTCGCCGGATCCCGCGGCAACTCTCCCCGCGGATGCGCCGTCGGCCTCAGCGTTCTCAGAGACCGACCCCCTCGGCGGGTCCATCCTCTCCATCGCCTCGCTCGACTCGTACCACACCGCGCACTCGGTCTCCGCCATTTCCACGACGTACGCGACCGAGGGGGGCTCCACCATCCGCTCGCTGCACGGAAACTACACCGCCCCGCTCGTGCATCGGTTCTCGCTCCTCAAGCCCGGCGCGAAGCCCAAGAAGAGCGGATCCAATGGCACGGTGTCGCCGACCGGTAGCGGCGGCAACGGGGAGGGCAGCGGGTGGAACCCGCTTGACTTGTTCTTCTCTAGCGGCTTGCTTGTTGCTAAGTGCGACATTTGTATGAAGAGGCTTGGGTGGAAACCCGTGCTCGAGTGTGATGATTGCGGGCTACGGTCAGCATTATTTTTGTCTGGTTGTTTCCCTCCCGACTAATTGCTATCTTACAGGGCTCATATCAAGTGCGGAGAGGTGGCTCCCAGAGATTGTGGTAAGCGCCCCATTTCTCTTCGGCATTTGCAAGCCAACAATGACCTTTATCTCCAGGCGTGCGGCCCAGTCGACCGGGCACCCACCAGTCGCCATTGAGCGTCCTGTCGTCGCCCCTCTCGAAGGTCAAGCAGAACGCCGCCGCCGCATCTGCCGGGGGCAAGGCGAAGAACACCAGCCCCCCGAGATAATTCCGCTCACGGTCCACACCCTTACGACCACCACGACCGACGACCCACGACTTTTCCCGCCTCGGTATCATTCCATCCACGATTTACCATACATCCACCCTGTTGGAGATGGCAATCCAGCCCAAGCCCGAGATGCCCGAGGCATGACCGAGCCGCTGAGTAAATGCTGACTGATGTCGAACCAAACGGAACATGGTGGAATATTCAGGAAGGAATTGGATTTAGTATAAATACAGTACCTACAGTAGAGCTCCTCATGAGCTTGTAAACCCAATGGCCTAACAGCCAGGAGTGATATCTCTACTTTGGTTTTCAATGAGAGATAAAACCAACACAAGCTCATAGTTATCACTCACAGCCACACTCGTCCTCCGCATCACATCGCACGGCCACGAGAGAGTCCAAGGAGGGAGACGAAGAGGTGGAAGAGATATAGACGAAGAAGAGACCGTCAAGTACGAGGCACACCTCTGACCAGACCCGGAGAGACTGGGGGCAAGTGCAGGCCAGTACCGCTGAACGAGTCAAGACAGCCGATGACCGGGATATTGATTTATGCTCGAGAGACTGTAGAGCGCTCGAGAGACTGTAGAGCGCTCGAGAGACTGTAGAGCGCCCGAAGCACTGTCTGATGTGCCAATCCCACGGAAGCAGTCTAGGACCCCAGGAAGAGAAGATGTGGAGAGGAATCCGCGTCGAACGAAGAGAGAAGGAATCTTTGATGGAATCACGGTTGAAACCGAATTGCCGAAGAAGCCGAAATGGAGCATAGAAGCTCGACGACGAAGAACTGAAGGAATCAGGGAGAGATTGGAAACCTCATGTTGTGCAGGATTGAGGGAGAGTGTTGGAGATGGCAATCCAGCCCAAGCCCGAGATGCCCGAGGCATGACCGAGCCGCTGAGTAAATGCTGACTGATGTCGAACCAAACGGAACATGGTGGAATATTCAGGAAGGAATTGGATTTAGTATAAATACAGTACCTACAGTAGAGCTCCTCATGAGCTTGTAAACCCAATGGCCTAACAGCCAGGAGTGATATCTCTACTTTGGTTTTCAATGAGAGATAAAACCAACACACCCCGCCCGCAATACTCTGCGTTTCTGGAGGCATCGGACTTCGGACTTGTACGCTCGCACGTTCATCATTCTCGTCTCGACCATCCCATCACCATACGTATCATTAGCCAGAACCGAATCACCCTCACGATTTTTGTATGCGATAATAGCTTCTACGATACACACGCCCGTCCAGCCCGAGTAGTGCGTGCTGAGATATAATGTCTGCATTTTGTGTTTTTATCCGTGTGGCGACGGATATCTATTGGCAGATACCGGGCGGTGTTGATGTGGCCCCACTTTTGAATCCACCATCGGCGAGGCGGTGTACATACAACAGTTTCAGACACCCTGGGTCCGGCGTACCCGAGGGATTATGCTGAACCTGAGAGCATCGGGAGGGTAACACATCAACGGAACGATTCAGGCTGAGACTATCAAAAATCTCTATTGTATTCTATTCGGACTGCAGCGGCTTCACCGAGTCGGGGGGACTCCCCATCTCGACTGCTGGGAAGGAATGGAATTGCTGGCAGTGGCCACCTTCGACGCAGAAATAAATCTCGAATGAAATCGCGGAATTTGGATGCGCGTCGCGCTCCCATCCCCATTTGTGAAGTTCCCATCTCTGCATTGATCTTCACTTTGGTAGATCTTCCCTCGTTGTTCACGCGTTCACGGACTGTTCACCGCAAGTTCACCGTTCCGAAAAGCCTGCTTACCGTGCTATCCTCTAGTTCAAGAGCAGCAAAGGCTCTCTCACGATCCGCCGGGCTAATCATTTAAGTACCGGTTGTACAGCCTGTACAGCGGCAGATGGCATGAACTCCGTGTCTTCCTTTGACGCTAGATGATCTGTGCCGCTCAAAATTGGACAGTTATCACCGCACTTTTGCAGTTAATCAGCCCCGCAACTGAGGTACCATGTTTGACGGATCTGACTGCTGCTAGCCTGCTGCTACGACAAAACTGTCACCACTGGGCGCAGTGCGTGTGGCAAAAAGTTGATTTGGTTCTTTCTTTCTTCCCGCACTCCCCAGGAGAGTCACCGACGTACACAGACCTCAGGTTAGGTGCTACTGGTGCTGGATCCTTTGAATTTCTCTTTTCGTTCTCCCTCTTCTTGTTGGTTTTCGTTCCCGTCGCTTTCTGGATCTTTCCGGCCAATTTTCACAATGTTCTATACTATTGCTACGAAACTCAAGTCGATTGCAAGTATTCTTCCTTTCCGCAGCCTATACTAGCTAACGCTTTCCAATTCTGCAGTATGCCCACATTACTCTCAGTGCGTTATCCGTTTCGCTGCGGCCCATCATCCTACTAACTTATGGTCCTCAGACCGGGTCACCGTCGCGTTCTTTCTTTTCTCTTTCATCCACTGCTTCGCCCAGGGCGTTATCCAGGCATTCATCTTCTCCCTCGACTCCGAATTTGCGGGGCTGGTCACGAACATCGTCAAGACAGCAAATATCCCTCTGCAAAACATGACCTACCTTGATAGCAATAATGTCCTCCGCATGTGCAATAATATCCCGTATGGCCAACAACCGGACCCGTGCTTCGTCCTCCTCAAGCCCGGTGTCGGTGGGCGGAACCTCTCAGCTTCGGTGGTGCTGGTGCGTCTCCTCTATCAGCTTTGGACTCAAAAACATTAATCTCTTTGCTAGGACAACTCCGAGTCCAGCGCAGTATGTTTGGCCGCTTGCGCCCGAAAGTGATAAATGACCCAAATGTTTATAGATCTTCCAAGGACTTACTAAGGGATTTTCTATCTCGCGCAAGTTTGATAGTACGGGCAACGTCAGCGGAGTAGAAATCCAGCCCGCCGGGGCCCAATCTGTGTTCCTCAGCGAGGTATGCACCCAGATTCTGGTGTACCCGCAACAAGTGTGCGTCCCTTGCTTGTTTGCCCTCAACCCATGCTGACTAGCTGCTTGGGAAGCCTCCAAAACTCGGTCCGAGAGGATATTACGCAGATTTTTCTCCAGCTCTGGCTTTTGGGAGTTTCTATGTTTGCCGTCTCGCACAGTTCTGTCCCGCACACGTGAGGATTGCCTCTGTTCTTGAATCAGAACGGCTTGTTTATCCGACTTCAGGCTCACTGCGCTTGGAACCCGCTTCCTTATCACCATTTGGTCGGCGTATATAACAGCATACCGAACGAACAACAACGCCGCGAAGTTTCATCAACTGGTAACCGCGCCGGGGACGCCATGCGGGGTCGAGCTCTTCCCTACGTATTTCGTGACGCGTCAAGCGTACGATGTAGGCCATCCACCAGATTTCCGGACTAAGGCTCATTTTTTACCCTAGATCGCGGACCTCGTTTTGAGCTGCACCGCACTGCTGCTGTCCGGATTGCTGTCTTGGAATTTGCTCAAGATCTTCAACGTGCAGTCCTTCCAGCGGGTAGGCGCACCCGCGCACGTCCTTCGTATCTACAAGGTCTGATACACACCCGCGATATCTATTTCCTCTGATATCTTCCCGCCTTCCAGTTTTTCATGGCGGTCGAAGCGTGCTTGCAGTTGGAGGTCTTCGTGCTCGTTGCTGCTACAAGGTGTGTCCCCATATTGGTACGCTCGTGCACGGCTTCTGATCTTGCACGCAGTCTGTGGGTCGACGTCCTCACCCAGACCTCCATCCGCGATATCGAAACCCACACGGTACTGTACGACGGCTTGATTATCTTAACGACCATCCTTGTTATCCCGTGGATTGCCCTGGTTAGTCGGCCGAGCCGCCGTTGCCCGTAGAGCCGGACTGACGGTATTGACAGGGCTGGTACGGTGTGCGCCGCGAGCATCGCAAAATGATGGTATCCTTCCTCGCGATCGCCTTCTTCTTCGTGAGCGGCTGGGCCATCATGTTCTACTCCATTGTCTACCGCTGGTGCGCCCAATCCATTCCTTGTATCATCGGTGGTCCCTCATTCGAATCTGGAACAGGTCGTTCGTGCAGTGGCCTTATCTGGGCTGCTTCACCGTCGCGTCGTTCATCCTGATCATGTCAGTTGCTGCTCGCTCTTGTCACTTAATCCCCGGTCTTCCTAATTCCCCGCCAGTGCGAGCGCGGTGTTGGGGACGGTATGTTGGAGGAATTTCGACAAGGGTCTCGCCCAATATCGTACGTCTCCGCTGCTCTCTCTTCTCTGAGCATCGGTACTCAGCGAAGATCCCCAGTCAACGCGGAGGCTGCACTTGCGTCCCTCAACTTCGCTCCTGAGGTCTTCAAGCACAGCGACCTCGAAAAGTCTGAGCATTACTATGCTTACGACGAGCCCGAGTTCCCGAAGCCTACCTTCCAGTCCGCGGACTACGACGTCAAGCCTGCGAGCAACGGCGGTCCTCCAATGCCTAGTCCCCTGCGCGGCCCGCCGCCGACCTACGAGAAGCCATACAACACCCCTCAAAAGCCTGTCCGTTTTTAACCGCGCTCTCGATGATTGCGCCGACTTTTTTCTTCCTTTTGGGTCCGGCGCCGAGCGCAAACTCTCTTCGTACAATGTGATAACGGACACATTCTAGCCAGTAGTAGTAGCAGGGCGCGTCTGTAGATAACGCACATGTAAAGACTATGTACATACTCCTTTCGGAAGCTCTGCATGATACTTATTGTCAGAACGTGGACGGACAATGAATGGACATCATCCACACCTTAGAAGTAGTTGCCTGGAGGTTGGGGTTTGTTGCCTTTGCCGTCGCTCGGTCGCTGAGGCAGCCCACCGCCCCGCCGTGGCACCGATCGTGATCGCGCCGAAGTGGGCGCAGGCTTCGTGAGCGCCGCATTGGATGTCGAGCGATCGCGACCGGGCCGCGCGTCGACCGTGTCGGCGCGCGCATGCTTACGCATCATCGGGGAGACCCTGACAGTCTCAGGCAGCTCCGGGGGCCCGACGCTTACATTCGGGGGGCGGGTGGCACCGCGGGAGGAAGAGGATAAGTTGCTCGTGATGCTCGTGCTGCGGGTGACGGGCATCACCACAATGGGCGCCGCGGTCGCGGTCGTCTTGGACTTCTTTGCCTCCGTCATACTCCGGAACAGGTCGGGTGTGCTCGACAGATGGATGGTATCGACAGGTGCCTGGGTATCTTTGGCGAACAGTACGGATAAGGTGCTGGGTTTACGCGTGTGGGCGGCGTCGGGACGCTGCGGCGCCGAGTATCCCAACGATGGCATTTCCGAATCGAAACTGCCGAACTTCTCGTCTTTGATTGAAGCTGGGTCGTCTTCGTCACCCTGGGAGCAAGGAAGATATGAGCAAGACAACGACAAGAGACCAACTCGATTACCTTGGAAAAGTACACCGGTGTAAAGTCTCCCTCGTCAAGGGCGTCGGAAACATGTACTGAAACAAATAAGCAAGGTGTTGTTATACGACAGGAAGAAGAATTTACGGAAGTGCGCAAGCCCCTAGAAAGGAACATCGTTAGAAGCAGGAAGGCGGCTTCCAACTGAGGACGAACCTTGCCGTACTGCAGTCTGCAAACAATGGCCAGGACAAAGGTAGCGATGAGAAGCATACTCGAGGCTAAAAAGAAAAGGCAAGGAATCAGGATATTTCATCGACGAATTACTCCCCTCAACTTACTAACGCTCATCGTTGCGTAGAACGACCACTCTTTGATCACGAATCTGTTCACTATCGCGGTACTTTCGTCAATATGGTCCATGTCCCTGAATGAACTGACTGACGAGGGCTGAAGAACAGGGCGGTCGACGTGAAGAAAAGAATGACGGAGATGCAGGCGAAGACGAGGAAGAGGGTCTTGGACTCCCGTCGGACACTGATCCATCCCTATGAAGGCAGAGTCAGACGAGTATGGAAGGAAGGAGAAAGAAGCTCCGACGCACCAAGATGAGCCACGGGATCTCAAGCTGCAAGAGGTCATTCAGCGACGAATAAGCGCGTGGATAACAGGTCGACCGACCACTGCTGTGACGATGAGTCCCGCCAGATAGATGGCGAAGTGTTCGGCGAACTGGCGAATCGATCCGAAGGAAATTTTGGAAACCCACAGCGCCTAGTTAGAAACGAATCAGATGTATCCCAAGAATACACAACGGGTAGCGGTCACCGTCTGCACGAGAGTGAAAAACCCCGCCAGTTGCAGAACCACCGACAGTAGAAGTACGAGCTGCAGAAACCGAGATTAGGGAACGTCGCCATTGTTACACGAGAATGCATACCTTGTAGATCCGATTGACCTCCGCTGACGCTCCGACTCGGCTGAATGTTTTCGAGACATACACCTGGCATAGCAATGAGCTAATTGAAAAGAGTCAGAATTCGCTGGACGCACATTGAAGAGTTTGTACGACAGCCCAGCCATCAAGACTAAATTCACGGCGTTCGAGACCAGACCCGCGATCTATGCCAGGGTAAGGATCCTCGGCAACAATGAGCAAGAAATCACGAACTTCATGAGCCCCGCTTTCGTTCCACCAGCCTCCGAGCGGGTCAAAACCATGGCATTCCCCGGCGGTGATAACGTGAAGGTAGGTGCTGTATAGATTGATGTTTCCCTGGACGCGGAAGCCAGCCCAAGCAGTAGCCAGAACACGCGCAGCCAAGCCCGCAAATAGATGGGGGAGACTCTCGTTCAGCAGCTACTTGATCATATAAGCCCGCGACAACCGTACAGCGGGGACCATACCGTCATAACAGACAATGTCATCAGCCAAATCTGGTAAACCAAGATGCCAAGGTCTTCGCGACGCTGTTCGGTTCACGAAAAGATTGGAATATTAGTTTTATCGGGCGAGAGCGACGGCGCACTCCCTTACCGCATCGGATAACCTGCGGAAATGCAAATGAGAGACCGACGACACACACGGATGCGCGTGCTCACACATCCTCGAGCCACATCAAAGACAGGGCACATTGCTGAAGGTCGTCCGGAGGAGGGAGAGGAGGAGGAGCCCTCCCGTCGAATGAAAGAATCGTGTCTCGGACCTATTGCAGATCTATAAGAGGATTAAAATGTTAACATGACTTGCACCAACATGCAAATGTGAATGGGTAGTGCGCTCCACAAGGGTGAAGCAGTTAGCCCCCTTCTGACCAGGAATATTGTGGCAGAGCTGAAAAACAAAGGATTTTCAAAGGCTGTAAGTATTGACGATGAGGCGCGGCACGCACCACGACATCCCCGTCCTGCAGAAATGACATCCCGACGGCTGTAGTGTTGACATTGGTCTAGATAGAGCCGTCAGAATCTAAGTCGCACGGAGATGCTCGGTACTCGCCTTGGTAAGGAATCCTGCAACAGCATAGGCGCCTTCCGAATTACTGGCGTAGGTCTGGGATTGCAGAATGGCAAGGGTGAGGCAGCTCAAAAGAGCGAGGTAGAAGTAAAGAGTGGTGTAGCGAGTAAGAGTGATTCTGGCGTACTACAGATGTGTTAGCTCTGGCTGGGCACTGTGTGGCCAAAGGGACTCACGATGAGCTTGACCCTGGAAATCCAGAGGACATGCTTGAACCATTCCCTCGTCTTGGGGTTGACCATTGAAGCAAGCTGGTAACGATCCTGCCGCTACAGAAGAAAGGAGGGGAACCAGCCAGAAAAGAGTGAGTACGCAGAACTCAACCAGTGGAAGCGTCCAGAGACCGTCGCGCGAACCAGCGACAACGAGGATATAACTCGCGGAGAAGCGAGAATGGTAACCGTTTCGCAACACGTTTGATCTTATTGGTGCCTACTGCCAGCTGGAAGAAGCGGACATGCGGGACGATACCTGGCAGCCGACAACGAGAAACTGAATCGTGGAGTCGGATAACTGTCTGATAGCTACGACCCATTAGCCACTGCTGCGGTACGTTGCGGTGATACTCAATTCTAGGGTGGCCAAGACCGTCACCGAGGTGTGCCCTGGTGTGCCCAGACAATGTGCGGTCAGTCGCATAAGAACGATCCACGATCACCAAGAAAAATTGAAAGTGATGGTAACCGTTCGCAGCCTAAATTCGGAATACCCGAAATGACCGATGGTCACTGTACTTAGAGTCCGCGCCGCCTGAGCTCTCTACATCCGCTCTCAACACTGTCTATGCTATATTACAAGGCCTCGAATCGGCCACTAGTTGGCCTCGAGGAACGATATAAGCGCGTATCTTTACAACGGTCAGAGCAGCGCGGCCAATACAAAAATTCAACCATACCTCCCGTCGACGCGCCATTTGGAGCCTTCCTTATCGAGCCGCTCTGCCACGTCGCGCTCGACTCCGACAACAACATCAGCCTTGTTCGTGCGGAGACTGAGCAGGGGAAAGGATCCAGCGAGCGGTCCAAGCGCGTTCGCAAACGGCGTCCAGGCCGGCCATTGCACGTCACCAGTTAGTCTAGAGCGAAGCGGAACAGTTAGTAAGTGTATAATCGCAAGAACGGGAATTCCGGATATGTGCTCACTTGCGGTAACTATATAAACGATAGGGCTCAATTGAGAGATGAACCAACAGCACGGAACTTACTTCAAATCGCCCTGAAAATCGAACCATAAGGATCAGATATGTTTAAACGTGAACATCTTTCCACTTACCTTGAAAATAACTAGGTTGCTTCCCTTCAGGTATTTACTCAATGCCGGAGCATGCAGATGTATGTCCCAATACGGCGCAGGGGATGTCCAGAATTCGGCCAAATCGGCAGCGCCATCGGAACCACCTCCCAGCGGCGTCGCGACGGGCACAGAAAGCGCAAATATACCCTCATCCACATACTTTTTCCATCGTGTGACCATGTTTCGAAGGTGGTCGTGGTCCATACCGGCCGGTGGGGTGAGAAATGCGGGATCGAGTAACGAGGTGATCGTTTCGGCAAAGTCGCTGGGCGTCACCTTTCAAACGATGAGTCGGGATATACAAACATTTGAAAAGTGGGCCGTACATCGGACACGAACCAAGGTATCAATTTCGGGCTAAGCAAAGAAGTGAGAGGGATGGCGTAGAACTCCAAACAGACCTACTGGAAGACAGCAGTGGAGACGTGAGGGGTGTAGGTCACAAGGAAATCCGCAAATACGAGGTCAGTGTACAACTAAAACCTGGTTGAAAAATCGAGCATCAGGGGGAAAAACGCGCAGTGCACCTCAAAGCCAGCTTTACAAGTAAGGGTCAGTGTCAGAAATTAAATGGGGCCTGGAACCCTACCATTGTCGAGCACGAAATCCACCCTGCCGTTGGACAGCGACCTGACGTGGTTCCACACTTCATCCTGGTCATCCCGCAAGATGAACTCTGCTCGCGCAGCTTGCGCATCCTTGCCCACGGTTTGCAAGTGCTCGATATCGGACGCTGACAAGTGAGTCAGAAGGGAAAGATCCTGGGTAAGTGCTCAGATATGATGCGACAAAGAAAGCGATGCAAAATACGGTTGCGTTTCCCCTTGGCACAGAAATTCAACGCAGTTCGTTGGAAGGTTGAAAAGGACGTTACTGACCATAGGCACATCTGAATCATCTCTTTAAATAAGACACCGAGTTTGTCAGAGTTGGATTCTAATTTGTCATGTTCCTCCTGAAGTTCGTGCATAGTTGTTGCGATTTCTACGCGCATATATGAAGAGCGACGAGATGAAGCTGCAAAGAATGCCTACGATAGATGGCTTTCCCCGACCCCTGGAAAGTTTCGGCCTTCTGGGACAGAAATGGATCGTACGAAGACCACTGCGTCGTTTGAACGAAATATGACCGGAGAAGCCGATATCTGGCCTGCTGTTTCAACGTCGTAAAACTAGGATTGAGAAACACGACGGACAAATAACACCTGGAGTATGGAACATTCAGTATCGCTGAGAACCTCGAGCCTGAAGGGCTTACTCTGCAAAAAGCCATGGCGCGGAAAACCAAGTATTCTTGGAGTCTTCAGCCAGACGCTGTAGCTCAGAGTTGTACATTTCAGCCGGCTCTCCGTCGGATGAGATGGGTCTGGTGCAGCTTCATATGGCTGCCATCACGTAGAAAGCAGGACGAATCTTACTGCATGGCATAATTCCTTCCCATCTCGTATTTCAATCTACTGATCTGTAAGTGGTGAGAATGATTGAGCTGAGCACCGCAGAAAGAGAAGCCGTGAATTACCCTCACCTTCTCTATGATACCCTTGGCCTCTTCTATCCTCAATCCCAAAGACGCTTTCTCTGACTCGTCTTGCGCGGCATTCATCTCCAGACATAAATCGTGGCTCAGTCGGTGCATTCTATCAATCACCCTAGTCTTCCAAGTGAGAAAACTATCAAAGGCATGAATCCATACGCTACCCAGTGATAATAACCGGCCATCTGTGTACAACTGTGGTATAGCTTGGCAAGCGTTTTACAAGTGAGCGTCTGCATCGATAAGGACCATACTCACGAGAACCCTGCGGGATCTGTCGGATCGTATGGTGGATATGGAGCCTCGAACATGTCTATTCACGATGAATCGTTGCGTGAGGAGCGCGAGGTAGCGAGAAATCCACGGCGAAGGTGGAAGTAAAGTGCCGACGGAACGTTCCGAAATGATCTCATCAGCACTGCCACTAACTGGCTCACTTTTTTTCAACCTAAGTTTTGCGAGGCCCTGATCTCCCGTGTGACATGTTGGTGGTAAGAGCGGGCCCGCCTCGGAAACCGCATGACCGTCCTCGGGCAAGTTACGGTGGGTGGTCTCGATCGGTCCGACGAGGTACGAGCTCACTTTTGTTGTAGCGTCTGTTTATAAGAGACTAGATCGGTCCCGGAACTCGGTCGTATGCGAAACCAGACGCTGAATAATGGTAGATTCTATCAATACATCTAACAGAGCGACGGAGAGCAAACAGCACAGCAATAACACAGAGGGAAGTACAAAGCGAGAGTTGCCGGGAAGTATTTCCCGGCGAGGGACGTTAGCAGATATAGCAGCTGCAGTGAGGACCCCGATGGGGTCATGATATTCGGTGGGCAGGTGGAGGATTAACTGCTCTTGGGGGCCAGCCGGGGGACCCGTTAGGTTCCCCGGCGTGCCAAGCAATTTCAAGCCGATTAAGAAGGCTCTCGATATCTTGAGCAGTGGATTTAGCAGTAACCGGATGAGTTGTGCCGGGTCCCTGCCCGTCTTCATGGATCAGGTTTGAGGTCTGGGCGCACCTGAGAAAGGGTGATTTTATGATGGAAAAAACGACGTACGCTCTCGTCCATGTACCACACGCAGTATTCCCTGAGACCCACGACATTCTGGTGGATCGCCGCAGAGGCGTCCACCAATGCCCGAAATGTCCGCTCCTCGGCTTCAAAGAATCTCAAATACGCACGATACCGCGTTGTGCGAGATCTTCCCTCCCAGTGGGTGAGTGTCCAAGTGTCCCACCACGGAAGACCAAGAAGAGCGTCTTTGACCCGCACAAGTTCGCCGTCTAGTCCCAGAGCCAATTCGGAACCTAAAACGCTTACATTTAGGGTTGCCGATGATAAATTTTCGCTCTTGCTCAGCGCAGTTTTGCATATGGTCGTAGTCTCAGTCACAAGCTCCGAGATCGTTGAATTGAATATCTTGTCTTTTTCGATCTGCATTTGTCTGAAGCCATCTGGGATGTATTGCGACGACTCGATGTCCATGAGTATCCGTCTGGTCTTGTTGAGCTTGTTGCCAAACGGTTGGATGTGAAAACAGACGACAAAAGGGCAACATCAATGCGCACCGTTTTAGACCTCCATAATATACCGACGATGCGGGTCAGGAGCAAATCCAGCTCCATATCCATTGTACTGCCGTCCATGAGAAAGTCGCGAGCCCTGCCAAGACATATCAGATATCAGGCATATCTAACGCACAAAGCCATACAGTGTCAAAAAACGTTCCGAAGCAGCGTCGTGGTACATAGGTGGCCATTCATGGGTAGCTGGATTCAAACTTACTACATTGTCAGTTAGGAAGTCTACGCAGAGTATCGTAACTGACCGTCCAATAGCCACAGGAACAAAGGTTTTCCCTCCTGGATGACCCATACCTTCCACAAAGTCCCAAATCCCAGTCATATGTTTGACATGCCCGTCTGTTATTCGTAGGCCACGAGCGGTATCAAGACAGCGATGATCACTGCATGCGAAACCCGGAGCCCATCCAAGCATTTCAAGCAGAGGGGATTGTTGAGCAGAGAAGAAAAGGTAGGCAGCGAAGAGAAGGGAAGTTGCTAAAACACCTATCGTGCGCCCACTGAAGGCGAGCATGGCAAGGGCGGTTTGATGCCATCATGTTCAATCACGTGTGTTTCGCACCGTGGCAGTAGCTACTAGCAAACAGTGTGGCAACCTTTCACTGCCAAGTTCAAAGCCCTTCAAATAATCAAATAACAACTATTGATTGCCGCAGCACATAAAAGGCCTTGCTATGGCTATTGATTCTCATTCGATCCTGCGCATACAATCACAACATATCGGAAATTCCTCCAAGCAACCTCCAAGTAAGTACTTACTCTCGTCTTGCAGACTCTTGCTCTCGTCACCTCGACTTCCGATTCGAAAGTACTGCGATGTCCAACCCCGACGGTGCCGCTAAGCCTACGGTCTCCGCCCCGGAATTGAGCAGTCTCGTCCTGGCTCACAGCCAGCAGGTCATTGAGTCTAACTATCACTCGCCCCCTTCGCCGACAGCGTCGCCACCTTCCCAATATATCACGATCACAAAGATCGCTATAGCTGCGCCACATCCTACCAGGCTGGTCCATATTAGCTGGAAGGTCATCTGGATCCTTGTCGGCTTGATGTTGTCCTTGTACTGCGCATGGGGCACCGCTGTAGAAATCAACAACACACTCTTGCTGTTGGGGCGACCTTTCACCTTCATTGTCGGTCTTATACCTCCTCTTGGCGGTTTCGGGTGCACATATCTCAACGTCCGATGCCTAGCACCCTCTTCAGTTGCCACCCTCTCTCCTCATTCTCCCGCCGGTTTTCCGGAGACTGCCGCACTTTTGGCCGCGAAGCTGGATTCTGAGGCGACTCATGCCGTTAGCTTGACCGCCCATATCCTATCCTTTGCAAACGGAACAGCCATCAAACTTCTGCAGTACAGAAGTAGGAGCATCCAAAGCGTTGCCCGGGAATTTCTGCAGTCGGACCTTCCGGATAGGGTCGAATTGTACGACACAGTTCAAGTCCTGGCCGAACAAGTCACAGCATTCGGTGACCAGCTGATTGCTTTGAATTCCTTCGGATCGTTGGCATTAGATTTCTTCGCCAGAGAGGTTAGTCGCAGCTACTGCACGAACACGGGATTAACTCAATCTCAGTTCATTGGATTGGAAGCCGATATACAAAGGACGATAGGTGGCCCCCAAGTGGAGACCGTTGAAGCGATCGGGCGGCGTGTCCGTAGATTCGTCGATGTGTTCTCAGAACGGATTGACAGATACCTCGGGATAGTTGAAGATGCTCAGAATGCCGCGGGTGCGGTCACTGAGTCAGTGAAGGCATTGATGAAACGGATCGTTCAAAACGAACGAATCCTCCGAGATCAAATCGAATTGAAGGGCAAGATATACGAAAGTATTCTCCAATCACTGACCCTGGAAGGACGTCATGAAATCCAAACAAGGGATGTTCTACTTACCTCCAAACTTCAAATAGTGGAAATTCAAAATGATCTCATCACTGCCCGCGGCATATTGAAAAGCATGGAGAAGGGCGCGGAGTATCTTAAGGTACGATCACCCGGCTTGTTGTAAAGTTTGTTTGTTCATCGGAATGTCAGGGGGAACTTAGCACGGAATACATATCCTCAGCACATTTGAAGCCAGACGAAGTGTTCCGTCGATTCGCAGCAACGGTTGTCAACATGGAGAAGAAGACACCGGAATACAAGGAGTTATTCAGGATAGACCTCTGATCGATTCAATAATCTACTGAATCCCCGACTGTCCGACACCGATCGAATATTTGTAGAAATAGAGTCTCCTCTGCTACCTACCTTCTTCCCCCCAAAGCTTTAAGGATTATCAATGGCATTGGCTTAAGCGACATTATCAACATTCCATGCTGGTGGCGATATCGGAATCGTCGTGTGCTCCTGTCTCCCGACCAGACACTTCGCCTGAGCAGTGTGGGATAGATGCAAATCAATCCTTCTCATTTGTGCTGCATGCGACGAAGGCCTGAAACCGGGTTATTCAAATGATACGAAATTTCGATAGAGGCAGATCCATGAAGAAACGGTGCCATGATTACCCTCCACCAAGTTACAGTGATCTCTTGACGACTCGAAAGTCGACAAGCTTATATATTCATACAATTCTACGACAGCAGCAGAGAATAGATAACAAATCGTGTCGGAGAGGAGGAAGAATGAGGCGATGTTCCAGTTGAGGGACGGCAGTCAATACAAATCATGCTATCTGGTAACCGGGTGGAGGACGAACGGCCCTGGGAGGCCAGCCTGGCAATCCGTTCGGTTGGGCAGCACTCCAGGCATCTTCGACTTTGCCGGAGAGGTTTTCGATGTCTTGTGCGATGGTATACGGAGTAACGGGCTTCAATATCTCGTCTCGACTCTGAGCTTCATTAATCAAAAGAGAAGTCTATAATTCATTTATTTAAGGATTTCGACCGAGGACTGAGACACAAACGCACGGTATTGTCTGTGTACCAGATACAGTATTCTCTGAGCCCCACAATATTATCCTGGAGCGCGGAAGACGCCGTTGCGAGTGCGCGGAAGGTTTGCTCCTCCCTTCGGAAAAATTGCAGATACGCGCCTAGCTGGGCAGTGCCGGATGTTCCCAGCCAATGATCGATCGTCCATGAGTCCCACCACGGAAGATCTTTGTAATTACGATCCACTCGGGCAAGCTCGCTCTCCAGGTCCAGTTCAGACCCTATGATGCTCACGTTCAAGGCCAGCGGCGTCAGTATTTCACTCTTATCCAGAGCGGCCATGCAGAGTGATTTGAGCCCGATTTCAAGCTGAACAAGGGTTGAGTTGAATATCTTGTCCGTCTCAATCTCTTGATACTCGAGACTCAAGGTTGGCCGAGCCGCATGGGAGGTTTGCGAAGGCTGGAACTCTATCAGTGTGTGTTGAACCCGCTTGAGCTGGTCGCCGAATGCATGATGTAAGTACTAGTAGATAAGCATGTTATCGCCACACACCGTATAGCACATCCTCCGGAACTGATGAACCATATCCATCACGAGGATGCTTAGGTATGAGTCCATGTGAGAACCGTGCCGTAGAAAGTCGCTCGCACTGACAGATCAAACAAAATACGCCAGAGTAAAGCGGACTAGAATACGTACAGGTTCGAAAAGTTTCTTGCTATGGGATCCCGATAGATATCTGGCCAGTCATATCTCGCTGGACTTAATCTGTGATCCCAGTCGTCAGCTACTACATATATAGGGTCTGACGCTCACTGACCTCCTTGCAACCGGGTAAAAGGTGGTCATTCCAGGATGCCCCAAGCCTTCAACAAAGTTCCAGATTCCAGCTAGATGTGTGATATGCCTGTCGACTATCCGCAGGCCGTTCGGTGCATCAAGACAAGGATGACCGCTGCATGTCGGAAGACCCGGGGCAGACCACCGTATCTCAGAATCTGAGAAAGTATAAGCAAGAGTAAGTAGCACTAAGAGCGCAGCAGGAGCTATCTTGAGGATCTTCAAGTCGACCATGGAAGTACTGGACCTACAGGTGTATGTAACTTTGATCGAAGCGATCAAATCTTACATACACCACTACAGTCCGAATCCCCATGCCCCGACGCAGCCAGCCTCGTAGTGTTCGCGCCTAGCAAGCAGGGCGTGGGGTAGCGGAGGGTCTTGTGCTGGACAAGGTTTCCGTAGCTGGAACGGGACCAAAACGACGGGACAACGGGGAATTGACGCTAATTGACGGGAAGATTTCGGCAGTGATGGCGGAGTTTTAAAGAATGATCGCTTACTAGGCCGGCATTCACACCACACCACATTCACAGCCATTTCGACCAAGTCGAGTACTCTGATGTCTCGCGTGCAGGAGCAACATCGGTTGAAGCACGAGCTGGTACTTGACAGAGCGAGCGTTGAGGATTTGCCCTTGGAGACGCTGATCACTGCGGCGCCACCGATGGTGTCAGTGCGGAGCACCTTCATGCTGGTGATGGCGGGCCAGCGGTGCTCGCCTGCGAACCGTCAGTAAGCCGCCCAGTTGGAATTGAAAGCGAACCCGTCGGTCTAGAGACTACGATTGGGGGGAAAACGGGTTCGGAGACTCTATTCAATCTGGAACGACTCGGGAATTCCATCGTTCCTGACTTAAGATAATCTAAAGATATGTAGGACGATCAGAAAATAGTGAGCCTGAATCCTGCTTCAGGTGTAAGCTTTATTTTGTAGACCTCACAACTGCACTTCGATTGCTTCGACCTCGAACTTCTACATGGCCCTCCGCCATCAATGCAGCTGTGCAGTATTGTTTTTTTTCTGCGCAGCTTCTACCCAGTTATGAGAGAAGCGCGGTGACTGTCACTTGAAGTTGCTTGCCGCAATGAATCCGATCTTGTGCGGTCCAACACTCACGCCTTTGTTTCGGGTGCGGAAAACAAGATATGATTCGTCATTCACAGATTTACCCAAATCGTATTTTTGAGAACTGGCCATGCCCACGCCGCTGCCGCGCCAAAAAAATGGCTCCTGCCAAATCCGGAAGCAAGCGTTGAATGCTCGGCACTCGGTCCGGCACCCGTCATGTCATCATACTCACGCAAGCATCCGCAACGTTCGCTCGACCTTTGCTCGACCTACTTAAACATAACGTGGAAGGAGGTCTTACCACCAGCGCCTCCGCACTCGCGCGCATGCCGCCGCCGCCACTAGATCGGCCCTCTTATCGGCCGTCCGCAAGCCGTCCGACAATGCCAACTCCAACTCCACGTCTTATCAGGGACGTTGTTCGGACCCATATCACTGGTGGCATAATACATATGGACTGTGGAATGCGAATCTGATATCAGTGTGAAGGTGCGCTACATCTTTTGGCCCTATATAGCCCGCCCGGGAGTATCGGAGGCAGCGTCAGCATCATGTTTGGCCAAAGCTGTCCCGTCCCCGTCCCCCACACGTCTCGTTGCCACAAGCGAGGTAGCAGACATGCGAGTCTCCAAAAGTATCGAGGACACTGTTCGGAAGTCTCTCTCTGACCTTTCGCATCTGTATGGACCACAATCCAGCTTGGCGACCCAAAAACCCGAATTCGGAGATTCCGTGTACAATCAGCTCCTGGTCACTCATGCCTCAGCTGGAAGTAAGGTGGATGAGCCCTTGAAGAAAGAGGCAAGAGTCGTCTGCGAGATTAATGTCGCGGATGGTGCGTGGCTCGACCAGCAATCCATTTCGCTGACGGGCCAATGGCATTTTTTCCAGTCATGCTCAACGGTAGTGGAAACATTCACGGAGGCTGCTCCGCATTTCTCATCGATCTGTGAGCTGCTCTGCATGTCTTTGTGCTAAGAAGTTAACTGAACCCTTCGCAGATGTGCGACGCTGAGTTTAATGGTGTACGAGCGCGGGATGCACGTCACGCAATGTCTCAACGTCGTGTATCATTCTCCGGCAACACTGTACGTCCTGGCATTCGTCGCTCCACCTCTTTGTGTATGAAAGGTGCAGGGGAGAAAAATTACGGATTGTAAACACCACAATCGCGGTCGGTACTCAAGTCATGTCGGCCAAATCAGAGGTATTTCTAGGATCTTTCCATGCATGCATCGGCCAAACGCTACAGGACAGATATGGAATGCGACGCAGCACCGCTTGGTTGCGTCTGGTGTTCTCGTCAAATTACGGCCTGGGGGTTCCAAGCTCTAAACACAGTTCGATACCCCGCTTACGGTAAGTGTATATTTGAGCCCCTCTCAAGGGCTTCCATTCGAATCATTTGATTTTAAAATGGATCCATTCTGCGGGTACCGTGTAATCCTACCACCACTGCCACAACGGTCCAACTCTGTGCGACTTCCGGCGGTTCACGGGAGCGTTGTAACTGCGGTCGAGTTGATCAGTTTTAGTTTAGGGAGTCCAACCCGCGGCTTTGTGGAAAATCCGAATCTCCTTCCCGCATTGAATGCGACGGCACCGCGGAAGCGTTCCACATTGCTGTCTTTTACTTGGTGACTTTGACACAGGACCCGCTGCAGCAACACCCGCCTCAAAATTGAACTATGTTGGAAGCTTGATTGGAACCAACGGTTCCGGAACGGGCGTCCGTCGAGTCTCGACTGCTTCTCCGCCACCAGACCGCCACCGCGTGTCGCACTTCTGCATTTGACGTATCCGAGCTCACGAACTTCAACAGGGGTGGATGATGAATATTCACCCGTACGGCAACAACCATTCCTCGAAGCTTCTCGTGATCTCACCCAGGCCGATGTTGCGGAATGTCAACCAATTTCGTCCATGGTAACGCCGCCGCGTTCATTTCTGCAGCGATACACGAGGTTGATATAGGCTGATATGTATCTCGAGTGAGGCTTTCGAAGAATCGAAGCCGAGTCTCTCAAGATCTCAATGATGGTCCATTTGAAGAACCACATGCTAAATTCGGGCACCTATAGGGGGTTCAAATCTCATCAAAGAAGGTTGAAAGTTGAGGTCCGGATGCTTCCGAGCCTCGAGGACGTGTGCGTCTCGATCGCCCGCCTTTTGGTCTCTTTTGGTTTGGGTAAATATTTCTTCAACACACAATACAGATACAGCTTCAATCCAACTTCAACACGGGTGCAAATGATCCCCAAACGGAAAGTAGAAACCGCAGGATGTATCATTACATGTAATGTAAGTAGTAAGTACTAACGCCAATGACAGTTCATCATCATAACCGGCGTTCAAATACGCGGAAGCACATCGGTTCAACCTTGTTCAATGTCCAAACGTTCACCACTTGGTTCAAGTTCCACCCAAAGTTCAACTGGTTTTTCAACATCACCACGTGACCGTGTTGGGTTTGTGGAGACTCGTTCATGATGACGCGCTTCAGTGTTCGGCGTCATAGACCACCGGACCCAGAGCAGGGCGGTCGGTATAAACTTCGGGGCGCCATCTTGTGCGCGATTTGACCTTGCCCAATCCCCCCACGACATGAACAGAAACCGAAATTATTCCACGCAGGCACCCGGAAGAGACGGCAATTATAATCTTTCGCGCAGCCCCAGCAATGTGAGCTGGGGAACGAAGATAAAGTGCGTCCATTGCCAGTCGTACGATTCTCCTAGCCAAATATACCTTTATCTAGAGGCGCGATACAAGTTGGACACGGCCTTGGAGAAGCTCTCCGCGGGTCTTTGGGCGCGACCGATCCGGGGGCGCGCGAGTACACCTCCAGCGGACAGATTGCGGACCGCGGGCGACAAGAGATCGCACAAGGACTGGCACGGATGCGGGGTATTACGACCGGGCTTCCTTGTGCGTGTTGTTGAACTGGTTGAATTTTCAACCTTGATGTTGAAATGCATTACTTAGCCGCCCCGGTATACGACCGCCGCCATTCGTATCCGACCCAGCAGTACGAACAGCCGCAGCGATCCGCCTCCGTCTGGAGCAGACGCGCTGCTTCTGCGCATCAACCGCGCCACCATTACAATCCGCCCACCGCGAGCTCGCCCTTCGAGAAATACTATGAGCACCCGTATCCAGCTGAACAAGACCACGATCCTGGGTTTGCGGGACTGGGTGCGGGTGTGGATGCTGGCAGGCGGAAGGAGGGCCAGGATCGCATTGTGCCTGCATTTCTCGTCCACCCGCCGCAGGCTGCGGCCGCGTCAGAGACGCCCTATCCTTCGCGCACTTCGTACTCATCGCACGGCGGCTACGGCGCACAAGCTTCGGCACCACAGCAGGAACATTCGATTCCGCACTCTCCGTATTCGGCATCCCCTGGCATACCTTCGACTTCAGGCCGAAGTTCGATTCCTCCTCTGCTACCTGCACGCTCACCATACTACGACAACAATGCTCCCCTCTCCGCCCCTTCAACTGCACACCCATATTCCTCTGCCGACCCTTCGACGAGCACATACATGCCCCAGCCGTCGACCTCGCACCTCCGCAGCTTTTCGAACCTTATAGACCGAAGCAAAACAATGCGACGCCTCACGGGGAAGGGAAAGGGAAAGGAAAAGGAAAAGCAGACGGAAGGAAGCCAGAAGTTAGGCCGAATACAATCCATGTTCCACGCATCTGGCCGCCGCACCGTGACGCGCCCGTCCTCGCCCGACCCCGACGGTTACACGTCAGATAATGCGGAACACCACACGGACGGCCGCACTCGGACGAGATCCGCCCCCGCGACGCCGCCACCACACCGGCACGAGTCCACGCTGGAACACGCGGGGTATAATGTTCTGTCGTACGACGTGAAGGACGCGTATCCTCAGTGGCCGACCGAGGAGGAGATGAGGCGTTCACAAGCAAGCCGCTCACGCAGCCAGGGTGCGCGGCTGGAGCCCGTGCGTAGCACGCGAGTGTGATGTTGTAATATTATTTTACTAGCATTGCATGTACCGGCAATCATGTTGTAATATTATTTTACTAGCATTGAGTAGCATGTACCGGCAATCATTCGAAGCATCGCAGCATCTCCACATATTGTACGCTTTGACCGATCGCATTTTTGATGTCGGACCGAATGCCGGTCGCATATTCGGATATTGCGTTTCTGCCCACGGTTGTCTCTTCAATAAATCTGAGACTCTGCCAAGTCGCCAACCGGGTACAACGGTGACATGTACAGCTCATATGTATCTGCGGGTTTACTCGGCGACTGCCCCCACCCGCGACCTGAGAGCATTTTTTCAGGTCTGCACATCTGCACATGCTTTGTTCGGGAATAAAGACACCACGGTGGAAAAAAGGTGAAACAGAGCTTGCCGGAAATCCGGAATGATATGTTAAATGAAGTGCGTCAGAGCCTCAGATCTCGCTCAGCAGTGGGTCCAGGAACCCATCCGATCCGAGCCGATTATCGCGATGGCAGCGATCGTTGTTCCCATGCAATATGCGGGCAGTTTCATTCGTTGAACGCGATCGCGTTTCTTTCGGAGCCTCGAGTCAAGCGAGCTTTTTTTCGCACGCAGACGCAAAGCCCCGGGCGATTCACATATGTTCGCTGACAGCGAGCGCATCGATATCGCGGCAGAGATGCGGGAATTCACTCAGAGTTTGGACGCAGGCTTCAGAGTTCTCGCAAAGGAAGTATGTAGCAATCAAACGAGCATTCATGTTGCAAGATAATATAGCTAGCTAGGATACATGAGGCAGTCGGTGCGGGGCGTATGACACATATATGGGGCATTACAAGACATTGGTCGATGCGTGAAGATGGGATGAGAGGGGAGCAAGTGTACGCGTAATGTAGGGAGCCAAAGCGACAGCGAGGTAGCAATTAGGTTGGGGTGTCAGTAAGTAAATTAGGTACATCTATACCAAGTGCGTGTTGTGCCGAGAGAAATTCCAAAATGTTGTTGTTGGTGTGTTGCAAGCGGGGGGCGGCCGAGAAGGGGTCCGCATTTTACGAGGCGAATTCGCCGATGAGATGAGTTCATTAGGTAGGGTCCTGCCCATTCGGACTGTCTCCGAAGGGGCATTGCGTCCTCCGGCCAGCCAATTATGTTTCCGAAAGTGACGCAGCTTGAGGCGTATGAGACAAGAAATGCACGAAAATGGGTCCAATATTCCCTGCGAAGACGAAGGCGAAGGTAAGCAAAGGCGCCAAGTGAAAGAATAGAGACGACGTACGAGTTAAGATGAAGAAACGCGCACACGGAGGCGTTCGAGACTGCTATTGCGACTGCTGGCGGCGCTGCCCACCATGCGCTCCTGCCGCGCGAGGGGGAATGCCGCCAGCGACTTGCTCTCCTCCCCATCCAGGCGCCATATATTCGCAAGCGGCGACGCCGTCACCGAGTCCATCCCCGACTGCGAGAAAGTCGAGCGCGTCGACGAAGGCAGACTCTCCTCGTACTCGTCGAGCGACAGGTCCGCGGACGACGTCGACGACGGCGAGAGCGTGGGCGACTGCACGATGTCCTGCAGGAACGACGGCAGCAGCGGCGCGGGCGCGAATACATCCACGGGGCTGTGGTCCGCGGAGAGTGTATGGCGCTGGAGCGGGCTCGGGTGGTGCTGGCGGTAGAACTGCGGGTTGCTCTGGTGGTGCGGCGCCGTCTGGTAGATCGGGTACCCGTGCATGAACTGGCTCCCGAGTTCGCTGTGTGATTGCGATCGGTGCACAGAGGCGCGCGGCTGCTGCGGGGGAGGAGAGAAGTTGACGAAGGGCCGATGCGTCTGGGCAGGCGTGGTGGAGTGGGACCGGCCAATGGGGGGCGGGGGCGGGTGGGAGTGAGAATGAGAATGAGACGGCGAGGGCGCGGCGCTGGGCGACGACAAGCGCGTCTGCGCGAGGACGGAGGTGAGAAGAGCGATGCGCTCCGCCTGCACAGCGGCGGAGATGGAGTCCCCGTTCCCCTCGGCATCTTGGAAAACAAGATGAGCACCGGAAGATCATGTGCGGAGTAGGAATAACAGAAACTCACAAGGAAGACACGTCTGGCAGACCTTGCGCCGCCTCCAGTTCAAGTAATTGCACTTCAGGCAGATCCAATCGCCTGGTTGCTGTGTTGAATTGTCAGTCGCGTGCAATGCGCGTACCCACAAAGAAGAACGTACGTGAGAGATGGGGCCTCGGTTGCCGGTGTTAAGAATCGGTGGCTGCTGGGAAGAAAAGATGTCAGTAACGGGCTCAGGCGAAAGGAGCACGCAGGAGATGAAATCGATGCTTACCGGAACACCCATTAACCCGCTCGGCCTGATCTGCCCTTGCTCCGGGAATGGCTCATTGTCGGGCCAGTACATGATGCACGGCGACAGAGGGTCGCTCGAGATGTTCTGGACTTTGCCCCCGACCGCAAAGGCGCGTCCTGACGGTGTGAGAAGCGGGTGGGCGGACATGGACTTGTTGGAAGTGGGGGATCCAAGGGGAGACGGCGGGGGTAGGTTCACGACGCCCTGCTGGCGGGGCGCGTATGTGGGGGAAGCTTGTTGCGGGGGGAATCCGTAGCCGGTGGGGGACATGTTGCCGGGATACTGCGAGGCCGAAGCAAAGCGGGGAGAGGGCTGGTGGCGGGATGAGAGTTGTGGGTTGGACGCCTGAAGAGAAAATTGGTGGGGGGATTGAGGGGCGTCGTGGGCGGCGGCGGCGCTGCCGTTGGGACGGGGACGGCCGCATTCAGGGTTGTGGCATATCAGGTTACGTCTGCGAGGCAAAGCATCGGTCAACATGGGAGAAGGATGGGAAACGAAGAAGAGGAAAGGAATTTGTCTTATAGAAGAATGGACTTACCCAAAGTTGTGCGAACCGCAATGCTGGGAAGGACAGCTGAAGGACGTTGTCAGCTTGTGAATATACTCATGGAGATGAAGGAGAAAAGCGGTGCAACCGTAGCCGACAGAATGAATCGCGCGAATCGCGAGAATCAGATGATGACGAATTGCAAACGGAAAGCCCGAGAAATGGACAACGTGGAAACACGAATACGCACTACCAATCTCCCATGCGCCAGCTGGTGCGCGGGTTGGGGGGGTTGCTTGAAATCGTGTATTCCTCGGGAACCATCGAGGTGCGGGAAGAAGACGCGCCCACAATCAACGTAGGATCGCGTTGGGTGCGCTGGTTGGTCGGGTTCAAATAGAGTTGGGGAGGCTAATTGACATGAGACATTGAGACAACAAAGAGCGCGACGTAAATGAGGGCAACTCACAAGAGCATTCAAGGGCAGCTGGAACCGCTTGAGCTTTGAGAATGGTTCAAGGTCGGACTCGAGGGCCGTCGAGACAGACATGCGATGGGAGGAAAGAGAAAGAGCTGCGCAAGCCTGAACAAAGAGGAAGAGCGATCACACGTTAGAATGGATCATATTTGACTGATCGAGAAAAAGTAGGGTGGCCAGAACGTGAGCGCCGGTGTCCGGGAGCTGTCGGCGCCGTTGCCAGGAACGCGGCAGCGCCAAAACGCGGCGGCTCCGGGCATCAAAACATCAGAAACTCCGGCGACTTACCTCGCCGTGACTTTGAAATATCGCGAATACGCTCAAATCCGTCGTCGGTGCGATCCACATTGTCGCCGGAGCAAGACCCTGGTTGAACAATGTCTGAGCACTCGAAACACAAAAGCAAGCGAAAAGGACGAACATGCTGCGCGAACACGCAAGACAGGAAAAAGTGCGGCATGGGCGGCAAATTGAAGAGCTGCGCGGAGAAACGTTAGTGCGTGTGCGGTAGAAAGGACAAGCCGAACTCACTCTTACAACGCGCGATTGGGTGCGCACAAATGCATCAAACGCGTCATAGGACGAGACAGACGAGACAGAGCTGAACTCGCTGCAAGAAGAGGTCGACGACTGCGGGGAGCCTGAGAGGTCAAACGAGGGCGCTGGACGCTGGGCGAAATTGACGGCGCCCTTGTCGCAGTCCTGGAAAGCGTTGACGTCCGACAAGGAGAACGGCGGGCCGAGCGCAGTGAGCGGTGAACGGGGCTCGGAGGCGGTCGCAATAGAGAGCTTGTGCAGACGCTGGAGGACATTGTCGAAGTTGGCGTTTTTCGCGGGCATATCGAGGAGAACTGGAGTATTTTGGTCGGTGGGCATCCTATTATACCGGCTTATGGCGGTCGATGCTTCTTGACGCTTGGGGAGAGGTAGAGAAGGCGTATGTAACGCAACAGCGGGACTGTAATAAGTGACAGCCAAAGAAGACGGGGAATATTAGGCAAAGGAAGACGACGAGAGGGAAAGCGGGAAGAGAGGATATGTTTTTGGCGGCGGCATTGGCGCCCTATATGTCGCCTTGAGCCCGTCTTGCCGTACGCAACAAATGAACGAAACCTTGACGAAACCTTGACGAAACTCCGGCGACATTGCAAAAACGTCAAGAGACGGAAACAGATTTGTGACCGTCACGCCGAAACGCAAATTCAGGTCCGAATCCGTCCACCTCTTCCGTTCGGCTCCACCTTGGAAAGCTCATTGCAGGTCATCCAACTACTCTATTGGCTTAACAAAGTCACACCAAACTCTCAGGTGTATTGATTTATTTTTCGGCGCTCAAATAAAAATATCTGAGATCTTTGTGAGATCTCCTTAAACACCGATCGTACACACAAGCTCTCCATCAAAACCGCCGAGTCCACGACGGCTCCGTAGCGCTCAGGTTTATTCTCAAGGCTGTTGTACGCCGCTGATAATGCAGGTTCAAAGTCCGGAAAAATCGTGGCCCCACAACTTTGGAATCACTGATAGAGTAGGGTCACTCATCCCCGCGGGTCGAAACCTTCTGCACCTTGGATTGACGATTCCCCAGCTCGCCCGCCCCACGAAATAAATCAGATGTCGCCATGGGCTAGAGAACGAGAACCCCTTGGCACGACGACATGCTTCGAATACGTTCGCGCTTCGTCCGAGTCCTGGGGAATTAAGGTTTGATCAGGCTTCGGGATTAGCGCTTCCCGGTGGCGGGACCGACGACGGGACGGGGACGGGACGACGAGCGCGAGCCAGAGCAACACTGCGGGAGACCTAAATCTAAATGTTAACACACGAGGAAGAGATTCGAGCGCAGGTGGGCCCGAGTCGACAAGGTTCAAACTATGTAAGTAAGATCTGGACAACATCCCCATTTACCTGTCTTTACGCGACGAGGTCAGTGGCCATGGATGGCGGGGAGTCTAAGTATCCGACTGTTTGATGAGCATTGGAGTGCGGACAGGAGCGCGAGACGCGAGGTTTGCCGCTTGATACCGCCTTGGAGAGAGCGAAAAAAACCACGGCGCCCACCGACGTGGCGCGCGCACCCACGGAATGTCGGACGTCGTTTGTCCGGCGGGCTGATCAAACGCGCATCAAATCGAATGCCTGCGTCAGCAATATAATGCACGTCCACGTACAGGTCCGGGAAATGGAAGAGCGCTCCCCCCGAAATGAACTGTAGTTCGAAATTTCAAAGTGCGCGACAATAGACTGGCTGGCCGTTCATTGGTGTGCTAACAAAAGGAGAGAAAGTGAGTGTTATCCTTTTCTCCCATGAGACATTCAAAAGGAAAGGGCGAGTCACTGCGCGCAGCGCGACCAAAAATCGGTGAATCATCGTCCAAATCCGCAGGCATCCCAGGGGCAGATCATCTTCTCAGCCACTTGAAACAAGAAGTTCAACGACAGCGGGTTCGAAGCAATCCCGCCGCGAGGCGTCAAGGTCAGAAGCAAGAAGCAGTGAGTCGGAGTTCCAAACCTGTTTGGCTCGCGCAAACAAAGTGTTCAACGTTCGTTCAACTGTGGGATTTCTTCCACCTGCTCTCGGACTGATTTACATACAAGTTTACAACCGTCCCCGAATACCCCGGGGCCGGGCCCGCCTCACAATGCGCTCGCGTCCACCGCATGCGGAGTCGGCAGAACGACTTTAAACGGCTTTTCCGCCGCTGTCTGGAACAGCTGCACGATCTGGCGCTTGGGATTTTTCTGGATCCTAGGCAAATTATTAAAATTCACTTGAACCAAATATTCGCAAGAAAAATACACACTTTGCGCTGAACGAAATCACGGTGGTGTTCTTCGCGGGCGCGGCGCGGATACGGAACTTCATTGTTCGAACTAGCGTCGCCTTGCCCGCCACGATCGTGCCCGCCTACAGCCTGTTGTTAGTCCTGCCGACCTAACATCGAATGGAAAGGAAAGAGACTTGCATCAGGATTTCCCTCTTCCACAGGCGTCTCGATGAAGTCCTCCGGATCGCACTGGAGCTCCATGCTCCCCGCCCACCGGTGCGTCTGCACCCACTCCTGAAACTTTGCGCGGTCGACGCGCGTGTGATTAAGGTGGATCTCCGCGTCGGGCGCGAAGGCCGCGTCGAGGTCGGGCGGGGGCTTCGCGGCGTCTTCGTGCGCGTTATCGTGCGAGTCGTGGTGCGGAGCGTAGAGGGTTGAGAACTGGGCGGTCGTCCAGGCGGTGAGGGATTCTGAGTCTGAGGACATCGTCGTTTGGGAGAGAAAGCAACTGGGATGATGTCACTGATGGGGAGTCTGATGGACCGGAATTTGCCGGCGTCGCTTGCTTCCTGCCACCACTTGGCCACCACTACTTTTTTTGTTCTAAGCAAAGCTGGCCTTGAAAGACCCTTCGGCAAGCTGGAGCCTCAAGCTTCAGGTTCTCACTTTTTTGCGGGCCCTTGGTTCTCATCTCACGGGATTTATTCTGGCGAGCCAACCCCGGCCGGCCCTGGCAGACAGAAGTTGGAACAACAGTCAGTATGTATCCTTACATTAAAGTTCGGACTTTGGTGTTCAATAAGCAATCTAAAACTAGCAGGCCATTGTAGTCTGCAAACGGCGGAAGCCCAACTCTCGAACTCTATAGTGTCCCTCTGCGTAAGATTTTTTGGGATGAGACGCACAGCGGATCGAAACACGGGATTTTGACAAGGCCAGCTCACTTGCCAGTATAATTTCTGGCAGGTCTCTCGCGTTAGATCAGCTTTCTGCCTCCCAGAACTTCTTGTTTACAAGTCGAACCAATTCAGAGCCGCGTCCATTCCTATTTTGAACCAGATCAGTGACAGATGTTGGGCATCGAAGTCCACAGGCGCCTCGCGGGACTCTCGACTCTACTCCCATATCTTTAATCCCACTGAGGTGTCGTCCCCGCCCTGAGAATAGGTACGGCCAGCACGGACACTAGCTTAATACATAGGTCCTCCCACCGTATGTGCGATTGGTTCTATTCCGCTGTATCTCACAAGCTCACATGTGCAGCGCTGGACTCGGAGGAAGTCGTAACCTCGACTGGGGCGAGCACCAAATCATGACGTCTCGAAAGCATCTCGCATATCAAGTAGGTGAAACAAGCTGTTCTCCGGAACCCTTCTCTGACTTTGTTTACTCGTGGGGCCTATTTCCCCTGATCCAGCGCGTTTCTTGGACCACTGGATCCCAGTAGGGTTCATTCGGCCAACGGTTATCCTGTCCTCAGAAATGCTACTATACACAACGCGATGGGTATTTACCACGAAACCATATCTGCTGACGGTGTCATCTGGGCAATCGTCTTGAAAAGCGGCGACTCGCGGAAAACATTGTTGAAAGCTCGGAGCCGTTCTACGAGCTACTCCGGGAGACTGAGCCCCGATATCCCGTGGTCATCTTCGACTCCGCAACCGCCCTGGAACTTGAAGAGGTCATCAAACTTGAAGGAGATTACGCGCAAAATTTTCTCGACGCGGTCCAGAACGTTACGTGTCTCTTTGTGGGCTACTACTTCGTCTACCCTCCAAGGCTAGTCCCTGGACAGTGCCCGTTTTCTGGGACGAGACCATAGTTCCAAGGCTCGGAAATTGATTATCAAGCTTTCTCGTCTCTATTCATCAGTGGAGTCTCCGGACGCGCAGGGCACACTACATTTGCGTGTGGCTTCGGTGATATTATATACCAGGCAATCCAGCACGGAAGGGCGTCGCTCGAAACGCTTCCGGATGCTCAATAGTGACTCGGAGCATCTCGTATTCGGCGGGTCATACCGCGAACGTACAATTACAACCCGACCTTGCCGGACATCGAGCGGCGCTGCCAGCGCTGCCAACTCAACGGCGGAATCGGCATCGCGCTGATTATGATCCACCTCTCAGTGGGGGAAAAGCAGTTCATGCCTGTCCAGGTCGATCCGCCGAGCAAGATCGCGTGGGATACGCGCGACGCTGGTCGTGCGTCATAGCATCACTTTGTCAACACTGGTCGCGGTCGATATCGACACCCTCGCGAGGGTGAGTTCTTCGCCTTCCTCTTTGTACAGGCCTTGAGAAGACTGACGCGCATTTGTGCTCCTAGTGTTTATTACGGATGATGCATCTCATTGGAATCCGTGCCTTGCATTTCTATTTGACCTCACTAATTGTTGCTTGCACATTGCCCCACCACACGAGCTTTCAAGGCCGTTAATCTCATCCTTCGAAAAACCGCGATCATCCAGGTAGCATCCACCATCTTCGCAATCGACGACGATCGTGTCTCTCCATGAAGTACTACGCCGCGATTTGACCCAAATGTTTGTACATCTATCCGATAGTCTCACGCCGTATGCTACCGCCTTGTCTTGACAGTCTTCCTTCTTAGTCCTCCAGAACTTTCGCATTCTGAGGAGTTATCTAACAAATGTACCACGATCTTAGCCTGACCGTTGCCAATCGCGATCAAAATTTGCTCGAATGTTATTTTGCACTGACCTTGGGCACCCGCAGTGTTGAATGGCAGAAAATTGGCCTGGTTGAAAACTAATGGGGTGTGGCTGTGATGTTGAATCAACCTTCGGGTTTGTCCGCGCCGGCAGTACTCGGCCCGGCTCTTCTTCCACGCGATCATCACCTTTCATGCTCTTCTGCCAGCCTAGGGTTCGTTTGAATCGCGCCAATCCTCTGCTTCGCGTCTGTAACTCGCGGTGGCTGTCGTCGTCTACGCCGTGGAGAGACAATACCCCGCTCCAGTCAAATTCTGTTGTGCAGGAGACCCGGGATGTCGACTCTATGGACCGCCTGCTCAAGGCCGTTAGTGAGCACAGAGAATCTCACAACCTATGACCTGGGATTCGACCGGTGTTTTTTCCAGAATTGAGAGCGGACCCGGCATACAACACGTACGTTTTCATGGAGTTCCTGTGCTTAGTATTGATGTCCACCATAGCGTCATGCCTATGCGCGTTCCCGAACTGTGGGCTGAGGCTGTCATGCACGACCCAAATTCCTTCGCGTCAAAGTCGCCTCAGGCGTCGAACCAAACCGGTCCGCAAGATAACCAGCCAACTCCTCGTAATATGCACGATTCGTATTGCGAATTGGTCCTTGCATTCGGATCCTCCCCAAAGCTGCTTGAGCTATACACAAATGTTCATGGTGGAATACGCACCGGGAAGTGAGCATATCTTGCGGCCACTTGATTCTCTATCCCTCTGACGTTCTCGAAGGTTGATGGAACACCTTGACTCACTCGCTGGTTCAATCTCTTACAAGCACATGCTCGGCCCTTCTGTCCATACTCTAGGGAAAATTGAGGATAGAGGATTTTATATTGTCACCGCTTCTGTCGATCGGTACAGTGCAGCTCTCCCTGTTTGATTCGCTCAACTCATTCGTTGCATCTAGGCTTGATATGCTTTGCCCTCTGGATCCTTCGCGTGATCTGCGTTTGAGCGGGCAGGTGATATACACAGGAACATCATCCATGGAGGTCGCCGTAAAGATGGAAACAATCGGTATGGGCAAGGAAGAACAGACTGTGCTTCTAGGCGAGTACTTCTTGTACAGGAAGGATTTTCTTCTTCCTGACGTATACCCAGGTCGTTTCTCGATGGTTTGCCGTGATGCAAGTACCCATCGCGCTCGAAATGTCCATCCCCTCATTATTGCTACCCCGGAGGAAGAAGCATTGTATTCCATGGGCGAGGGTTCGTTCCTTTCAACATTGAACGTTTGACCGTGATTCATGGCCGACAGATATGAAGAGTCGCCGACAATCGCAAGCACTGCGCTCACTTTCCCGCGTACCCCCAAGTTCGACTGAAGCTGAAGCCCTTCACTCGTTCTACCTGAAATATGGGCAGGACTCCAAGGATGTGGACAGCTCAGTTGAAGATGTTGAGCGCGTGTGGATGGGAGATACACGCCTCGAGAAATGCATGCTGATGTTCCCGCAAGAGCGCAAGTAAGCCTCTTGGCTGTGTTGTGGCGCCTGTTCTTACGCTACCGGTTCAAGTGTTCACCAGAAGATCTTCGGCGGATACCTGATGCGTCTCGCCTACGAGGTGGGTCGGTGGCTTTTATCAAGAATGCATCTCTCACTCGTCGTCTCTCCTTATAGTTGGGTTTCTCTAACTCCAGCCTGTTCATGCGCGGAGGCCATGTTCGTTTTCTGTCCTTGGACGGAATCGCTTTCGCGCGGCCTGTCCCCATTGGCTCCATTCTCAGACTGACTTCATACGTCCTGCATTCGACCTCGTCTGCAGAGTTCCCTATGATTGTGGTTCGTTCTCTGTCCCGTGTTCAAAATAAGAATTCGCTCTAACGTGATTTCTACAGCATGTTGCTGTCACGGCAAACGTCGTTGACGTCCAGACGGGCAAGGAAAGTACGACAAACGAGTTCCGCTTCACATGGTGCCGCGACGACCTGCCGTCCTCAGTTTGTCGACGCAAAGCTGTCCCGAAAACATACAAAGGTGTGAAAATTCCACAACTGTCACAGCAAGACCTTGAGCTTACATCTTTGCAGAGGCTATGCTATGGCTTGAGGGTAAACGCGCCCTCGAGATTGGTGACGAGATTAGAGGACTCAGAATAAAACATGCGTGAGCTGTGAGGATTTAGCGTCCTCTTTACATAAACCCCAAGCGCGTTTGGACCTGCAAATCGAACTGAATCTGAATCTGCAATGTAAGCGGCATGCTGCCACCAGATTCAACTATTGGCTGAACTGTTCGACGAAACCTCGACTCATGAAGTCAAATAACAAATTTGTGTAGGAAGGGTGCTGGATTCCATATTTGATCCATAAAACTACCGAGTTGCGTCTTCTTTGAACAACCAGCATGAATACATCTTCCTCTTAGGTTGTAATACGTATCGCTGAGTTTTTGCGATCGAGGCGTCATCCGGACAATTTACAACGTAAGAATCACCCTCAGCTCCGCACATGGAATGGGTGATTATGGAGATCCGCAGCGCTGGATTTCACAGCAATTCAAAGTTCAAAAATTTCCGACCAAGAGTGACAGAGTCACGAATGCACACGCGTCGCTGATGGTGGGAGGCTAGCCGGAACTCAACGCTCGCTTCCTAATTTGGCAGGAGTTAAACGAGTGGCAAAAACAATGTTTGCGATGCCAGAACAAGCTTGTTTCCAATCTATGCTTTCTGTGGCGCGTGTTTCAACTGAAGCACTCTTCTGTCTAGATGCTGAGAAGGGAGCATGTTCGAGAAAACCCCTTCCCTCCTTCTCTCGTTTCTCGGGCGTCAACAAAGCCGAGCGGGTACGAATCGCACATCATGAAAACACTTCACGAACCAGAGTTTTTGAACCTTGTACCGAATTTGTTCTCGGGGAAAAAACATATACACATATAACTAGGAGAAACTACGTCGTCTTTGAGCAGCCGAACCTTCAGTCCATCAGATCCGCCAGGAACAGGGATTCGTACACCTTCCTCTTGCTCTGCATGCTAAGGACGGTATCTTTGAACCTACCAAAGATTTCTTGGGGCGTGCGCTGAGTCTCCCTGATAGATTGACTAGGGATTTCGTCCTATAATAAAAAGATTTCAGATGAAGGAACCCGACATTGAATCATTGTCATACTCCGAGGGCTGTTGCGCTCTCACGCATCTTGAACAGAATGTCCCGCGCAGAACCGAGATTCTCTGTTATTTCGACAATCGCAGAAAAAGAAGCTGACAAAACAGCAAGGTCCTTGATGTCGCGACGGCCCTCGATTGTCAGTGGCTGCAATAGGAGCCTGTACAGTTGGACTTTCGAGTCGGCTCTTCTCGTTTGCAACTTCTTGTTATCTTGGATGTCGACTAGAATATGCGATGATCTGTTCCGCAGTTCCGTGAGCGTCGTCCACGATAACAATGTACTCGCTAATCTCCTCCGAGAACCGTTCCACAAACTCGGCTACCCGACTTCCCAGTATCGCGTATTGCTCAGCGGACAGCGGTAGGTTCAAGGATCGCCCTCTTGGAAGTCGCCTCAAGGGTGGCATACTGGCATTGTTTGAGCTGTCAATCTAACAATTTGCAAGACGCTCACCTCCCGCGCAAAAAAATCTAATGCGCCTGACCCGAAAATATTGACTCTGCTCATCTTATCGCCAAGAAGAAGTACCGTCCGTGCCATGTCGCTGGCCTGATGGTAGAGCTGTACATTGTCTTGTAGATCTGTTTCCCTGAGTGCAAAAGCCGTTCGTTTCAAATCTCGGTGTCTGTTGCGCATGAGCCTCACGGCAGTGCCGTTGGCAAAGGCCAGTATAAGTTCGGTAAGTGTATTAGCTTTTGCTGCCTCGTCGTCCAATCGAGCCGCCAGGTTGACGGTGATTTCGGGGGAAAGGATGGAGGTCGCCGGTGCGGCAGACGCGGTCGCAGTGACAGTCACAACTTCTGCTGAATGGCCCCTTCAAGTTGGCAAAGGGGAGCATCCGAATTCCAGGACTGCACACCCGTCACGGCCAAAGTAGCGCCCAAAGCTGGTGATAGCAGCAAAGGATCGACCCAGTGTCAATAAGAGGAGCTTAATTTCACCAACAATCCCCCACACAGAGTAGGAAACAACAGCCAAGCCAACGACAGCCAGTGAAATCTTCCAGCTGATCCGGACGCGAAAGGTCTTCGAGGAGTATTTTCCTGGCATGTCCCTCGTCGTGTGCGGTTTCAGCGTGCTTGCTGGTCGATTCGGGAAGGAAGACTGTTCTTTATGTGCCGGCATAACTTGGTTGATGATAGTCAAAGTCGGCTGCGTTATACGAGTGGTTTCACTTGGTCGAGGTATACCACTTGGGGTTGAGTGAGCCATGGGGCCGAGCGACGTCGGCGTGCTTAGACACTCTAAGGTTCCAGGATTCTATGGTGCTCAATTGTCATCCCTTCGACTTTCCCTGACCCGGACGATGAGACGTACTGATACGGCCATTCTGCCCTGGGTGTTTGTCGAGGTGATCATTACGGTGCCAGCCTCCGAGTCGGGGCTGGACCCGGGAGAACCCCCGACGGGTATATTCGACCGCAGCACGAGATCCCCGGTGATGTCGCCATCTGTCCAGCGACCACTGGGGTCATTGTACTCGGTAGAGCTTGAGTTCATCCTGCCAGTCATGCAAGTTCATCCGTTGGGGCCTCGTCGAGTGATTTCACAATGCTGTGGCCTCACTGGGTAGTTTGAAGAGCGAGAGAAAAGAAGTTGAAAGTTTCAGTAGGTTGGGGTCCGGGGGACAGAGACAGCGTCAAGACAACGTCAAGAGGCTCGCCACACTGTGGGCCCACACATCATGTGAAGAAAACAATAAGAAGGGTCTTGGAAGGGTCAAGGCACAGTAACAAGGCCAAGGCGAAAGAACAACTTCGTTCTTTGTTATTGTTTCGCATGTAAGAGATGTGACTGTCACGCTGTTTCAACGAACAACGCGCTTAGCGTGACCATGGTCACTCAGTACCACCATGTCCTCTGTGTGGGCACGCTCAAGTTCATTCAAGGTTGCGACTGCAACTTTAATCTTGCTTGTGCTCGGGATTTGCTCTACGCTTTGGGACTTAAGCCCTCGCCCTTCATCATTTCCAAGTCTTGCGTGGTCCAGCGCACTTCGACCGTGCAATAACCGCCCGTGTCTAGATCTTCCGGACGGCCTACGAATATTGGATTCCCACATCAGGCATGTGACTGGCATCTGGGATCTGGTGGAGGGTCTCGGGTACCCAGGAAGGCAAACTTTCGCGCCAACTAGAAAAAGGTCGGTAACTGATTTATTCCCTTCCATGTTGTTTCATTCATGTCGTTTATTTATTCAATTGACCGTATAGACTGCCGTTTGGCTCGTATCCTCTTGGGCCGTTACAAGATGATGTTTCTCATGCATTTATGAATCGGTATGCGGCCACGAGTGCGTGTCAGATGTGTACTAATACTGGTCTATAGCATGAAACGCTTTATCAGCAAAGGGGACAAGATGGATGTAGCTCTGGCATGGGAGATGTCGTCTTTTGCTATTCACTCGTTTCGTGACATCGCAATAGCAGTGCGCTTCTAATTCATGTTTTTTTTTTGACAATACTGAGTCTCTCTCGGAAGATGTCCAGCGCACATAAAATTATTGGCGAAGTGGAAGACCCGCGATTGCGGAGAAATTCGAGCTCTATGAACAATAACCGTGCCTCAGTGACTGCGACTGACCGGGTCCTCAATACAACACTCGTGTTTTTGGTCGGAACTATTGTGGCTCAGTGCGACAAAACTGTTCGAAACGTCAACAAAGTGTTATCGGAGGCTGCGAATGCCAGCTCTGCTGGTAACGAGCTAGTTTCAGGATGGGACACCGAACGCGCGCGCGTCAAGGATGCCCTTGGTGCCACTCCCTGGTGGGAGGTGTTGACCCTTGCTCACTGGGTAGGCCATTCAGACACCACCTTGTACAGAGAATACTCGACATTTCTCGAGGAGGAGGAAATCCCGTTCCGGTTGCTTGCAGAGGCAGTTTCAGCGATCCATGACAATCTGGTCCAGGTTCGAGAATATTGCTTGTGGTATTCCAGCCAAGATGTAGGTTTCAAGTGAGCATCCGACTCGATGTTTTCTGATCTTCCCTCTACTATCTAGACGCTACACCTGCTACATGAGAAGCGCTCCGAAGATGGAAGAATAAAACGAGTCACCTTCAAAAGCCTATCTCAAGATATTGCACAACTCGTTTATCGGGTTGAAACCGCCCGCGCGACTATTCTAAACGATGTCCCTGGTTGGCCCCCGCGACGAATCCGTTCTCCAGTTACGCCGGGGTTATGACAGAATCTGGGTGTCGTTGTCCATGCAGCTGTACTACTATGTATTCGAACTGTATTTTTAGTTTTATTGCAGTCCAAGGGACCGGTTGGCACCACATAAAACAGTTTCGGAAATCAGAGGCTTGTTTACCGGAGACTGAGAGATTGTTCACCAACGGCGTCGAGACCCCGGCGAATGCTCCTCCCAGGATTACCGCCGGTGATACACTGCCATACAGTGACAGTCCAGCCTCACGCGGTGGGAAGAGAGAATAATCAGAGGATATGTACAATACATGGGGCATGGGATGTTTTCGTTACTGAAAGAAAAGGGTATTAAGTACACTGAACCATTGAACAGGGAATGTGCGGAAAACGACAATGGGTATCGTAACTGAACCGAGTTTTTGTTGCAAGCGGCTCACGTCCGCGTGCGTGTACGCCGCTTTGGCGCTGCATCCACCTCTGCAACCACCTCTTCCTTCACCTTTCTGCTCCTCGACACGCGCACCTTCGGCGCCGGCTCGCTCTCCTCCCGCTCCTCGCCTGGCGTATTCTCCTTCTCCCCCACCTGCACCGCCGCCGGCGCAGACGCGGGCGCCGCGCCCTTGCGCGTTGAGCGCGGCTTGGGAGCAGCAGGAACAGCAGGTGTCGCAGCAGCGGTGTTACTCTTCCCCCGCCCAGCGCGCACAGGTACTTCCACCTCAAGAGCAGGCTCAGACTCCTCTTCCTTGACTGCCTTGGGCTTGACGCTGCGTGCGCGCTTTCCCTTCGGCGGGACGACCGCGAGCAGCTCCACCTCCGGGGTATCCGCGATGGAGTCGAGCGGGTCCTTGTCCTCATCCGCGTCATCCGCAGCCTCTGTTTCGGGAGCCCGCGACCTTCCACGCGTCGTCTTGCGCACTGCTGGTGCGCTGGCCGGCGCCTTAGCCGTACGACCGCGACGCTTCGTCGGCTCGGTGGCAGGGACAGCGGCGGGCGCGGGGGCGAGAGTGTCGGTCGACACAGGCTTGCGTGCGGCGCGTTTGGCAGGGGCGGGCGCAGGCTCGGCGTCGCTTTCGGGCTCTGCAGTCGCCTTGCGTCCGCGGCGCGTCTTTGTCGGGACGGCGGGCTCCTCGGTGCTCTCGACCTCCGACTCTGCAGCGGCCTTGCGTCCGCGTCGGTGTTTGACAGGGGCGGGGGCGGGTTCGGGGTCAACGGCCATCTCGACCTGCTCTTCTTCCTCGACAGGGGCGGGTGTAGTCTTGCGTGTGCGCCGCGGCGCGGCAGGAACGCTCAGCTCCTTCTCCCTATCGCTCTCGGGCTCAACCGTGGGCTTTCGTCCGCGGCGCGCAGGCTTAGTGACGGCCGGTGCAGGTGTGGGCTCCGACGCCATCTGGTCCTCGCTGTCCGTTGGCACCGGGGTAGGCGCGGCTTTACGTCCGCGGCGCACAGGCTTCGGGGCAGGCGCGTCGATGTCCATGCCGCTCTCCGGCTCCTTGCTCTTGCTGCGCGCACGCTCCTTTGCGGCTTTCGTTTTTGTGGGCGGCGTCTACACGGGACGTCAGCTTCGCCTGGTGGTTGAGAAAGATCGAAAGATCATACCTCAACCTCTGCTTCCTCGACCGGGCTTTCGCTCGCAGGCTCCTGCAGATTCACGAATTAGTGAATACCTTTGAAGCAAAGGAACAAAGCAACGAACCTTTCTCGCCTTGCCTCTGAGCATCCTCGCCTTCGGGCGCTCCTTCTCCTTCTCCACCTCTTGCTCCTCGCTGGCGTCGTCCGTAGAAGGCTGCGCCTCCACCTCCATATCACTCTCGACCAGCAACGCACCCCGCCCCGCATCCGCCAGCACACTCTCCCGCCTCTGCTTGAGGCCAGCCACCGTCGCACGAAGATTCTCCAACATCCTCCGCGGATCCTGCTCCCCGCTCCCCTCCGTCGTCTTGGCATTCCCGTTCCCATTCCCATCCGCACCCTCGCCCACCTCTCCCTCCATCACGCGCCCCAGCGCCACCCCGCCCTTCTTCTTCACAGGCGACATCCCCGGCACCCCGCCCTTGAAAAAGTCGTCCGGCGCCTTGACCGCGCTCCGCCTGCGCTCCGAGATCGCCGCGCGTTCCGCGTTGGAAAGCAATGGTCGGCGCGCGGGCGTCCCTCCATGTGCGGGTGCAGCAGGTGCAGCCATCAGATCGCGCACCTTCCACGGCGAGTCCTCGACGCGCACGCGCTGCGCGCCGCCGCCGAGCGAGTAGCGGGGGACGCCTGCACCTGCACCGCGCCCGATTCCTACACCGGTACGCGGGGCCTGCGGCGTCATGAACGCCGCGAGCGGGCGGATACGCGCGGCCTGCGGCGTGCCCGCCTTCGCCTTCTCTCGCTCGTCGCGCACCTGGGTGTAGGTGCCAACGTCGGCACTGGCGCTAGTGGGGGTGGACGAGGACGAGGACGAGTCGGCCGCATCGGTATTGGCGCGGTACGCTGTCAAGTCCTCATACAGCGGCGTGTACCCCTCCGCGTCGACGTCCATCGGCACCGTCTGATCTTGTTCCGCCTCTTCGGCGGGCGTTGCATCGACCTGCAGCAACGTCAAAAAAGGGTATGAGAAGATAGGCAGGATATACATACCTCTGCGCTCGGGAGCGACTTGCGCTTGAACCCAGGCGGCGTGCGCGCCGCGGGGTGCGGCGAGCCAAAGAGAGCGGGAGGCGGCGTGCTTTTGCCTGGCGTTTGCCCGGTCGTCTTGGTGGGAGATGCTGGGCGGGCAAACGACAGGGCGGGCGAGCCACCTAGTGCCGGTGCTTTGGCCGGGGACTTGAAGGGGGAGCGGACGTGTGTCTATGGGAGAAGTGAGCATGGGTGGGAGGGTGATAGAGAGTGGCGCGAGATGATAGATGATAGATATTCAAATCAAGAAAAAGGAATCCCAGATGCGAAAGAAGCACAACGGAGGAAAGCAAAGGAGGAAGGAACCGCAAGAAAGAAAGTACACCCACCACCGCGACCTTCTTCCTCGGCGTCGTCTGTGTCTGCATCGTCTTCGTCTTCATCTGCAGCCAAATATGAGCCTCCGCACCAATTCGAGACGCAATAGATATGCAACATACCTCATCCTCATTTCCATTTCGTTCTTCGGGTCTTTCGCCTTCGTTCTGCTCATTATCGTCGTAATCGTCGTCGTCCGCATGCAGCTGCAAATCATCATCATCCCGCGTCTGCGTTTCCAGCTCAGCGGGCGGGAGCTGCGTGTCTTCTTCCTGCGCAAGAGGAAGAAAGAAAGAAGGGTTAGCACTACATCCAAAGAGGGAGAGAGGGGGGGAGATTGGAATAGTTGAAAATCAAACACTCACCTCCTTCTTCACCCGCCCCCCAAACGGCCACAGCGCGATCCGTTCGAGCGACTTGCGCCAGCCGAGCGTTTGTTGGCGCTGTTGCTGTCCTTCTTGGTCATCTCGGTCTTGGTCATCCTGGAAGAAACAACGCGTCAACAGATGAATCAAAAGTGTAAAAATAAAATAAAGACGGACATCACCATCACCCTCGCTCTCGCTCCCACTCGACACGCTGACGACCTCGAGCCGTAGCCCGCGCACCTCTTCTTCCTCTTCCTCCTCGTCCGTACCCGAGTCTGAGTCCGTGTCGCTCTCTGCCTGTGGCGCAGAAGCAGGCGCCGGCTGTCTCGGCGCCGTCCACCCCCGCACCAACGGGCCCTGCACCACGCTCTCTTTCCCCTTCTCCTCCGAAGCCGGACCCGCACCAGGCGTCGACGCGGCGCTCCCCCCGTTCGAATTCGAGTTACCGGAATCAGACGTCGGGGTATGCGCCGCCCACACCGCGCGCTGCGCACTCCGTATCAGCACCGCGCGGTGCAGACTTTGTCTCCTCGGCGTCCTCGCCGCGTTGGTGGACTGCGTGGGCGGGGTGCCGCTGACGCGCATACTGCCTGCGCGCGCGCGGCCGGTGGGGCTTGGGCTTGGGCTCGGTGCTGTGAAGGATGTTGAGTGTTAGCTCAAAGGGGGACAAAGAGCTGAGAGAGAGAGAGAGAGAGAAACGTACGCGGCACGACCTCCACATCCTCGAGAATAACCAAGTCCCTCGCCTCTTCAACGACACGCGGGTGCGCACCCTGCACCAGCGTGATCGTGTCTCCTCCCTCCCCTTGTTCGTCGTCGTCATCATCGCTGTCTGAAGCGGGAAGCGCGGTCTTTGACGGGGAGACGACCTTACGGCGACCGCGCGGACTCGGGGTGGGCGTAGACGCGGAGGAACTGGAATTTGATTTGGTGGGTGATTTGCTTGGTGAGCGCGACCGCGAGGCGAGACGGAGGGGGGATTGGAGCACGCGGAGGTTCTGGCGCGGGTCGCTCGAGGGGCGCGGGGAGAAGACTTGGGCGGAGGCAATCATGGAGAGGCGTAGCGCGCGATTCGCTGGGCCTGCAAACAGTCGTTAGCATTGGGAAGAAATAGACCAACGGAAAACACACGAGCAGGCGATGCAGCGAGCGCCGCGCGCATCTCCTTCGGCGGGTAGCTGAAGCGGAACCGTTTCCCATGGATCTCGAGCTCGCTCCCGTTCCCGAGGGCGATCGTGCGCTTGCCTGCCTCGCCACCGTCGTCGAGCGGAAGGACGTGGCACCCGTCCACGAGGACGCCTGCGCGGCCAAGCACGTCGACAAAGGCCTTGCGGTCATCATTGAAGACGATGCGGGCGTGCAGCGGGGCGACGTCGGGGTAGTATAGACGGACGCTGCACGCAGGATCGCGACCAAAGGAGACGGTGGGGGTGTCGACGCCAAAGGACGCGACGACGACGACTTGGTGAGTGGCATTGGTGGTTGTGTTGGACGCTGGCCGCTGGCGGAGCAGCTCGACTGTCCCGAATCTGCCGGGGATGTCCATCGTGAGGAGAAGAAAGGCAACTTGTTTGTCGTTGTTGACGCGTCGCGCACGTGTCGTGTTGACGTTCGTACAAGTCTCGTGACATGTTGCCTGCTTCGCTTCCCCGCCCACGGCCCCACGCAAGTCTCCTCAGTGATTCCTTCCTGCCGCCGACTCATTTTGTGTCTCTAGCAACGACTCTTCCAAGCTCCCAACCATGCCGTTTGACACCGACACTGCTTGGCCAGCCCCTCTGCATACTATATTCGACGTGTCGCGCGCCACTCTCGGGACGTTAGAGCATCGCTACTACGGACCGTACGACAAGCTACTCAACTATTGTTTCGATGGATTCGCCTACTTTGTTGCCCCCCAGGCGCCACCTCGAGACGAGACGACGGAAACAGTGGATTTCGTCGTTTATCTAGTCGTCATGGATCAGCGTCGGCGACCCGTTTTTCTTATCGAGGTCAAGGACGACTCTTACCTCACTGCTCCATCCAAACGCGCTGCAGCCGATCACCAGATGCGCGCCCGCTACGACGACCTGCTTTATCAGTGCCCCCTTCCCAAACTCTACGGTTTGAGCGTGATAGGTACCAAGATGCGCGTGTATACTGGTGATGCCGCGGCCATGACTCTCGATCCTCCTCGGGTCCCAACGTCTCCGGACCGCGTTCTTGATCGGACGTACCTCGAGGACGCATGGAATGTTGACATTTTGTCGGCAGAGGGCTTCGTCAAAACGAAGCAGATAGTCGATTTCATCAAGACCACACCGCTTAACAATAATGCCTGTACGCACCCGCAGCTTTCCTTTTTCGCAAACTGGCTGATGTGCCCCCAGGATAAAACAATATTTTTTTTTCGGACCATCTTCTTCGTTCTTCCAGCTTGCAACGTAGTCAGCGTAGCCTGTTGTTGTATCATATCTTCGTATCTTCGAGGTTCCATAGCTATGCACATCCATTATCCAAATTATCCAAATGCATGACAATACCAGAGAACGGTGATTGCCTACTGCTGCTGCCGATGGATTTGGGATAAAATCTCGAGCATCACTCCTGTGTGACAAACGCGTACGCTGCGTATCCGTGCTGAAGACCGCCTTATGTCTGACCTCTCAGGCTGGAGTCGGCTGGACCGTGACACCCGGGCCCACCTCAGGTAAAGAAAAGCGCCCCTGGAACGACGCTGAAACTGAAAAGCCTGTATAGATGTACGCGTCGAACCGGGGCCGAACGTGGAGCCTAGCCCCTTGCCCGTTGCCCCCGCCGTTTCCAGGGCGCTTTTAAGGTAGAGCCTGTTTGCTCCGGCACAGCTGCCTCGGAAATTCGACTACTTTAGCCAAGATCTAAAGTGGGATGTAGGCGAGGAAGGAAATGTACATTGGCGTACGGCGCAATACAGGTTTGCGGAACGAGGACAAACGGGCCCAAGAGTTGTGTACTTCAATGAGCCGAAGGCCGGCATGCTTTAGACACTCTGCACTACCTTGTATAGCGTCAACAAGCCAAGCCAATGTCCTGACAGAGGCAGGGTTGCGCGCAGCTTCAGCACTGGCTGTCAAATCCAAGATCGGGATGGCGCCGGACTCCGATGGCCTGCATTCGACAGTCCAATTCCGCGTTGGGAAATGCGGATGAGGGGATTATCCAGCGCCATCACGAAGATGACCACACCTCAGGCTCCGCACCATAATTCGGAACTTGTAACCACTGAGGATCTTTCACCAAGTCAGTCGCTCCTTCAACATCTTGAGCCTCGAAGGGGAGATAGTCTTTGCGCCGCTGTCTAGCAGCGAGCGCACGCCCGTACCCTTCGAAGCCTCCGCAAGATATGTGCATATGCATGTGTACCGTGAACGGAACGATGAGGGCGGTTGACTTTGAGCGCACCATTGATTCGCAACCCTCTCACCACGACTTTGAAGGTCTTCACGGTCTGCATGATGATGGTGGGGCGTTCCAGCGGCTCAGTGGGGAAGTCGAAGATCTTGCCACTAGCCATGTCCTCTAACGCCGATCTAACGCGAAGGTCTGGGCCAAAGAGCGCGGGTTCGAGGTAGACAACGTGGTCCAGCAGCTCACGCATGTGCATCAGTGGGTACGCAGCAGAAGGTAGTAGTGAGCAGAAGATGTGCGAAGTGGATGGCGTGTATTATTCCTACATCGGACACTGGCATCCTTGACGAGTCACGACACGTGTCACTGGAGGAGCGTATTTCGAATTTTTTCAATCAGAAAAGAATTAGATGAAGTTCGCGTCTTCAAAGTATTAGTGGTGAGACGTCCTTCCGCGCCCGGAGCGAGTAGGTCGAGCGAGCAAGCAAAAAAGTCGAGATCGAGAACATGATGACCAAGCAACAGGTGCCGGACCGAGGACTCAACGCCCGCTTCCTCATTTGGAAGGTGGTTGCAACTGCCTTCATCGATGGGACGAATGTCCCGCGCGCAGAGTTAGGGCCAAAATATCCGAGTGCCTCACCACTGAGAGGGTGATCAAGCGCACCGTCCTTGACGATATTCCGCAGCTCGAGGTCGTTGTGAATTACTCCGCACCCATGTAAGGCGCGCGCGTGCTCCAGTACCTGCTCCCTAATCGAATTCAAATGCCATTTAGCCCAATTCTGGGATGCGCAACGTAAGCTGGCTCACCTCTGAGCAAGAGACAGCTCACCCAGCTCACCCACAGCCATGCCGCACTCCTTGAGGACGATTGCAGACCACCCTTTCCCCTCGAAGTGTCCGTAGAAGCGAGAAACGCCCGTTCCCTGGAGGGAAACGAGCGCGTTGTACACTTTGGCCTCATTCACGAGATCCGGCACGCCAGTCCAGCCCGAAAGGATGGCCTTGATGATTACTGGGGAGCGACGGAATACAGTGCTGGTTGCGCCGATGAAAGGCAAATATATGTTCGGGAGTTTACGTGCTTGCGGGGAGTCAGACTGGATGGTGGTCGCAAATTGGAACGATGTTTAATATGAGGCTAGTCGGGCGGTATCCAGGCAGCTCCAGATATAGACAAAGTGACGTCGAGTCCGGGATGTCGACAACATCTGTATCTTCCTCGGAAACCTCTCCGTCCAGTCTCGACGCATCGACGAGGCTGGTATTTCGGTGTGCAAGCCGTTGGGTTTCTGAGGCCAGACAGGGTGACAGGGTAGGAATTGCGTCGGAAGCGAGGTTTATAAGGGGGATATGGTACGAGCAACGTAGCCAAAACAAGAATGTATAGCTCTGTGATTGGAAGGATGCTGGAGCATAGAATCCCACAGCGAGATTCCACTTCCGAAGGGACGCGTTGAAGAAGGACGCCGTCCCCGCCAAACACAAAGGCCCAATGGCACTCTGCGTCGTGCATCGCAACTGCTAACTGCTTGAGGATGAGCGCCGCAGTGAAGGATGTGAAAAAAAGGGAGGTCAATCTTTGAATGTACCTATTGTTGTCGTTGTCGTCGTGTTCACCGGCCTCGGGCCTCCCTTGCACTGGTCTCGCGCTTTCCTCTCTCTCCCTCCCATCCCTCTCTCTTCATACGCACTGACACACACGCAGTCCACGCAGTCTGCAGACAATCCGCATCCGCGCGCATCCGACGCCGACGCTGCACTCGCGCGCGCGCAGTACTCCTCCCAACCCTCCAAGCCGCAAACGAAAGCAACTGCTCAAAGATGTTTAGAGGTGGGGATAGAGAAGGTACACGGCGAGGGACATCAAAGGTACGCAAACGTCGCCGTTCTGCTTCTCCATCTTTCTTTATTTCTCTCCTTTTTCTTGCTGCGCCACCCAACCCGAGTCTGATTGGTTGCGTTGAGACGAGACGCCGAGTGCGCGTAGCACCCGCAGCAAGTGCACGTCGCGTTTGCACGCCGACTTTCCAGTGCCCGAGCCTCACTCGATGGGACACAGGCGGCGCGGCCACGCATTCGATGCGAGCGCGCAATCCACCTGCCCTTCCCGCTTGCTGCACCGCGCTCTCAGGCTCCCTGCCGCGATCGCGAGCCTCGCCGACTCGCAGCGCTGCGCGTGTTCTCGTGGTGATCCCGTCCCATGCGCCAGTTGTGCGCGCCAGTCGTATGCGCCGCCGCGCACCCGCACCCCTTCCTCGAACCCTACGCGCGTCACGTTCTCCACGCGCCGATTTAAAGCCCCTAAAGGGCCTCAATCATATTTCTAGTTCGAGGAAGTAATCAGATTTGCGTGTATAATAGACTCTACATTTCGAAAACTCTATACCGCCAACGGACTGAGTAACGTGCTAAAGCGATCCAGTTCAACACAATTGGCCGCGACGCAATCGTGTCCGGACGTCGAAAAAGCGAAATCAATCAATCGAATCGCACCCGAAGGGGTCTTCACGATATTGCGAGGTTCGAGGTCATTGTGCATGACCCCGCACCCATGAATCGCGCGGGCGTGGTCCAGTGCCGTATCCCTAATCGAATGTGCATGCCGGTTAAGCTCAATTCCAGGATATGCAAAGTGGAATGCCTGCTTACCGTTGAGCACGAGACAACTCATCCAGGCCGGCCACAAATGTCCCACAGTCCTCCAGGACGATAGCGGACCACCCTTGCCCCTCGAAATGTCCATAAAACCGAGGAACCACTGTTCCCTGGAGGGAAACAAGCACATTGTACATGTTGGCCTCATTCGTGAGATCCGACACGCCGCTCCAGCCCGGGGGGATGGCCTTAATGATCAAGGGGGAGTGATCGGTTGTGCCTTGGAATACGAGGCCGGTGGCGCCGATGGATGGTGTCCTCGTTATGTGGATTTCATGCTGGGGCACAAGAGGGAGGAACGGGGCGGAAGGTTGGCACGGGACATCTTTTTTGCTAAAGAAGCTCAAGATGTAACTCGATGGCGGGGGCGTTGGTATTCGAAGGGGGGGAGAGTCAGGCGGTGATTCTAGCCGCTCGAAAGTAGATCTCGCGTTGAGATGTAGGGTGGTAGGAAGGTATCCGGGAAGCTCTATGTTGAGCGAGAGGGAATCCGACTCGATGTGGTCGAAGCTGCCGGAATGCTGAGCGATGTTTTCGTCTACTTCCATGGTAACGCCGAGGCCAAGTTGCCTGGTATTTTGTCGTGTAAGTTGCTGGATATCTGGAGGAAGACAAGGCGCTGGGGTAGGGATCCCGTACGGTACCAGGTTGGTGAGTGCAATGTCACCCGGGACCAACAATGTGGCGAGCACCACAATGTAGAGGTCATCGATGGGAAGAATATCAGAGCATACAAGGCCATAGCGAGAATCCTCTTCTGAGGACACCCTCTGAAACAGAAGGGCGCCTTCGCCACCAAAAACCAGTCCCCACCAGCTGCCAGTATCATACATGGTGATCGCAATCTGCTTGAAAATGAGCGCCGGAGCGAAGGCTGTGAGAAGTTTGCGAATGCCTTGAATAAGATCGCTCGTGCATGCTGCTCTTCCCCTTGGAAGATGAGCTCGCGACCTCCAGGGCTTTCCGCCAGATGCACTATCTCTGGCCCGCGCAGCTCGAAGACCAGCCAGGATTTATCTTCCCAGACCGTACGCTTTTCTTCGTCGACTACAAGGAACCGATCAGGGCGCTGCTCAGACAAGGCAGGTTGCTCGCGGAATCGGAGCTTTTTCTTATAGCCCTTTTTCAGGAAATCATTCAAGTGGCCTTCGAGAGTAGTCGCAATCGCCGCCACGTCGCCCTCGGTGGCAATCTCTCGGTCTCCGAAATGGGGGTAGTCCTGTCCCTCGGCGTGAGCGGTAAAAGTCTCGCAAGATCGTATGACCTGCTCGTGATCCAGTGACTTGTCGTGGATGAGAGCGGTGATAGTGGTCGCGAGGCTAGCGACCAACTTCTCCTTTAACTGGCGAGATGAAACGATGAATGCTGGGAGGCGGCGCAGTAGGGGTGTCAATGGTGGCCGAAAAGGCTTTGTCGCAATGGACCGGCATTCACGGCGTACTGGGCGGGAATATTGGTATGTCGTCCGCAATAGTTGTACCACTGCTTCGCCAGAGGTTGTGGGTGAGGTGGCCATTTCCCGAAGAATGGTGGCGGTTGCGTGAAACAAAGAAGCAGATCAGGAGCGACGCTTAGGGGTCACCCAGCACCCTCAACCGCGACCATGTCCTCCCCGTGTGAACGTTCGAGTTGTACGCATCCCAAGTTGCGATTTCTGCGATTCCGGTGCTAGAATTTTATTTGAAGTGATTTGGCCAAGAAACGACGTCGACCCCTGCGACGAATCCGTGTTTACGCCGTGGTTAAGATCTTGTTCGCTGTGTTGTCTCAGTCTGCAACTAGCCCTAGGGTTAGGGTTCCTCCTTTGGTTTTACCTGCACAACAAACAACCGCAAAACGAATTTCAGTTCATGACGACCACCGTCGTGCTCGGGTCGCAGTGGGGCGACGAGGGCAAGGGCAAGCTCGTCGACATCCTTGCCGCCGACGCCGATATCTGCGCAAGATGTGCGGGCGGAAACAACGCCGGCCATACGATTGTTGTCCCCGTCAACGGCGTCCGCACAACCTTTGCTTTCCATCTTCTCCCTAGCGGTCTCGTCAACCCTTCTTGTACCGGTCTCATTGGAAACGGCGTTGTTGTGCACGTCCCCTCGTTCTTCGATGAGCTCGATGCGCTGCAGGCTCAGGGTACGCATCGAATCCGTGTTTATTGCCGTCTGAAGGCCGAAACAACTCGCGCGCAGGTCTGGACTGTACTGGCCGTCTCTTTGTCTCCGACCGCGCACATCTCGTATTCGATTTTCACCAGATTGTCGACGGATTGAAGGAAGTCGAGCTCGGCGGATCGAGGTTTGCTGCCTGATCTTCCGCGATCGCGCCTGATCTTTATCGCCACCCAGCATCGGCACTACGAAGAAGGGCATCGGTCCGGCGTACTCGGGCAAGGCGTCGCGCTCAGGGCTGCGTGTGCACCACCTCTTCGATCCCGCCACCTTTGCCGACAAGTTCCGCAAACTTGTTGAGAATCGCTTCAAGCGCTACGGCCACTTCGAGTATGATACAGAAGGAGAGATCTTGCGTTATCAGGTGAGTTGTGTATTATTCTCTTGGTTCAATGTACTGAGTCTAACCCGCCGCAGACGCTCGCCGCGCGCCTCAAGCCGTATGTCATCGACAGTGTGGTGTACCTCCACGAGGCGCTCGCAGCAGGCAAGCGCGTCCTCGTCGAAGGTGCTAACGCCGCGATGCTCGACCTTGACTTTGGCACGTACCCCTTCGTCACCTCCTCCGCCACCACCGTCGGCGGCGTCTGCACCGGTCTCGGGCTTCCCCCGCGCGCCATTGGCCGCACGATCGGCGTGGTCAAGGCGTACACCACCCGCGTCGGTGGCGGACCCTTCCCCACCGAGCAGCTCAACGATGTGGGCACGCACCTGCAAAACGTCGGCCACGAGGTCGGCGTGACGACGGGCCGCGCGCGCCGCTGCGGCTGGCTCGACCTCGTCGTGCTGCGCCATTCGTGTCTGATTAACGGCTACGACTCGCTGAACCTCACGAAGCTCGACATCCTCGACGGCCTGCCGGAGATCCAGGTCGCGGTGGCGTACAAGGACAAGGACGGCGCGGTGCTGCCCAGTTTCCCCGCGGATCTGGGCGTGCTGGCGCAGGTGCAGGTGGAGTACGTGACGCTGCCCGGCTGGGACGAGAGCATCGCGAAGGTGCGCCGGTACGAGGAACTGCCGGAGAACTGCCGCAAGTACGTCGAGTTCATCGAGGAGTTCCTCAAGGTGCCCGTGGAGTGGATCGGGGTGGGGCCTGAGCGCGACGCGATGCTGAGCAAGGCGATAAAGAAGTAATCGAGACGAAGAACAACCAGAAAGTAATGTACAAGTACTGTACAAGCCTAGGCGGAATAAATAGTAGATTATGGTTATGTACAAAGATGTATCAGGAGATGTCTTTTGGAAACGTAGCTCTCCCACTCCTGCGAGAGTCTCGAGCTTGTAACTGCACGAAACACCAACTCGAGATTGTCCAGCGAAATGCATGAGAAACAGCATTTTGCACGAAGACTGTATCAGCCACGAATCCTTGCCGCTATAGGACAAACCCCGCGTTCCACCAAAGACAAAAGCTGGTCCACAATCTCCTCATTCGTCCCCGTCATGAATGTGTATAACAGAACCCCTAACGAATAAATAAATATGCAGTTGAGCAGCATTACATGCGATGGTTATGATGTTGATATCCTACAGCGCCGCGCACGCCGCACGCTCTACCCTCCCGGGTCCTCTCCCCTCCCTTGCTCGCACTCGCAGTTACAGTCACAGTTCCCACCCACCCAATAAAAACGAACCCTGGCCCCGTGTCAATGCCACACGGCTCACTGCGTGTCAACGCACCGCTCAATGTCGCCGCACTCCAGTCAACGTCCCCGGCGCACCCACCGCGTGTCAATGCACCCCATTCACAATCAACGCGCTAACATGCCCCTCCCGGATCCGCTGCTGCGTGCGCTCCGCCGCGGCGTCGTACACAAAGTGCGTCACGGGGTGCATGTGGTGCGCCCACGCACGCGCGGGGTTCTCGTCGTCGTCCGAGTCGCCTGGCCGGTCGTCGAGGTTGTCCGAGGTGTGCCCGTGCCCGAGGGAGGGCTCGTCGTCGAATGGTTCTGCAAGGGAGTGTGAGTATGTAGGGAGGGCAACGAATCAATTGAATGCAGGGAGGGAAGGAAAGAAGAGATGGGAGGAAAGATGGGATGACGGATGACGGAAGACGGAAGATGAATGTGAAGGGGAAGGAAGAAACTCACGTCCACGATCGTCCAAATCCGCCAAGACCTTGCGCTTCCCCAGCGCCTTCGCGCTCGGATAGGGCCTCTGCACCACATCCTCCCCCCCATCCGACACATCCCTCTCCCTCTCCCTCTCTCTCAAATCCCGTCCATCCCGTCCCTCCAAATCATCAATCGACCCCCGCCCACTCGACGCCGCGTACTCCCTCGGCCCCCCAACCCGCATCCCGCCCACGCCATTCGCCAGCTCGCCCCCGGGGTGCGCGGGCGACGGCGTGCGCGCGAGCACCAGCCCCGCGCCGGGGGAGCGCGGGCCGTGCGGGGCCGTCGGCGGCGGCGCGAGCGTCTGGGCGTGCTGCGCCTGCTGCTGGTGCGTCGGCGCCGGGTACGCGGGCTCGTGGGGCTGGAGCCCGTTGTGCTGCTGCTGCTGCTGCGCAGGGACGGGCGTGGAAGCGGCGCTGCGCGCGGGGGCGGGCGAGGGGGAGCGCGAGCCCGATGAGCTGCCCCCGCCCATGCCGTGCGCCTCCGCGTCGAGGAGCTGTCGTTGCTGCGAAAAAAAACGGGATATCAACAACGGCAGGAATTCACGAGCGAACAGACTCACCCGCGGATCCATCCTCACCTCCCGCCGACTCCGATCCTCCGCCTCCCTCTCCAGCGCCACGCGCTTCAGGTCCTCGTACAGCTTCAGCGCCTCGAGCAGCGCCTCGTTCGCCGCAAGCAGCTCCGCGAGCAGCTCCTCCTCGCGCGTCGACACGGGCGGCCCGCCCACGTCGGGGAGGCTGCCGTTGTTCAGGTGCATGGAGCTGAGGGTATTGGCGCTGCTCTTGCGCGTGCGCACTGCGAGCTGCTCGCGCTCGCGCCGGCTGCGCTCCGCCCCTGCCGAAGCCCACTCGATCTGCGTGAAGATGAGCTCCTGCGAGTCGATGCACTTCTTGTGGAATTCCTGCGCAACATATCAGTATCATCATCAGGAATCCGCTCGCAATCGCAAGTTGGGAGTAAAGGAAGGGAAGGGAGAGAGACGCACGACGATGACACCATCCTCGAGCTGCTCGGGCGTCGCCATCGCGAGCGCCTGGCTGAGCAGCAGCGCATTCCCCCCGCCGATCTTGCACTCCTGGAACAGCCGGCGCATGTCCTCGTCGGGCGGGATGATGTGGTGCCTGTGCGCGCGGTGGGGCTTGTGCGGGGGCGGGACGTCGTTCGGGCCGGGCGCGACGCTGTCGCTGGTCTTGCGCTTGCGCATCGGGGGCGGGGCGACGACGGCGTTGTCCTGCGCGGCGAGCGGGGGGTTGAACATGGCGTCCTCGGTGTCGAACGGCATGCCCTCCTCGGGCTTGTCGCGCGGCTTGACGCGGCGCCAGAGGCCGCGGAAGCCGGCGTCTTTTTCTGTGGACGTCAGTGGTAATCCATCCAGGAAGAGAGGACGCACTGGATCCGCTGGCGTAGGCGGCGGCGGCGAGGACGTCCATGACGCGCTCGCGGACGACGGGGGAGGTGCGGGACGAGGTGAGGAGGTCTTCGAGGGTGTCGAGGAACTTGCGCGAGGTGGACTGGGAGATGAACGTGTCGGACGAGTTGCGGAGCATAATTGCCCAGAGCTTGTAAAATCAGCGGAGTGCAATTTAAACTAGATGAACTTACCCTCGCAGCGGCGAGCTGGGCGGCGGGCTCGCCGTACTTGAATTCGCGGCGCAGGGCGCGCACGGCTTCTTTGGCGTTGGCTTCTGTGGCAGAGGCGTGGTCGCAGACGTCGAGCACCAGAGTCCAGTCCTCGGACGCGGTGGCGGTTAGAAAGCCTGTCCGAGTTAGCGCGGATTAAAATGTATTGGAATTGCGCACCGATCTTCCGCGTAAGCTCGTTGCCCTCGTCGGGCCTCTCTCTGGGACCCTCTCTGCCACGATGGTGCTCTCGCTCGCGCTCCCGTTCGCGCGCCTGCTCTCGCTCGCGCACGTCCCGCTCCTCACGCTCACGATCACCCCTCCCCCAAAAGCCGCCCTTGTTCTTGGGCGCAGGCTCCGGCGGACGCTCCTCGGACTTGTTGCGCGCATGCGACGGCTGCTGCACCGGGTCCAACGAATGCAAGATCCCCAGCACGGGCGGCGTCTTCTTGCGCAAGGTCTGCTGCTGGGGCGTGGACTTGAGCGAGACGCTGTACGGGGACGGCGAGCGGGCGGTTGGACTCGGGACGGGGGGCGATGCGCCGGGCGGGAGCGGGGGCGTGTGCTGGGGGTCGACGACCTCCCAGTGCTCGTGGTCGGCAGACGAGATGGGTCTGGACGCAAACTGGTGATGGATGGGGGTGATGAGCGGGGACTGCTGTGCTGGCGGCTGCAGCGGCTGGTCCTGGTCTGGATAAGCTGGGCCCCATGGCACCTAGGAAGACTGACCTTTGGCTTGTCGCGGCCGAAGAGCTTCTTCATCGTTGTGGTGTTGAGCAAGACGGAGGCGATGCAAGGCGGGGACGATCACGTGCATCATTCTGTCGAGCCATCCGGGTCACTTTCTAGGCTCTCGTACCGCGGACTACGCAACAGCAAAGACTCGTCGGACAATCATAGAAGAATCCATATCTTTACACAGCGCACTAAGTTTACTCGTAAATTTCAATCATGGTTGAGGGACAATGATGGGCAGACTCCAATTATTTACCGGGAGGCTCAGAGCGTCGATTTCTGCCTTGATATAGGCTCGTACGCTCTCTAATTTCTCCCATCCCTCCCGAGTGTTGATGTGGTACATGTGTGGCAACCAAGTCAACCCGAGCGAGGATTCGAATGGGAAAGATCGCATCGGAAGGGGCCAGGTGGGTTCTTGTAGCGGACGCGCTGGCTCAGCAGCCTCCAGCTCATCTTCAACGATATCCTCGGGTGCCTCGAACTCTTCAACTGAGGCTAATAGGTTTTCAACCAGCAGTGGGTGGGTGTCCTGACCGGCCCCAACAGCGAACCATGGCCCAGATGTGGCCAGGACGTAGTATCGTTTCGGGAGGCCAGCTAGGACGTGCGGATCCTTCTTCAGACGACGGTGGAGTTCCTTGAAATGCAGTGCAGCCTGCCTCTCTCCTTGTCTGGCGGCTTCCTGTATTTTCCGGAGTAAGCGCATCATGGCCGACGGGGTCACAGGAACACCGTTGATAGTCTCCCATTCCTGTCGGCTCAACGCCCGTTTGAGCTCTTCGAAGCCAAAGACGTGGAACCACCGATAACTGAGAACCATTGAGCTCCGACTCAGACTCGAAGATGAATCTTGGCTACCTCTTCCCGTTGACTTCCAAGAACATATGGAAGCCGCTTGTGAGATCTGGAATCTCCATTTTGGTATGGTCACCGGATGGCGCCGCAATTGTGTGGGCTGGGTTAAATGGCACAACGCGATATTGATTTATCCAGATGCGCTTTTGTCCAACGACCTCTGCCTCGTCATAGAACCCGAGCCATTCGCCAACCAGACGCCATGGCGGCTCCCACCAGGCTTCGATATTGTCGGTATTGACCACCCTAGCTAGGGCCGTCAAAACAGCCCGTAGGATCCTTTGGTAGCGCGCATGTTCTAGATGCTGGTAAAGCTGAGAGCGGTTGGTTTGAGAAGCAATAAGAACCTAATTAGTAACAGGGTTTGAACTCGAGTGGCGCAACTACGTACATCAGAGGGAGTTGGTCCGAGTACGCCAGTGGTTGACTTTCCATAAGCGTAGAAATATTCCTGAGGAATACTTTCAAGCTTCCCGACGACAGCTGTCGGGACCCCATCATCAGGAAAAACTCCCTGGGCCGTAGTTGCCCGGCTAATTATGTAGTCGGTAGTAGCTGCCATAGTCGGTGTAGCTTGGCAGGGTGTTACATAGTGATATATAGTTACCATAGCTGAGGGCCAGCACTATGTAGCACAATATTGTTTGGCGGGAGAGCTACATTGCACTATGCCACTACCGTGACTACTCACCCCGGTCGAGTACAGTGCAGGTTGGACTGAATTCTACTGAATTCAAGTCGAACTTGAAGCTGCCATCGAGTCTCGACCAAAGATGATCTTCCTACAATCTTCCTATCTTCCAGAAGAGAGGACACAAATAAGTGATTGTTGGTGAATTGTGAGTAACTGTTTTGCATGGATAGGCCACTCAGCCTTAGGCGGAGACACACTTGAGCACCACTGACGACCATCAGTTTTAGCGTTGGTTTGCGGCGTTGGTTTAGCGGGTAAAAGCCGCCGTGGATCATTCGGCCCGATGACCATGTGATATGGTCCGTGCGCATGTTGATATAGACGGCATCTTTGATTCCATCTTTCTGTCGTCTTTTCCCCTCCCACCACCACGTCTCACCCTTCCGCGCGCGTCCGTGCTCTCTCCTGGATTCCGGTGCTCTTCCGCCAGGCTACGCCGCTATGGCTCTTCGACCTCCTCACAATTTCCCCTTGCCGGCCTTCAATTCTCAAGAATCTCCAAGAGTCCTCCAAGTCTTATTCAAACCGAGCACGTACAGCTCCACCAAGTTCTCGGGACAAGCTACCTCAAGCTACTTGCATCAAGTCTTCCCTGTCAGGTTTTCGTGGCACGACAGCAAGCATCAACACATTCAACGTTCCCCTTCGTCTTCCCATCGCCGTCCCGCGTATCACTGCACCAATCAGACAGAATGTATCCTCTGTGTTCCAGGTGAGTGGTCCACGTCGTTCAGCATGTCTTTTGGCTAATAGTCTGCGCGCAGCCGCTCGATATTCCACTGCAGGACGACATGCTCAATGAGGTCATGGCGGCATAGGCTATGGGCGTCACTAAGAACGGCGAGGATGGTAATGATCATGTACCGGTTGGCGTATATCTGTATATCTGCCCGCGGTTGAATAATTTCTATCCTGGTTCCCTCCCCTACCCGTTTCCGAGCTGCAGCATAAGGTGAAAAGTTTTCCGTGTAGCGCTACATCTCACTATGTAGGCTATTGTGCTACAAAGATACGGAGCTACATCGGAAAGGTGTGTAACTATGTTGCACTACAGAGTAATATATACTTGAGGTGCTTTGCTACAGCTCACTACGTGAAGGGGGGTTAACGACAGCGCTACGCGAGCTATGCCGGCTACATAGGACTATGTATTCGGCTGAATTTTTCCTGATGATCAGTTTGGAGCCCAAAAGGAGACGCGGTTTAATGTGAATCTAGAAAAATCTGAAGGAGGGGTCGCTACCCCCCCTCCAGATTTTTGCAGATGATTAAACTGGTTAGCTGGGACCCAAACCTGTCTACACTCTTCCCAGGCCGTCCCGTGGACCAATTGCACCAACTAAAATTCGGCACACTCCCAACAGCCATCGGACTTCATTCCGACTCTTGTTCAAGGAGAGACGCAACCTCAATGAAAATATTCTGGGTCATGGAAAACCAACACATTGTAGGACAGCCAGAATATCTTGAAGCTCGATCGCATCACTGGCACCCTCAACTAAGCTCAGGAATTTTCTAAGCTTATGGAAAGTCAACCAGTGATCTGCAAGGTCTACAATATATGTATGACTTGTCAGCCGAGGCAGAGATTAAATTAGAAGCATCTAGCCTTGCCACTGGGGGTGTTGACCATGTACTCAAAGGTGTCCATGCTTGTTGCTTGCTTAAGGGAGAAAGAGAACAAAGAGATTAACAAACCCCGGGGCAACTTTTACTCACGCCAACATCCACAACCTTTGGTTGAAGTCCATAAACTTGGCGCTGCAACGCGACCGTCTGCTCACAGATAAATTTAAATTTGGCCCGCTCGCTCTCAAAAAACAGCTCGTGCTGAACACCTGGAGCGGGATACTTATGAATGAAGAATCATTGCCGGACGATTGGACATTCACAGAGGGGGTTTTAGTGGGTATGTGGCCTATGCATGGTGTTGGATAAATCACACCGCCAGAGTCCCACACTGGTAAAAAAAATTGTGCGTAACGGCATTTCCTCCTGGACAACTTCACCGGCATGACTGGCCAAAAACCAGCAACACAAGCGGACAATACTTAGAATGCATCTGCAGACTTTGACTTTGTTATACCAAACGCTCCAAAAAAAAAAAAAAAAAAAAAAAGAGAACAAAGAGATTTGTGTGACATGTCACAAGTGACAACTCCTTCAAACCGAACCACCATGGCCAACCCGTTTGTCAATGTCCCGCCAAGAATGTGGGAACCGTAGATATCGCCCATTTCATGCATCTCATGCTTATCCCCCCTTTCTGCAGGATCCCCGCCGATGCACAGATAGTTCCGCAGCCGCCGTACATCCCTGAGCCACCACACCGCATGGTGTATGGATGGCGCGTCGAGCCCGCGCTCTTCGGTCCAGAGCGACTCACACTTGTCGTCTATGATGATGTTACTGGCGAGCCGCTCAACTACCCCGCTGAGACGCTCAAACACCCCACCACCGTCACGGAGTCTGTCACAACTTTTGACCTCGTTCTCCTAGCTATGCGAATCAACATCTGGGTTAAGCTGGACCGGCCCCATCCGACTCGTCCACGTTACGCCTATCTCGCGGAGGCGTCCAATGACAGGGGTGTGTACTCCCCCATGGGCGGCGCGAAGATTATCCCCGCTTCGAGGCTCAAGCAGTTGACGGAGAGGCTGCAATTGGTGAAGGATCCGGAGTGGATTCAGGTCCTAGACTATTCCGCGCAGGTGTGTCCAACTTCATGATAGCCCTAGATGCTACCCTCACTGACATCTTTTAGAACCTTGCGGCAGTGGAGCACCAAATGCAGTCCATCCGCCCCTTGAACTTGTCAGGGATGGCCACAGCTGCGCCCCGGTCACCTCCGGTATGCATGCCTCTGCCAAAACCCTTGCTTGTTTTTGTTGACACGATGATTGCAGGATATGAGGTTACCCCAGAGCGTTTAACGAATACCGTCCGTCCACTCGCCGGGCCTGCTGGAATTAAGTATATCTATCCTGTAGTCTAGTACATTCTCAATCCCTTTGATTCTTCATGCCCCACCCAGCCGAGGGAGACAGAGCACACGGGGAGGGATACGGGAGGTACGTACTTACCTGTTCTCCTTCTTCCCTCCTCCTACTTCCCTCCGCCCCATTCCCTTCTCTCTGCCTTACTGTGTATTTTTTCGGGCTCGCTGTCCCGGCCCGAGTTCCCCCGCTGCGCAGGACTCGCGCATCTGGTGCAACCCGACTCGGAACCACCAAACCGCGGCAGCGCGCTTAACGCGCAGTATGCGCTGGAACTTAGGGGCACGGCACGGCGCATTGGATGCAGGCACGCGATCCGCCGACAACGCCGGCACCGAGCACTAGCGCTCGCGCACCTGCGCCGCCCCTCCGCACTTTGATGGCGAGCTGCAGCGCTGCCGCGCCTTGCTCGCTGCACGCCGGCTGCCCCCATCCCTGCAACGTGCATCTTGCCCCGGTCGTACTTGACGGCGCGCAGTCCCATCGCAATCACGCGCGTCGCGTTCCCCGTCACGGCGAAACCCGCTCGCTGTACTCCCCAGTCGCGCCGTGGCGGCGCTGTACGTCCGAGCTACGTATCTAACTAGCTATACGACCATACTCATAATCTACCTCCCTATAACCACAAATACAAAGGTGCGTCTTTCTTTTCCTCTCATGCCCGGGCTCAACTCGTCTGCTGCATGAGCTGCCCTTGCGCCAGTCTCAGCACGACGTCGTCCTGTCCTCCTTCCTCGCATGCACGCACGCTGACCCTTCCGCGCAGGCCATTCACGTCTTATTCGCACCGCAGTCCCGCCTTCTGCTCAACGACAAACTAGCGCACGCGCACGGATGTATGCGAGGTACGCAACGTGCCATTCTCGTTCCCATCCCCATCCCGCTCCCTCCACTCCGCGCCGTAGTACCAGCTCGACTCGCTGCTGGCGCCCACTATCCCCTCCCTCCAGTCTTTCCTCGTACGCAGACGCTGATCGACTCGTGCAGCCCATCCCCCGTGCCGACCCTCGAGTGGAATCCCTCGAGGTGCAGCGCGCACCGACTCCCCGAACCCGAGCCTACAACGAGGCCTGCGCGGAGACGGTTAGCAATGGGGATGCAGTACGCGGAGACGGGCACGCGAGGTACGCACACGTTCTCCTTTATTTTTCTCAAAATGTGCACGCGCTGCACGCGATTCGTTTGCGGCCCCGCGCATCCGCACCCGCGCCCTTCCCCGCCCGTTTCGTCGCGCGACGCCGGCAACGCCGTCAAGGTCCTCTCGCGGTCCCCCGCGCACTTGCGAGTCGCGCCACGGCGGCTTTGTCCGTGAGCGTAGGGACCTCGCGCCGCAGCGGCGCTGTTCGCGTCGGGGCACTTTAGCTAACTACCAACTAGCTATCTAATTAGATAGCTGCTCTACATACGGACTTCTAATCTATGTACGTAGCTACAATTGTCAGTACAAATTCGTAGTCTCCCCAAATTGAATACATTGCTTTGATTCTGAATCTGTGACTTGTGAGCAAGTCGAACGTGAAATTCAAAGGAAGAAGAAGAAGAAATAAACAAACTTGCAGGTACAGCCCAAACGAAGCGCCGAACGGGTGCTCAAATGAACGCTATCACAAGAACAAAGTCAGTGCGCGCCGCCTCGTATCGAATTGAATCCAAAACTCACGTCCTCACCTTCTCACAACTCATCCTCCCCGCCCGCGCACCTCCAATCTCCCCCACATCGAATACCTCTACTCCCATCAAATCCTGCGCCCAGAAATCACCTCGCGCCCGCGTCGAATCTCTCTCACCTTACCCTTCCTCCTCCCTCCTTCCTTCCACCTCCTCCCTCCTTCCTTCCACCTCCTCCCTCCCCTCCTCCTTCTCTTCCTCCTTGCTCCGCAGGCATCGTAGGGCGCCTATAAATCAGAACGGCGTCGAAACGACGCCGTAAGGAGAAGAAGGTAGAAGAAGGTAGTGCGAGGGGTGGTTGGATGGTGATTGGATCGTGGATTGGATTGAGGGAGGGGGTTGGGTTGGATCGGGTCGAATTGAGGGAGGCAAGTCGGGGTTGGGTTTTGAGAGAAGGAAGGAAGAAAGAAAGGAGGGTGAGTAAGTGTGAGTAAGGGTGGAGGAGAGAGAAGTTGGATGGGTACCGTGTGCGAGAAGGGACGGGGATGAGGAGACGTGGACGGGCGGGGTTTGCGGAGAACTTGAGAGAGAGAGAGTAGTGTCTGTAGGGAATTACATCAGGTCAGCCCGGATCGAAGATGAACGACGAAGAAAAGATACCCATGGAGGGATGCAACAAAGTCGGTGGTTTGTTAAATGCTGAGAGCGTTTGCGTCTAGTTAAGAGATGTAATTAGCGCGGGAATTCGACGAATAGAAAGAGTTGAGATTGAAATCCCCTGACCTTGGCTCCCCCAGTTCGAGTTCAACCGGACTCGAACTCGAATCCCGAATAGATCCAAGGCGGGTTTGAAAGTCGGCAGAATCTGAAAGAGAATTATACGCAGTCAGCAAGATAGCAATATATATTACAAGTGGTTGACTTACAAGTGCGTCGACGCAAAGTGTGGTCGAGTCGTTGTTGAGGTTGAGTTGGCGCCGATGTTGAGTTGGTCGCGTTGATTAGCTCGGAGGTAAGTAAGAGAACTAAGAGCAGTTGAGTTCAGTGAACCGTTGAGCTGAGTGATATCGATGAGATGTAAAGCTTACCTTGAATGTATTCAAAGTCGACACAAAAGATGTTAATTAGACTAGACTAGACGACTTGTAACGAAAATTAAACTAGTTCCAAAGCAGTTCAAGCTAGAAAAGAACGACTCGAGCAATGCTTGCGCAGCGGGGCAGGCATTGCTCAAGTCGAACTCGTGGTTGAACCGACTCGGTGGATCTGAATCCAACCCCAAATCAGTTACAAGATTAGTAGCGAGGTAAGTCAACACGTACCTCAATATGATTCTATGTGTAAAACTCAACCACTGCATTATCCAGACGCACTGAACGCGCCTGCAAATACATACCTCACCCAACCTTCAGAGAATGCGACGCCGAGACTGGACCTAACCAGAGTCCGACTGAAAAACTAAGTCAATCGAACGCAGCTCAGATAAGAGTCAAATGGAACATACCTTAGCGTAGTTAGTAGTCGCGAACAGCAGGCCTGGCTTCATGGGACCGAGGGTAAGGGCTTAGTCTGAACGAAAAAAAGTCGAGTCAGTTAACACGAATGGTTCAATACAAAATTGAACACGACGTACCTGATAATTGCAAGACAAGCCCGCCTGGCGAATCCAAGCCAGGGCGAGTCAGGTTGAAGTCGTCTGAGGTAAGTCAGTAGATATGAATTGAAGGTAAAGGTAATTTGAACGCACCTGTGTAGCCCCGAACATTCCAATCCCCGTCCCAGTCCAAATGCGACAGAAGTCGATGTCGGGCATGTTTGTAATTGAGACACTATGTGGCGGCGCGGGTGAGCCAAAATGAAGTCGTCTGAGAAAAGTCAGTGAAGAAGAAACGAAGCTAAAGGTAATATGAACGCACTGGTAAGGCCAACTCAAGACCAATCCCAATCTCAATCCAAATCCGAACCGATTCGACGTAGCCGTGGTTGAACTTGAAGAAGAATAAAAAGGTCAGTCAAGGTAAGGTCAAGTGAAAACGAAACAAGCGCACCTTGGATGTGTATGTACAAGCTAGAACGTGCGAGGGAGAGTCTCGGTAGAGCTTGACTATCTAAATTCAACCCGAGGTGAGTCAATGATACATTAGTGAGGGTTTGAATGAGACGCACCTAGTCCAACTTGAAGAATAGTTTCGGCGCGCAGGGGCCATATCGTCTAAGGTTCAATCAAGAGGTCAGTAAACTTGAAGGCAAGTCAAAGGTCAAGTCGACGTACCTTGTTGGATAACTAGTTTCGCTGAGGAGCGATCGCACCGCCATCCGGCGTGAAAGGTAAGCCTCAAACTTCAATCAGTCAATGAACGAGTTTGAAAGGCTGCAAGTGAGACGCACCTGGAGCCAAAGACCCGTCTATCCCGCCTTTCTATCCCTTCCTTCAAACCCAACAAGATCTGACGGTGAGTGAACATCGAAACCTAACAAACATTCGAAGCCTGAGTGAGAAAATTGAAGGGTTAGAGCGATAATAAGTCAGACACATACCCATACAATGCCGGAGAGCCCTTGCGACTTGGATTAGACGCCAAAGGGAGTCGATTCAGCGAAGCTGAGGCTGGCACAGAGTGGCGAACTAAATAAAGGTCAGTAAATGATTGAGTAGTGAGCGGAAAAAAGTCAAGATTTACCATTAGAGACTTTGTGAGTCCGTGGATCGTCACTGCGAGGTGAGTAAGTCGAGACTGAAACCCTACAAAGAGTCAAAGACCAGCCAGTAATGAATTGGAAAAAGATCAAGCCATACCTTTGCGACGAATTGTCCGAGCATAGTCGAGGTTAGCCTATTCAACGACGGTCAGCCCGAGTCTAACTGAAGTGAATGACTTACCTTGGAGTGAAATGAAGTTGACACAACATGGGTCGGCGTTAGACTTGACGTTTTAGCCAATAGATCTACAGCGGAAGGTCAGTGAGGAAGTGAAGGTGTAAAGAAAGCTTAAGAAGATATTCAACCTAGCAGTTGGCGCGGTTGGATCTTGAGCAATTCAAACGAGATTTGAATGGCTAGAAGGGCTCAAACGACATTCAGTGATAATTTAGACAAGAAAAGGTAAGGACATACGACATTCTCAAGACTCGGAGTCAACAACGCCAATGTTGCGTTCCTCCGAATGAAGGGTATTGGAAGTTTCGTGTGGCGGACTGCGGGAAATAGGTATGAAGCCTTCAAAAAATGTTAGTAAAGGAATGAGTGTGATGAAAAAGAAGTGTAGTACACAGTTCGTTACCACTGAACCAAAAGCTAAGCCAAAACAAAGCCGCCGGGTTTGCGAATGAAAGGCGGGATACAACGGGCTGTAGAGGCTTTGAATAAGCTACTGACAGGTAGGTGAGTACATATAGGAGACTATATGATCCCACTGACCATTGATGACCGAGGTGGGACGGCGCTGGTGGTGGTTCAGGTCCAAGAGGCGGCGTGGGAAAGGTGCGCCGCGTCGGCTTGATGGTGCCGGGAAAGTCCGAGGGCGATCCAAAGTGAAGAATCAAGAAGATTGAGAGCGCGGCGAGAGTGAGATGAGGGCTTCCAAGCGAGTCAAAAGGCTGAGCATGGCAGTTCCGGGATGCCGGTGACCCCGGGACCTCGGAGGAGGGAAGGAGGGAAAGTCGGCGGTTGTTGAACATGTTGAGATGGCTGGAGCTTGTGGGTTTATATACGAAAGCGCAAGCGCGACGTGAGAGAACGGTGGAGTGCCAGCGCATTGCGCCGGCAGCTCCGATGCGGCGCAGCTGGTCTGGAACCGGACCTGGTTTCAATGTTCAAGCGAGGAATTGAAAGACTTCCCTTTGCCGTGAGCTGCTCGATAGCAGTCGTTTCAAAAGTTTGATTCTCAACATGTATAACACTCACGGTAAGTGCTCCGTTGCAAGGGCTTGCAGCAGAACGAAAACACAAAAACTCGTCCGGGTGAAAGAATTCCTGTAGAGACTACGCGGACCATGAAACAGGGCCGACTGATAGATTACTAATCGGGAGTACGTGCCTTAATTCCAACGTAGATAAGAATAGATGCCGTCGCGCCCAGAACGTTCAGGCAGCGGAACTCATGGGAAACATGAATTCACATGCTGCTCCATCCCTGAGCCGCTCTGGGCTACACGATCTTCAGGAACGACTCGGAGAATACGGCGGAGCACTCACGTGATATTACAGCCCAATCCAAGGACCAACATTGTTGCAATATCGAGTTATTCGCAGCGGCAGAGTTTCTTACATCCTACACTCTGTGGCTCCCTTGAGACTCCAGGATTCAGCTGGAACGTTTGGGAGGTATCCATGATGTAGTTCCCACGCTTCGGCTAATTTCGAGCTTGCTTGAAAATTTTCTATCGCGGGAGTTCAGCCAAAAATTCCCTAATTTGGACGAAAGCGTTAGTGGTTCCACGTGCGGCTGTTCGAAGAAAAAATCCTTCTCAGTTCAGTTTCGCGTCAAAAAGGCCAGAAAAATTACAATGAACTCACTGAACTGTCTCAGTAATTTCTACAAAATTTCAAGGTAGGTCTGCCGTCAAAAGAAAAAAAAACCCTCCTTCAAAAAGCAACCAAAAGCCCATACTTGAACCCGAGGACGCGGGCAGCCACGGATTTGTGCACGGCGTTAGCTGCTCCACCAAAGATCCGACGGAGGTCTGGGCTGTCAGGGCAATATGAGGTAGCAGGACGTTGGCAGCGCCTAAGTCGGCAAAAGTCGCGGCCTCCCAGGGTCCGCAGGAACGCCGTGCGACGCGGCGGAGTCGGCGGCGAAAGGCAGCGGAGCGTGCGTGTTTTAGCCTGGTCGCCGGAGATTACGCCGCGGTCGATGCTGCTGGTCGTTTGGAGTTGGCGGCGCGTTGTTGTGTCTGCTTTGCCATTTGATGGCATCCTCAACTCTGCTCCCGCCACCCAATCTGTTATCCCGATATTCGACTAGATCTCTCCTCTCCACCTCCCCGTTGTCCCGGAGATATTGCTCCCTCCTCCGAATCCATTCGAACCCGAAAACCCGGCCATCTTGCCGGCAAATATTGAGTCGGCACTGCTCAGGGAAGAGCTTGAGAGTTGAGACGACCACCGTGCGGGAGACGCGCCGCGCCGCAGCCTCAAGAGCCTCAATGTGACCTATCGCGCTCCCAAAGATTGCTTGCCAAGATTCTGGTGAGTCTTCATTCCCTCGCGACTTTGCTGGTACTTGTATCCCTCGAAGCTGACCTTTTTTCTGAGGATTTTCGCCGCCGGCAGGCACAAACCGCCAGCAAGACTAATGCGCCGTGTCTACCAGAGACCTGTGCTAGTCCGGAGGCGCCGCGCAGCGGCGCCAAGACCTTCGACAACATGAAGGACTCCCTACGCGCCTCCCGCATCCGGGTAAGCTCTGATTTTATGTTCTCATTCTGATGCTAATTCCGTCCTGACATTTTTCCGATGTTTTGGCCGCCGGCAGGCATGCGCGATCTCCATGCGCACTGTACCGTCCCATCCGCATTTACGCTGTCCGTTCTGGGGAGGCGCCGCGCAGCGGCGGCGACTGCTTTGGCACGATACATTGCCTTCCCGCTGCCTGCCGTCAAACCTCGGTGAGCCCCATTTTTTGCCTTGTGGCCTTACTTTTACGCTCTAATCTCACCTTTCTGTCCAGAAACTTTGGCCGCCGGCAGGCCTGCGGCGCCGTCGAGCTCAATGCACCGGATGTTCGAGTCCCATCCCTCTCGTGCGCCGTGGACGGCGCCAAGTGCTTGTATCGCATTCCCGCGAACCGCCCTTCAATGCTGGGGAGGCCCACTCATATTCAAGCTCATATTCACATTTTTCCGTTCTAATGCGCCCTTTTTTCCAGGAGTTTTCGTCGCCGGCGGGCACGCGGCGCCTTCAAGCTCGAAGAGCCGGATACCCATCTCCCGTGCGTCCAGTCGAAGGCGCCGCGAAGCGGCGCCAAATGCTTCGACACGACGTAACGAGCTCCCGCGAGCGGGCTTTCAAGCTGGTGAGGCCTCTTTCCATTATCCTTGTAGTCTCATTTTTGCGCTCCAACTCACCTTTTTCCAAAGTTTTCGCCGCCGGCGGGCAAAACCCCGTTCCGCGTGCAATGAGTCGAGCCCTAATGCTACGCGGCGTCCGAACACTTAAGTAGAAGTTACGCATTACAGCTTCCGCCAAGCGGGTTCAGACTGCAGGTAACTTCTATTTCTAATGATGTCTCAGTGTTTCACGCACTCCCCTTGCCGCAGGAAGTGTGCGTGGAGAGTGACGAAGTTGCTTTACGTTGTTAGTCAACCTGCAGCTTCAAAATTTGATTTTCCGGCGCCCCCGCGACCGACTTCGATTGCAACCGAGTGATCTGAGTCGTGCCTAGCATTCCCAAGTAGCTCAAATTCTGGATTTCTGCGTCCCGCGACCGGCCCTTCAAGCACAGTATTGTACTCTTCTCCGTCTTCCACGAGCACGTCCTATCCGACCTCAAGTTTCGAAATTTGAGATTTGAGCGTCCCGCCACCGACGACGCGAGCACCCCGACGCGTGATATGGCTTGCTATGCCATGTCGTCGTCCAACGCGCAAGCATCAAGTTTTCTGAGTTCCCACGAACAAGAACTCTACCGGCGCCGGTTTGCGTTCCGTCTGAATCCCGTCGGCACACCCGCGCGCCGCGGTCCTGGTCCAGGTCCTGAGTGCCTCGCCACTGTCCAGGGACCTGGCTCTGTTCGCCAGCGGCCGCCACTGCGCGTATCTGGATCATCAGATTTATTTCCGGGAATAAAACGCCAACTGACTTACGACAGCCCGCAAGCGGCTCTTGCTCTCGTACCACCACCACCCCCTCCCCTCACTGTCCTTATGCCCGTTCTCGCCGCTGCCCTCCGAGGCCTTTGACCTCGACCATCGACACCTTCGACTTTGACTTCAACCCTCGACCTCAATCTCAGCCCCGACTTTGATCTTCGACCCCGACTCCAGACTCTGTCCCTCAAGCCCCGTGGCTACTCATGGTTAGTTTTCCATGTCTCTCTTTCTTCTCTTTTCTTTTTACATACTTCTCTTCCTGTCTGCCTTTCACGGGCCCTTTACTTCTTCGCTGCTCTTGCGCAAGCCTTTCCCTCCATTTACTGTACCTTACATTCTCTGGTTTACTTCTTCTCCCTGTCTATGCACCATTCGGGGTTTTTGCTGCCACGTAGCTCCCACGATTTCTTGCCATTTTTCTTTTTGGCCCGCTCGCTGACTTTACCTCCAGATGCCTCCTTTTCACCTACGCGGCATGCAAGGTATTCCTTCTCCTCGCAGATTTTAACCCACCCGCTGACTTGCTTCCAGATCCCTCACTTTTTTCTAAAATTCACCTCAGCCGCACGCCGCCGACCCTCCTCCACACCGCCTCAAACACCCGCCCTCAACACCCCGACCCATTCAACCGCCAACGGTAAACCTCTTTTTCTCCTTTCTCTTTTTCTCTACACCCAGACCCTCGGGACGGGGAGACTATGCCCCTACTCGCCACAAAATCGTCGAAAACTTGCAAGAATTTTAGGCCCATAAGGGAATTTTCACCCCATCGGGGATCCTAACCTCCTTGTAAGGGTTCAAAGGGGGCAAGGGAGTGATAGTCGAGGGGTTTGTAGCTAGGGTTAGAGGTTTTAACGAGAAATTTCCTAATCAGGGTGCGTGGATGAGTGGCGATTAGTCAGCGGGTCGACAGTCTAAGTATCTCAACGATAGAAGTCAAGTCAATCAAGCAACTCAAATCAGTCTGGCAAATTTGAATGAAATATTGCACAAGTAAAGAATACAAGAGTGTACACGACAATCCATCCAGCTTCTCTGCGTCGACACCACTCTTGCACCCCACTCGATCTGCGTGAAGATGAGCTCCTGCGAGTCGATGCACTTCTTGTGGAATTCCTGCACAACATAACACAATCAGTATCAGTGATGCGCTCTCCGCTCGCAATCGCAAGTTGGAAGGATTGGAGAGAGAGAGACGCACGACGATAACACCATCCTCGAGCCGCTCGGGCGTCGCCATCGCGAGCGCCTGGCTGAGCAGCAGCGCATTCCCCCCGCCGATCTTGCACTCCTGGAACAGCCGGCGCATGTCCTCGTCGGGCGGGATGATGTGGTGCCTGTGCGCGCGGTGCGGCTTGTGCGGGGGCGGGACGTCGTTCGGGCCGGGCGCGACGCTGTCGCTGGTCTTGCGCTTGCGCATCGGGGGCGGGGCGACGACGGCGTTGTCCTGCGCGGCGAGCGGGGGGTTGAACATGGCGTCCTCGGTGTCGAACGGCATGCCCTCCTCGGGCTTGTCGCGCGGCTTGACGCGGCGCCAGAGGCCGCGGAAGCCGGCGTCTTTTTCTGGGGAAGTCAGCCTTGACTTGAATGAAGGCAAGAGACACTCACTAGACCCGCTGGCGTAGGCGGCGGCGGCGAGGACGTCCATGACGCGCTCGCGGACGACGGGGGAGGTGCGGGACGAGGTGAGGAGGTCTTCGAGGGTGTCGAGGAACTTGCGCGAGGTGGACTGGGAGATGAACGTGTCGGACGAGTTGCGGAGCATAATTGCCCAGAGCTTGTAAAATCAGCGGAGTGCAATTTAAACTAGATGAACTTACCCTCGCAGCGGCGAGCTGGGCGGCGGGCTCGCCGTACTTGAATTCGCGGCGCAGGGCGCGAACGGCTTCTTTGGCGTTGGCTTCTGTGGCAGAGGCGTGGTCGCAGACGTCGAGCACCAGAGTCCAGTCCTCGGACGCGGTGGCGGTTAGAAAGCCTGTCCGAGTTAGCGCGGATTAAAATCTATTGGAATTGCGCACCGATCTTCCGCGTAAGCTCGTTGCCCTCGTCGGGCCTCTCTCTGGGACCCTCTCTGCCACGATGGTGCTCTCGCTCGCGCTCCCGTTCGCGCGCCTGCTCTCGCTCGCGCACGTCCCGCTCCTCACGCTCACGATCACCCCTCCCCCAAAAGCCGCCCTTGTTCTTGGGCGCAGGCTCCGGCGGACGCTCCTCGGACTTGTTCCGTGAATGTCCCAGCGGCGGCTGCTGGACTGGGTCCAAGGAATGCAGAATGCCGAGAACTGGTGGCGTTTTCTTGCGTAAAGTTTGCTGCTGGGACGTGGATTTGACTGAGACGCTGTACGGAGACGGCGAGCGGGCAGTTGGACTAGGAACAGGGGGCGATGCGCCTGGAGGTAGCGGTGGTGTGTGCTGCGGATCGACGACCTCCCAGTGCTCGTGGTCTGCAGAAGAGATGGGTCTTGAAGCAAACTGCTGATGTATGGGTGTAATGAGCGGGGACTGCTGCACTGGCGGCTGCAGCGGCTGGTCCTGGGCAGGATAAGCTAGGAACCATTGCAGGTGGAGTGACTCACCTTTGGCTTGTCTCGGCCGAATAATTTCTTCATCGTCGTGGTCGAGGACAAGGCGGAGGCGATGCAAGGCGGGGACGATCACGTGCATCATTCCCGCTTCAGGTCGTCGTCCATGTCTTTCGATGCCTCCATGGGTGCCTGCAGCGATTGGAGCTCACCACACCACCCTGATTCTTATTTTCACCCGGAGAAACGACAGCGAAACAAAAAAAGAAACAACACCGACTTTTACGCTGGAACTTGAAGAGAAATCTATGCGGCAAGAAGTTGTTGGCTTTGGCTACGGACAGACGAATGATGCACAAGGTACAAGAACTTTACGCGGATACGGGCTTTGACTTGATGTACGCGGGCCCCGGGAACGTCACGGTCTCACTGGCTGGAATGGAAGAAGCTTGTCGCAGTTTGCAGTGATAGTCCGACTCTCTGCAATATCTATGCGCGCCCTCCTTTCTACGGGCCTCGTTTACTTCTGCGTCCGCCTACGAGACTGTCTCCCTCGGTGTGCGCCTACACACCTTTCAAGTCAAGTTCAAGTCGACGTGGACACGGGAGGCGGATAGCTGCGCCCCAGCGCCAGACGAAACGATATCACCCCGCCAATGGCAACTGTACGAGACAAGGTATGTATCCGTCCTCCGGTGACAGGGATAGGGGGCAGGCGAGGGAGCCCCGAGCCGGACTTTCGGAGCGGTTTGGGTGGTGGGTGCAGTGTCGAGTGGCTCCCCCAGGATGCGGTGAGGGTAGGGAAGGGAGGCAGCGCATGTATCCTCGACGGGCGCCCAAGCCTTCGTGACGCTGCGAATCGCACGCACACTCATGACTCTCTGACCACGCATGGGCATTGCCTGTGATACGTGAGCAGCACGCCGGCATTGTCGTGCGTGTCGCTTTTTGCGGAGGCCAGCGGTCCCCTGAATCCATATGCCGAATTTGCTAAACTGAATAGGAAGAGCGGAACCAGTTCTTTCGCGGCCGTGGGCTTGCTGGCAGCCTGATGCAGTGCAGGTTCTCGTCCTCCACCGTACTCCCTCGAGGCTCACTACTTGGAGATTTCCGGCTACTCTGGAGCGACACGACTAACGTCTTATCCCACCATCAGCAATGCGCACGTCTTCATCTCTTAGCTGCTCGGTCACTCTCGGTGCTCTCGGTGCTCTCGGTGAGAGTCATGACCCGCATGCTTGATAATCCTCGCGTACTCTCGACACTTCTAACGTCCTCTCTCCCCATCAGCAACGCGCGCGTCTTCGCTACTCAGTCGCTCTTGGTTCTTCCGAGTCCTGGTCACTTTCTAGGCTCCGGTACCGCGGAACACGCGTGGGTATGTCACACCAGAGTCCTTGCTCTGTTATATGCAATCATAAAAAGAATCACTATCTTTACACAGACCGATGTATGGCGCACTAATTTTACTCGTAAAATGTAAATCATGGTAGAGGGGCAATAGTCAGAATCCACCCGTTTCCCGGGAGGTTCTTTGCATCAATTTCCTCCTTGATCCAGGCTCGTATATCCCCCAGTTGCTTCCATCCCTCAACACTATTGATGTGGTAGATGTGGGGCAACCAAGTTAGCCCGAGACGGGAAGTGAATCCAAACTGCCGCATGTCAGGGGCCCAGTTGGGTGCTTGAAGTAGATGAGCTGGCTCAAGAACCACAACCTCATCTTCGACATCATCAACCACCTCGTTGTTCGTGGGCAGTCTTATCACAGCGTCAAGCAGTTGTGGCGGCGCATCCTGACCGGCCCCGATAGCGAACCATGGCCCAGCGGTGGCCATGACATAGTATCGTTTTGGGAGGGCAGCTAGGACAGCCGGATCCCGCTTGAGACGGCGGTGGAGCTCCTTGAAATGCAGTGCAGCCTGCCTCTCTCCTTGAGCCGCAGCTTCCTCAAGTTTGGCCATCGTCCCATGGCTGGACCGGTCAAAGGGATGCCCTCGAGTGATTCCGACGCCTTCCGACTGAGCGCCCGTTTAAGTTCTTCAAACCCAAACGTATGGAACCAGGTATAGCTGAGAAACTTGAGCTTTGTAATTATGCTTGAAAAAATGTTTTCGTTACCTGTTCCCGCCAACTTGCAACATTATATGGAAGCCGGTGATGAGATCGGGGACCTCCATTTTGGTGTGCGTAGTAGCTGGTGCCGCCACTGTTTGGTCCGGCATAAAAGGTGTGACGCGGTATTGGTTGATCCAGATACGCTTTTGGCCGACAACCTCTGTATGAGCGTAGAATCCCAGCCATTCGCCCACCAAGCGCCATGCCGGTTCCCACCAAGCTTCAATGTTATCGGTATTGACCGCCCGAGCTAGGGCAGCTAAGACAGCCCGCAAAATCCTTTCATAACGGAAGAGTTCCAGATGTTCATAGAGCTGGAGCAATGCAGTTGAGAGCTACGTATTGTAAACTCAAATTGCCGCCGCCACTTACGCCAGAGGGAGTCGGTCCGATCTTGATCTGCACGGTCTATAAATGCATATATGTATGTTGAGGCCGGGGTTAGTTTCAACTTTCAAATAAATCTAACCTTGCGATCGGGAGTGTAGAACTGGTATTCGAAGGCCTCCATGCTTGTTGAAGGAGGACAAACGGAGGATGAGAGATCGATTTGGGCGTAACGTGTCACAAGGTGTGACAACTTCTTCCAAACCAACCACCATGGTCTTCCATCTCCTTCCCGCAGTGGCACGCACCTCCAAAGATGTATGATTCATCCATCTCGTCTATCTTACGCGTCCTATACTTATCGACTGCTCTTTGCAGCATCCCAGCGGATGCACAGATAGTTCCTCAACCCCCGCACATTCCTGAGCCACCGCATGACATGATCTATGGCTGGCGCATTGAACCTGCGCTTTTCGGTCCAGGTCCCATCACTATCGCCTTCGATGACCCGGTCACTGGCGAGCCGCTCGAATATCCCGCAGAAACACTCGAACGCCCCACCACCGTCACGGAGGCCGTCAAGACATTCAAGCTCGTCGTAATAGGAATGCGACTCAATCCCGCGATCACAGTCGACTGGCCGCATCCGTACCGCCCACGGTACGCCTATCTTGCACAGGCGTCGAAGGGCACGGGTGTGCGCTCTGTCCTAAACGACGACGTGCAGACCATTACTGCTTCGAGGCTCAAGGTGCTGAAAGAGAGATTGCGGTTGGTGAAGGATCCGGAGTGGATCCAAGTCCAGCTCTGTTTCCCAGAGGTGTGTTCAGCTTTGTAACAACACTGAGTGCTACCCTTATCTGTATTTGTTAGGATTACGAAGAATTGGAGCGCCAAATTGAGGCCGTCCCCATCTTAAATTTCTCAGGCGCGGCTGAAGCTGCACGCTCTCCGGTACGCGTCTCTGCGTCAGGACACTTGCTTGGCTTGTTGACGGTATATCAGCAGATGCAGGTAGCGCAGAGTGCCTAGACCTTACTGATCTTTGACTCGTTAGAGCATACAACCCTTCGGCATCTTGGCCCTCCTTACGCGAATCTGTATTTGCCTCGTAGTCCAATGTACATTCAAGTTTCGTTCATCGTCGTGGTGTTGAGCAAGACGGAGGCGGTGCAAGGCGGGGACGATCACGTGCATCATTCTCTTCACCTCGAGCTCAACGTCCTCGACGACGACGACGACGACGGCGACAGGCCCCGGCTCTTGCTTCAACCCAGTACTTGCAAGGTGTGTGTTCGCTCCCCGGGCTCCCCATGAGCTGCTCTTGCGCGGGTCTCATCACGCCGCCTTCCCGTATATCCTTGCACACTACACCTGCAGGCCATCTCTATTCGCGTCCGCCAGCGCCTGTCCCGGCCTCGTCGTCTGCTCACTTACAACCGAGCGCACCTGCACCCTATCTAAGTCCATTGCCCATCGTCGTCCCTTCCCATCTGTTCCCCCCACTGCTGCTTCCACCCGCCGTACTCCTGCCGTGACTCGCTACTGGCGCGGCTCGCTCCTATGTCCGGGTTTACATTCGTCATGCCCACGAGTGGAACGACTCAAGACGCGGCGCGCGACTCCTCAAATCCAACCCCCAACGAAAGCTGCGCGGAGACGGTCAGTGGTGGAGAGTTGGTACGCCGAGATACGCACGCCTTCTCTTTCCTTTTCCCTTGTTTCTTTCCCTTTTTCATTCCTTCTGGGCCGCCTCCGCCTCACTTCGCCCCTATTCCCACGTTCGGTGAGGATGCTTCGTGCGCAGTGTCCTCACAAGCCGACTTGCAGCGCGGCCCCGACACGACCTCGCAGCGCAACCCCGCCGCGATGCCCCTCCGTCCTCAATGGCGGCGACACGGCGGCGCAGCGCACTCTTGAGTGCGAGCGTGCGCGCGGTCCGATGAAAACCCGGGCGCGAGCTGCGAGGAATGCACCTCGCGCACTCAGCCTCGACTGCCAGCTGCGGCGCTGCGGCGTGCTGAGTCCTCTCGTCAGACCCGGCCCGCGGCCATGCAGCTACGCGCTCCCCGCAATCCGTCTGCGATCCGCCCCTGCCCGCCCATTTCGTCGCGCGCCGCTTTCGGACCGCGGCGGCTTTCCCGTGCGCGCCGATCTTAAACACGCTCGCCTTGCCCCTTGCGCACTTGCGAGTCGCGCCGCCGCGGCTTTGTGCGTGCGCGTGCGGAATCCGCGACGCTGGCCCGGCACGTCGAGTCTACCGCGCTCGCTGTGCCCCAGCGCCGCTCCCGCCGCGGCGGCGCTGTCCGGGACCTGTACATGTCTAATAAACAAGGTATCTAATTAGGTACTGCTCTACATACGCCCTCATAATCTACTTGCCTACATCCATAAGTACACATTTGTAGTCGCCACAAATTTGAATGCATTGGTTTTCGAGGTGTACATCTGTGTGTGGCTTGAGTCACGGAAAACCAAAGGGAAAAAAAATGAAGCAGTGGACAGACTTACGGCCGCAGGGACAACTCAAACGAATCGCGGGGCGAGTGCTCGATAAACGCCAACACAAAAACGAAGTCAGCGCGCGCCGGCCCCGAATCGAATTCGAAACTCACCTCCTCACCTCCCATTCATTCTTCCGCGCAGCTCCACTTACCCAATACCTCTCACTCCCATTAAATCCTAACCAAAAAATCAGCTCAGTCCGAGTGTCTCTTGACGAATGCTTACCTTCCTCCATAGGAATCGTAGGGATTGTATATATCCATAACGAGCGTCGAAATGAACGCGGTAAGGCGAGGGTAGAGTGTAGTGCTCGGGGGTTGGGTGGATGTTGAGGGAAGTTGGGGGTGGGTACATAGGGTGGAAAAAAGAAGAAATAGAGAAAGGGAAAGCGTAATCATTCGTGCAAATGGGAAGAGCACTGCAAAGATTGTCTTTGTGCCGACTTGAACAGCGTCACTCCTTCCAAACCAGGAAGCGAGCGTTGAGTCCGGACCTCGGTCCGGCAGCCGTTGCTTTGTCATCACTCGCTTGTCAGCGATTCTCGCCCTTTTTGCTTCAAGTCAACTCCAAGGTTGTTCCCGACTCGTACCCAGGCGCCGATCGCGTCGCGCGAACGACGTCTCTCGACATCTACTCTTGGGCTGTCCGCGCTCATTCCGATTCAACTCAGCCCGCTGTCAAGATTCAAGATTTTGTCCCGCAGAAATCTGACCTTGCACTGAAGTGCCACTGGCTTTGAAGTTAACTTTGAAGTCGCTAGTTTCTCGTGCGGTCTCGGTTTGCCCCGCACTTAAGCCGTGCTATCTATCCCAGAGATTATCGAACTCCCAAAAAACGCTCCCCGAGTACCCGAACCCCAGTTCCATCGCCACCATGGTCGTCACCCACCCGTTGTTCAACACACCGCCAAGAACGTGAGAGCTATACATATCGTCCATGTCATGCATCTTACGCTTATTCCTTCTTTCCGCAGGATCCCCGCCGACGCACAGATAGTCCCGCAGCCGCCGTACATTCCTGAGCCACCGCACCGTCTGGTATATGGCTGGCTCCTCGAGCCCGCGCTCTTCGGCCCAGACCCACTCACACTTGTCCTCGACGACGACGTCACTGGTCAGCCGCTCGACTACCCCGCTGAGCCGCTCAAACACCCCACTACCGTCAGGGAGTCTTACGAAACCTTTGAGCTCGTCCTGACAGGTATGCAAATCAACGACGTGGTTACACTCGACTGGCCCCATCCGTCCCGTCCACACTACGCCTATCTCGCAGAGGCGTCGAAGGACAGGGGTGTGCACTCGCCCTTGGACGGCGGCGCGAAGACTATCCCCGCTTGGAGGCTCAAGGTGTTGAAGGAGCGACTGCAATTGGTGAAGGACCCAGAGTGGATTCAGGTTCCAGCCTATTCCCCGGAGGTGTGTCCAGCTTCATGATAGCCCTGGATACTGCCCTCACCCACATTTGTAGGCCGATGCGGCATTGGAGCGCGCGCTCGAGTCAGTTCGGATCTTGAACTTGTCAGGGATGGCCGCAGCTGCAGCACCTGCAGGCGGTCCATTTGTAGCACCCAGGATGTACGTGTCTCCTCCATCGCGCGCGCCTTCTGATTATTGATTTTCGTAGGACCCCAGCAGACGCACATGTACCGATAGTTCCTCAGCCGCCGCACATGCCGTTGTTTGGTGCACCCCCCAAGATGTACGATTCATACACTTCATCAATCGCACGCGTCCTCCGCTTATCGGTCCTCCCTGCAGCATTGCAGCAGACGCACATAGAGTTCCTCAGCCGTCCGAACCCGATTCCACTGCCACCAACCCGTTTCTCAATGTCACGCCAAGAATGTTAGAACTGCACATATCGCCCATTTCATGCATCTCATCATTATCCCCCCTTTCTGCAGGATCCCCGCCGATGCACAGATAGTTCCGCAGCCGCCGTACATCCCTGAGCCACCCCACCGTATGGTGTATGGCTGGCGCGTCGAGCCCGCGCTCTTCGGTCCAGAGCGACTCACACTTGTCATCTATGATGATGTTACTGGCGAGCCGCTCAACTACCCCGCTGAGACGCTCAAACACCCCACCACCGTCACGGAGTCTGTCACGACTTTTGACCTCGTTCTCCTAGCTATGCGAATCAACGTCTGGGTTAAGCTGGACCGGCCCCATCCGACTCGTCCACGTTACGCCTATCTCGCAGAGGCGTCGAATGACAGGGGTGTGTACTCCGCCATGGGCGGCGCGAAGATTATCCCCGCTTCGAGGCTCAAGCAGTTGAAGGAGAGACTGCAATTGGTGAAGGATCCGGAGTGGATTCAGGTCCTAGACTATTCCGCGCAGGTAAGTATGTCCAACTTCATGATAGCCCTAGATGCTACCCTCACTGACATCTTTTAGAACCTGGCGGCAGTGGAGCACCAAATGCAGTCCATCCGCCCCTTGAACTTGTCAGGGATGGCCTCAGCTGTGTCCCGGTCACCTCCGGTATGCATGCCTCTGCCAAAACCCTTGCTTGTTTTTGTTGACACGACGATTGCAGGATATGAGGTTACCCCAGAGCGTTTAACGAATACCGTCCGTCCACTCGCCGGGCCTGCTGGAATTAAGTATATCTGTCCTGTAGTCTAGTACATTCTCAATTCCTTTGACTCTTCATGCCCCAGCCTTCATCTGGTCCATGCCTCGATCTCAGCCAAAGTGGTCGAAGTGTCACGCTTCACCGGTCTAAACAGGCTATGCGTCTGTCAGGTCGGTATTCTCACTATGTACCGCCTTTCAAGAGACTAAGACTTAGAAAACGGCGGGACGGGACTAGCGTGACTCTGGCGCTTGTTAGGTGACCGCATTCTGAGAGGTCATAATAGGCCAAAGCGCCGAAAATGCGCTCGCACTGAAGCTGCGCAACCCTGCTCCGGTATGCATCTCTGCCAGGAAACTTGCTTGGTTTGTTGAGCCTATATGTACCAGATGCAGGTAGTGCAGAGTGTCTAGAGCATACTGACATTCGGCTTGTTATAGCACACAACCCTTCGGCAGCCTTCGGCCTGTTGGCACTTCTTCTGCGAATCCGTGTATATTCCGCAGTCCGATGTATTTTCCCTTTGCCTAACATTGTGGCATTGACCCTCCTAACGACGTTGTCGAATCTCGCCTTGCAACGCCCGCAAAGAGCTCACATGCACTTCTGCCCCCGAAGCAGATGGACCTTTTTCTAGTCTCTCCAGAAAGACTATCACTCGTAACCTCATTACTAGAGAATATGCAAGTTCGAAAGTTCGAGGATATTCAGAGTTGTCAGCCACTTGGCAGATGGCCTCAAATGGGTCTGAGGTTTTCCGCCTGGAGGGCGAATTCGGTGGCTCACTTACGCCTCCATTCTCTCGAACTCTCGCGGCCCGGGAAGACCGGGCCCGCCTGCGAACGGACCGGAATAGGTTGAATAATCGGCCGTGAAGCGAGAAACAAAACGAAAGACGTCTTATTTTTGTGGGGCCAGCAAATGCATGTGAAGGCAATTTCCGTTGTCCTCTCTTGCAACGTTCGAATGTTTAGCATTTAACGCGCTTTGACCTGTACCAAATTTAGATCTCAACCGAAGAGCCAACGAAGAGCTACCTGGCCTGGTGACCTTAGTGCGGTACGTCACGGCAAAGATAGTTCGCTCGGTAAGCTGAAGAAGAAGCAGTAGCGCTATTATATACTCCAGCGTGTGCTTGCTTGACCCTCATGTCGAATACATACACTGGGCCGATATTGAGCCTGCTGCTCCTTGCACTGGCTTGTCTTTCTGGGGCACTTGGCCAGCAGCTTCAAACCCAGGGAACTCTGCACCGGCGCACCTATTTCTATGTCGGTCAGACCTACATTGCCCAGGGGAACTCGTCAATTGCCGCAGACCAAATCTACGTCGAGCATCTTACCCCCGCGACGGTGACTCAACCGCTGCCGATATTGTTCATCCACGGTCAAGGAATGACGGGAACTAACCTTTTGAACACCCCCGACGGACGGCTGGGTTGGGCAGATTATCTCCTGGGAAAAGGATACGAGGTGTGCCCGCTTGACCGCCTTTCAACCCGAATCAACGCACACCAACAATCACTTAGCTATATATTCTGGACCAGCCGTCCAGAGGCCGGTCTCCCTGGCAGCCTAGCGTGGATGGTGTTCTTGTTCCATTCGACACTTTCACTGTCGAATCGCATTTCACGGCGGTGGAGCGCTTCAAACTCTGGCCCCAAGCCGCTCTCCATACCCAATGGCCCGGTACATACACATTTCTCTATTTGCTTTCAAGACCGAAAACTCAACATTTCTCCTTGTTGGAAAAACAGGCAACGGGTCTGTCGGTGACCCTACATTTGACAGATTCTATGCCTCGACGGTCCCCAGTTTGAATTCGTCCACTGAAGAGGCAATGAAAATCAAAAATGCTGGCTCTCAACTCCTTGACCAGATTGGTGTATGTGGTTCAACAGAATCATTCTCCGTCTTTTTCTGAGACAATATCAGCCAGTCATATTGATAACGCACTCTCAAGCTGGAGAGTTCGGTTGGATCTTGGCAGACTCTCGGCCCAAGCAGGTTAAAGCTATTGTCGCACTGGAACCCTTTGGGTAAATTATGCTACTGAGCTTCAGCGATATTGCCCCGATAACCAAAATATCAAGGCCGCCTTTCATCAACGCAATATTTCCTCCGTTCACTCCCGCGCGCATATTTGGCCTGACAGACATTCCGATTGCATACGATCCACCCGTTACTGCAGCCTCTGATATATCTCGGGTCGTGATCAGGTCCGGCGCATCTGCCACGAGTAGCTGCTTCTGCAAACTGACGAGTTCTTTTAGTGAGATTCCGGGCGTCACCTGCTTCCAACAGACGAAGCCTGCGAGAAGATTGGTCAACCTCATCAATATTCCCGTTCTCGCGGTGACCTCGGAAGCCAGCTACCACGCGCAGTACGACAATTGCTCCGTGGAATATTTGCGTAACGCAGGTGTATCCGTTGAACATGTCAGTTTGAGTTCCGTTGGGATTCACGGTAAGCCGTCCAAATTGAATCGTAGTCTTCCGTCTCACATTGACCAGGGAATGGACATATGTTTTTCATGGAGAAGAACGGACTCCAGATCGTGGACCAGGTGATCCGACCGTGGATTTCCAAAATACGCGACTGAGGACGCGTCGGGAAAGGTCGAGGAGAGCACTTTGTGAATAGGAAATTTTAGCTTCCGGAAGGATGCCTGACAGCCATGGTACTTGGACTTGCATGGGATCATTGATCTCGTGAATTCCTAGGGATATGTCGATTGGATCAGTTTGAAAATTTATTTCTCTCGCACTTCTACTATTCTTATTCTGAAAAGTTGACCATGGGTTGCGTGGGTTTATCCTTGAGGGAACAATTTTGAATTCGACGGTCGCGTCGGTACAAATCCGGGTAATTAGGCGCTAAGTCCGCCTCACACAAAGTGCGGAACAGCAAATGCGGACTGGAATTGGTACATTCACAAGGACAGCTAGATACCAGTGGAACGCCAGGCCTCTAATCATGACGGCAGGCGTGAGATATGAGATATATCTTATGAGCATGCGCAATAACTTGGGAAACCTACCTGTCTGAAGTTGCTGTTCGGCAAGATCGCATGCAATGTTCGCATACTCATCAGCTTTCTCGTTCTCTTCACGACGAATCCAGTTGAAAATAATTTGTCCACCGTTATAGGATTCTTCGATGAGTCTCGTTAAATGGCGTATTTCCGTGATCAAATCCTTATTTTTAACAGGCCCGCCTGTAGATAGGTGAGGGCGACAGTGATCATACAAATACCAGTCACGAACCGTCAGTTCCAATCCAGCCATTCTCAAGCCACTTATCGATCCAAACAGTCATGCAGTTCACGGCATATTGAGAGTCAGAATGGACAGTGAGCCGAAAGAGTGGAGGGGGCTGGTGCCTGGACATTATGTGCTGCATGTGGTGTGCAGCGCGGAGTGTGTAGATTATGGCAGTCAGTTCGGCCCCTGCATTATGTGCAAGTTGTCAACATATATTCGAGGATGGATGCGCCGCCGGTACTGACTGTTATTCGTCGGAATTGGATCGCAAGGAAGAGGTATCGACTGGTGGGCAGGGCGGCCATCCAACATATATCTAGGGAAATGGACCCCTGCTCCACCAACGGCGTTTGGAGACCCGTTTCGACGGCATGCCCCATCAGTGAACGCTTCGAAGGTAAAATTCATGAATTGGGGCAGAGAGCTAGCTGGGCTCGCCGTAGAGAGTCGAGGCTTGAGAGTGAATCGATCGATGCACAGAGGGCAGGAGAAAAGGAGGGATCTCGGAGACTTTGATCGGTTCCGGTGATTGCCGCAACCTAGAGCGCTGGGTGACTATATAATTCTTGATGAGCGGATAAAAGCACAGCTAGAAAAGTTAAATAAGAGCAGAGACATTTTCAGGAACTGCTGTGTTCCTAGTGGTACCTGAAGCAAATTTGCGATGGGGCCGATGAATATACGGCGAGCACACATTCTTGCGCGACCTCCCGAACGTGGAGTCACCCTCGTGGAGAGGATACCTTGCAAAGGAAAGCGAGCCTGAGAATACAACTGAAACGCACTTGTCCAAGAGATTGGGTATCTCCGGCGGCGGTCGATGAAATAGTCAGCGAAGAGCTTGAAGAGGGAAAAAATCCACAGGTCCCGCGAGAAAGGTGAAGACCCTGGTACCGGATATTTCTGCAGTACGATCGGTCCGAAATTCACGAGAGCTGAGCATTTATTGTGCGGATTTAGACTCCCTGCAAGTTGGCTGCAACGCCTCGGAAGTACGCGAGGCTCCGTCCCGGTAAGTACAAGGTACCGCGGGCGATTAACGGATTCTTCAAGTCCTGTGTTTTTTGACGCCGTAAACGACCTTTCGCTCGCACGACGCACTTGGTGCCATGGTGGAGGGAGAAGTAGGCATTGTTTGCTTGTTGTTTGCAGGTTGATCCGTTGATCAGTAATCCGGCCATTCCCGACACTTTTCCCGATACAACAGTACCAACTGAGCCAACTCGGAGTTCTCGTCCGTACGCAGCCTAGAGTCCGAGGCCAAACTCTCCGTTTACAACTGCGGCGGCCGTAACGTGCTCGTGACCTTGATGTCCATTACTGCTAGACTTCGAAGTGGCCGTTAAGTGGACTTTTGTACTGGCATGACGTGCAAACGCCGTCTACACACGGATTGCACACGGAATTCTACCCGTTTAACTCCTCGTACAATCCTCTCCATGCAACCTCCTCAAGGCCTGCGGTTTCTGGCCCGCAATCTACTGATTCCCGCCATCTTCATCTTCTTCGTCCGAAAGGCCGGCAATGCTACACTCGCCTTGGTTGTCTCTACCCAATCCGTGTTCTATTGTGTGATCGGTGGAGCTGCTGTCTTCATTGTGGGTCATGCTGCAGCCACTTCTGTGTACTCGAAGCTTCAAGCAAAATCCATGACGGCTCGACTGGCGCCAAAAGTGAAAGGAAACTGGCCCGGAAACATCGACGTCTTGCGGCATTTGCTTGAGATATACGAAACTGGCTACCTTGGTAGGGTGTACCCAGATTCAAAGCTCGTTTTGGTGGTAATCTTATTCGAAGGCGACGGATTCTATGGCTTCGTTGAATCCTTGGGCCCCGTGTTCAATCTCCGGCTTCTTTGGACAAGCCATTTATTCACAGTATCCCCTGAGCACATCCAGATAATACTAGCGACTGATTTCAGTAACTATGTAAAAGGTCGACCCCATCTCAAATTCTCAAGTCTGGTTGCTCATGCCTTTATTTCACACACAGGCAAAAGATTCCGCAACTGTATGGATTCCGTCCTCGGTGTGCGTGCGATGCAGCCTTCGAAATCTATGAACACCATAACTGATTAATTTATCTTAATCAGGACGGAGTCTTCAACTCCGATGGTCAGGTTTAACGAGATATCCTGTCACTTGGAAGTGACCTCGTCATTTTTCAGGTGAAATGTGGTCTGCTCATCGTGCAATGACCCGCCCGTACTTTGCCAGGGATCGAGTTCGGCACTTCGAAATCTTTGATCGCCACGCCGAAACAGCCGTTGCGCTTATCAAGGGACGTCTGAAAGACGGACATGCAGTTGACTTTCAAGTAAGTATCTCGGATAATCCCCTGACTTCTCAGCGTGTTGAGCTTCTCCAGGATCTCATAAGCCGCTTCACGATGGATGCAGCTACAGAGTTTCTCTTCGGGACATGCGTCAACAGCCTCTCGACCGTCCTTCCGTACCCGTACAATGCGTCTCCTGGTACACCTGCGCTTCCGCGGCAACAAGGGAACGATTTTTCAACCGCTTACGGTGAGGCGATGCTCCAGATCGCTTTCCGCGAGCGTGTTGGATGGTCTTGGCCACTGCTGGAAATTTTCACGGATCGAACCGCCAAGCCTATGGAAACTGTAGCGGGATTCATTGACCCCATCATCCATAATGCCGTCAAGAGAAAGAAACTGAAGGCGAAAGTACAAGACATGGAGTTTGAGGGATCCGATTCGGGGGATAGTGATACCTTGCTCGACGAACTTCTGAAAACAACCACCAGTAATTCGTTACGTTTATTTCCATGCTGCAGGTCTGATTTCATGGTGCAGATCCCAAGTTGCTGAGAGATGAAATGTAAGTCATTGTGATACCTGGGCTGACTCGTTTCTAATGGCATGGTTAGCCTAAACATTCTGCTTGGTGAGTCATTTTTTTGTCTTCTGTATGGACAAGCTCTTCCATAATTTCTAGCTGGAAGAGACGGGACAAGGCACGGTCTCACAATGGCAATCTATTTGTCCGTGGCAATTTTCACTTGTCTTCTTTTCACTGAGCCATATCTAGTCTGGCGATGTATCCCAGGGTCCTTACTCGTCTTCGGCAAGAAATTCTGAACATTGTTGGACCATCGGCTCGTCCCTCGTACGGTGATATCAAGGAAATGAAGTATCTCCGGGCTGTAATAAACGGTAGGGTCCCCAAATCCAATCCAGAGCTCTACTGAAGTGACACATGGGCAGAGAGCTTGCGGCTCTACCCACCCGTGTAAGCGTCCCATTTTCAAATGCTGTTGCAGATGTACTCACTCACAAGTTCTTATTCAGTCCTTTTAACGTCCGGTACAAGTCTCATCCTGTTATGCTTCATCTCGCGTTTGAACTGTATGTTTCCCCAGAGAGACCGTGAAAGCCACCACCTGGCCCTCGCCCGACCCCAAAGAGAAGCCCATCTACATCCCCGCAGGCGTCAAGTAGGTCTCTGTCCAAGCCCGGTCCACTTGTTAGTCTGAACCGTGTTATCCCAGGGTCCCATACTCGGTGACGTCTCCTCCTCCAGATTAGCCTTCCTCAACACTTGATTTTATGACCAGGTTCAACGGTGGACCTCGAATTTGTTTGGGACAGCAGGTGCGTAGTTTTCGTCCTGAAAACCTTGCTGTCTAGATTCACCGTTGCGTAGTTCGCGTACAACGAGATGTCCTTTGTGATAATCCGGCTGCTCCAGAATTTCTCGTCCATCTCCCTGGATGTCGAGGCTTGCCCGCCTGAGGGTCGCGTTCCTCCAGACTGGGCGGGAAAGCCTGGAAGAAAAGGTGTTGAGAAATTCAGGCCTCAAGCCCATTTGACCATGTACACTTTGGTGAAGAATTCCGGACTCCGTTGTATCGCAACCGTTCTGATGCCATTCTATCGCAGGGGGGTTTGTGGGTCAGAATGGAGGAAGCGTCGTGATACTGTACTTGCTCAAGACTCGTCGGAAGCAGTCATGCTTTTACAAAAGACCAAGAAATGAGATTATGCCATTATATATTCTCAGATGTAAGTAATATAACGCCAGATACGACCCCGCAAAAGACCAGGAAAAGAACAGGAGGTGTACAGTATATATTTTCAGATCTAATGTAACGCCGAATACGACCCCGCGCGCGATGATCCGGCGCTGTGTGTCTTCAAGTCTACGTTATAGTGCAGCGTGTCCTCCCAATTGTCCGCATCAGCGGGCAGCCCATCCAGCCTGGGCTTGCCGAACAGGAGCCCCGCCTGCGAGGGGTCCTTTGGCGTTCGCCCGGGGTTGAGTTGCATCGGCAGTGCTGAGTCGGCTGTCGGGTGCGTGCCAACAAAGGGCTTGTCGCGCCGGCAGAGGACTGCTCGCACCCACGCGAGGTCGATGAACCACCGCGGCACACGCGGGAGGAGGATGCAGAGCTGGATAAATGGCGGGACCGTCACGAAAATCGCGAGCAGCTGGGTAAAAAAGTAGGTTATTTTGGGATGCTGACGGAGTGAAGGAGAGCTCGCACCTGGCCATATGAGGCTGTAAAAGTCTCACGTTTGGAAAGTACTTGCAGTCCGACCTCTATATTGAATATCCAGAAGACGTGCGGCAGGACAATCACACTGCAGAACTGGATGAAGGGGTATTGAGTAACAACCTTTCGCCTGCAGGATTGTTACTCTGTATTCCGACTGGGAAAAGAGGAAGAGCGCACCAGAGCCGCCCAAGAGGTAAGACTCGATCGTGTTTTGCCCAGATAATTTTACGCAGGCGCCAGATGGCGGCGCCCCAGGTAACACCGACTGCCAAGATGATTGAAGCACCAGCTTCCGGAAATGTGCTGAAGAAGATAATGAACGGTAGGAAGAACAGCGACGCGACGTGGTTGCTCGCGATTATCCTGTCGCAAACTCGATTCATTCTGGCTCGGGATGCTGTGCGGGCGGACGTACGTGTCACAGGCAGCTTGCTGGAACTCCCATCTTGCGGTTGGGAGCGCAGTGAAGGCAAGTACACTGGCCCACAAAGGAAGCATGATGAGCACCAGCGTGCGATTGAGATACATCCCCGACCCAAAAACGACATCGAGACGCGTCTGCTTGCCGAGGAGGCTCCGAAAAACATATAACACAAGGTACAAGCTGAGCGGCGACGCGGCGAGCGTAAGCGCGATCACGCTGTGCATTTTCGTGAGGTTGTGCCCGGCGATTGAAATTATCGCGGCAACGATGAGGGAATAGACGTTGAGTAGTTGCGCAAAGAAAGAAGAGGTGATCTGTTCCGGTGAATAGAGCACAAGGATCGCGGAGACAAGACTGGTAAAATACGCTAGGAAGATGGGTTAATGCAGTCTCTATCCCGAGGAGAATGTGACGCACTCGAATAGCGCACCGCAGGACTCGCAACATCGGGATTTGGACAGTATCCAAAGGAACACGAATCTGCAGGCCTACGGAAGGTGAATATTAGTGCAGAGGCCCGAATGCAGAGGAGCAGTGCTGTACGGATTGTTACAGTAGACATCCAGATATGCCGCCGGGGTGGAAATATTCAAAAAACTGATCATTACGGCCGTCGGGACCTGGCATATGCGGCTACTATTTGAGGTGCCAAAACATACGTCGTGGTCTGGGAAAACAGTCAAGTTCTCCGCCGAAAGACCATGGAAGATGGTGTCGGCCATCGATTTGGAGGCGACGGTGGTGGTGGTAAGTACTGGATGGGCGCTAATTGAGACATTAAGGGTCGCGTTGTGTAGGCCCGCTTCGCATTTGATCGAGGCACAGCCGACGACGACGGCAGTTTCGGCTACTTTCTGTTCCTCTCTTGTTCTTCATTGCTTCAGCGACGACTTTCGAGCCAGCCTGAAGACAACCATCGCGGCGAAAGTAGTCGTCAAAGCCTGGAGTAAACAAATCAAGATCAAAATGCTACCAAATTGATTGAAACTGAGTCTAACTCGATACAACACAACGATTCGTCTTTCAGCTCACCTGGGCACTCATCGCACCTTCATGCTCATGCTCGGGCATTTGTAGGTGGCAGATCACTTACCAGGACTTTGATTCGGCGCTTGTGTCACTCTTGGCCGTTTTTCTCTCAGCTGGCCGTCATCGGGGAAGAGATAGACAACTTCAAGAACAAGGTACTGCACAAGCCGAATGGATCCGGTTACGAAAGAACCGTAAAGAACCTCCAGCCCGGCATTGCCATTCACATCGACTTCGATGATACAGCATTCGAGGGAGATGGGAGATGCAGCGGAGATGCCGTCAAAATCTCTCTCTCTCTCTCTCTCTCTACTCCCTCTCGCTCAGTGACCCATGAGTTCTCGTCTCTTGCAAGAGGGGACGCCTGCTGCGAGTCCGTATCCGACAAGTCCAGCCGAAGCGAGTCCCGCGACTCAGACTGAATTTAATATATTGCTATACGAGGTAATCAATTCTCTCCTCTTTCACCGTTTGGACCTTAAACCCGCCGAAGAACTTGCTTTCAGTCCTCAAGGATGTTTGTGCTCGAGGGTGAGTGATGACTCAATTTTAGCGTGACACAATCTCAATTGCAAGCCAGCGGAAACTCCAGTGAAATCGCCAGGATCGTAGACGGTTGGCTGCTTTCTATGGTGGCCGAAAGTGCTATCGGTGCCTTGATCTCATGTGCAGGACATCGGAGGATTCTGTTAGAGGTGTGATTCTATCGGTCTTTTTGTTCGGGTCATCCTAATATTCCCTCAGCTGTCCTCTAATCTTGGTCTCGACAATGATATCAGGCTTCGGCACGCCCTCCGTGCAGACGAGGAACAGATTGCAGCACTCATTCCGTCTGTATTGAACTCCGACCTCGTGCTGAGCCTCGAGGGAGAATCTGCTCAGAATCTGCTAGATGTCATCCAAGACGTGCGCTCCGTGATTTCCCAGTCGCTCGACACTGATTGTGTATTTTAGGCCCTAAATCGGGGGTTCTTGATGGCGCCGGAACACAGCCGTCAGGCCCGCCGTGTAATCCGCAAGCTCTCTGAGTCGTGCGATAAACTACCGTCCTCGCTCTTCATATCGGGCGTCACTGGGCGGGAGGAGCACCCAACGTTTGCTGGGGGATTTGGAGACATATATCGCGCGACGTACGGCAATAAGACGGTTGCCTTGAAGCATATGCGGCATTTTATTCAGACTTCGGAAATACGAGACATTCGTTTAGTGCGTTTTCGACTCTACCGCTTCCCGGTTACTAACAGCCCGCTGCAGAAATTGTGTCGCGAAGCTCTAGTCTGGAAAGATCTACGGCACCGAAACATTTTGACTTTCATTGGGATCGATCGCGAGAGTTTCCCTTCCTCACTTTGCATGGTATCTCCTTGGATGGAGCACGGCACGATTCTGAATCATCTCAAAACTCACGGCCGCGCAAACGTGGACAAATTGGTGGGCTTTCCTCACCAATAGTCTCTCATTGTATTGATTTCGGCCCTTGTAGCTCTACGAAATCGCCCAAGGCCTCCAGTATCTTCATTCCCAGAACATCGTACACGGTGATCTCCGAGGAGTAGGTTTTTGCACTGTGTGTTGGTCAAAGGACTCACAACTTGTCCATTACAGGCAAATATACTAATCAACGAGGACTGGAGCGCTTGTCTAGCCGACTTTGGCCTCAGTGTATTTGCGAATGCTACAACTACGATGCACACTTCAGCCCACGCAGGCAGTATACACTGGATGGCGCCGGAACTGATTGACCCCGACCGCTTTGGGTGCAGGTTTGCGCGCTCACCCGCCAGCGATGTATATGCCTTTGGCTGCGTATGCTTTGAGGTGAGGGACATCCTCTTCCTTCTTGTTCGCATCTCAAGTACGCCCAGCTGTATACCGGTCAAGCACCTTTCTCCGAATCATCGCAGCCTGCGGCTTTATTACGGGTCGTTAACGGGGAGCGTCCCCAGCGGCCCTCGTCTTCTCCTGCGATGTGGGATTCACTCTGGCAGCACGTCAACGAATACTGGGCACAGGATCCCACGACTCGTCCCGCCACGGAAGCTGTGGTCGAAGACATGACTTGGCCCCGTGTACAGCGTAAACCCATACGACCCCTGCCATCGATTTCGCAGCGCAAACCCTTGCGACCGTTGCCACTTATTCCGGCCCCGCTGCCTGCATCGCCCATACCTCTCACCGAACCCGCCCCTTCACCGCCCATCTACGCATCGCCGCAGGGCTCTCCACCGGGATACGATCCCGCCGATGGGCAGAGGGTCGAGCTCACGCCGTTTAAGCTGGCCCAGATGGAGAAGGCGCGGCAGCAGGGCCCGTCGCGGGAGCTGGACCTACATCACATTATGAAACTCATTTCGAGAGCTTCCGAGCGCGCGTTCGTAGACCAAACGGTGCTGTTGCCCGAAGGGATGAAGATACTCGAGAGGGTCCGGCAGCGAGATTCTGCGAGGGTGGGTGCTCCCGCACTTCTCTCTGACTGCCATAGGCTGACTTGGTCATAGCGCGAAGCTTTCGTGAAACACTTAACGGAGTACTCGGACCTTGGGAGGCTTCACGGTCAAGATGCTGTCCTGCACACCACACCGGCGCAAGCACGGGAAGCAATGGTGACTGTCTCCGACCATCGGGAAAACTGTACCTTACACCGTTCTACCTCAGGATCCGGATGAACTCATTACACTCCCTGAATTTGTTAGGGAAACACCGCCGCTTCATGTCCTCGACGATCTCCCACCGATAGCACCGCCATTACCCATCAAGATACCTCCTCGGATGCGCAGGCCATCCCTGCCATGGCTCCGCATTGCACCGTCGTTGGCTACTTTACGATACCAGATATTGAGCTCCAAGTCATCGCCGTCTATTCCTGAGTCTGGTATGCGACTTATCATGTCTTATCGTCTTGTAATTATATCCATTACCATCTAGCCACGCCGGTCGGCGATTCGGATGGCAAAATCACCTCCTCTGGCCGGAAGTTTTCCTCGCCCCTTCACCGTCGTCTTCGCAGTGATTCGGCAAACAAACATCAAGATGGAACCGAGGAGCAGGGGCAGACCGCTGTACGGGAGTATGCTAAGGCTGCGCCCGCCGCTGCTACATCTGCTAATGGGTCCAGTGCATTCGATGCTGCTCTTCGAGGGTTGTGGCGACGGGTCAAACCGCTGGCCATTGGTACGGAAACGCCGAGGTCCATCTCGTCGTTCTTCATAGGCCGTCCATCGGAGTCTGAACAAGACGAGGACGAGATTTCCGGCTCCCTGCTCAACGATCACGGTCCCCCTCTAGATGGGCCGGAACCTGAGCTGGTACAAGTCGTCGGCACATCATTGCCTGAAACTGGGCAGATACCAGAACTGCAATGTGCGCCTTCGCATGTCCCGCCCGACGAGGACATGTGGCTCCTATTTGAGTGCAAGATCGGCGCGGGGAATGCAGCCCTCCTTAGCGAGACGCTCGCGATGACCCCGCCCGACGATCTTGCGAACAATGACATCAAGGTATATCTCTTCCGAGCCAATCATCGACCAAGATTTACTCAAGGGTTGACCAGGAATTGCAAAAGCTATGCCTCGAGTCGCAGGATATCATTTTCGCACAAATTCCGTGGGCCTCTATTAGCGCAGATCGTAGCCGCTTGGCGAAGGACCAGGCGCAGCACGACGGCGACAAGAGCCAATTGTTAACGTGGGAGGAAGAGCTAGTCTCCGAGATGCTCTCAGCCAACGAACGCCTCTTTGCCGCCCTCAAGCTCTATGACGATCTTACGCAGATCGCTGTGGACCGCAAGGTAAAGGTAAGTTTGGATCAGCTAATCAATCCCTTCCCTCCTTGATTCCTTCACAGCGCCCAAATTCGGAGGAAGCCTCCTCGTCCGTAGATCTAGATGATCTTCCAAGCGGCAGCTCGCCGCGACGACAACCTGTCGTTCCTGTCGACCTGGTCGCAGGTCCGCAAACACACCAAATACCGTCTCCTCGGCCTGCTACACCTCGACCGCTTCCCATACCGGAGATTACTCCTCCCTTCGGGGAATCTTCCCAGTCCTGCTGTCCTCCAAAAGTAATGGCCCTGAAGGCTTGTACGTCGCTTTCTTGTTTCAATTTTGAAGCCAAAAGCTGAATTCGCAAAGTTACTGCTGATCCGAACGATCCAGACGAGATATCTTTTGGCAAGGGCGACATTTTTGATATGCTCGACAGCCAAGGGACATGGTGGCTCGTTCAAAATGTGAACGGCTTGACCGGCAGTGAGTGAAATAATTCCTGGTATTCGAGCCTGACTCAACTTCCCTTCCAGTCGCGCCATCGGATTATTTTAGGATGATGTACCCCGAGAACCTTCCATCCTCTGCCGGAGCCCCAGTTCATCCATGTATGTATCTGCTGTATCTCTCAAATAGCCAGCTAAGCACCAGAATATACTTTCAGACAGCACCACCGAAAATGGGAGATCATTCAGTGAAGAGGAAATATTTGACGTTGTTCAAAAACAACTTCGATGGTGGAAGGCTCGCAATCCGAACGAATCAAGTTGCGGTACATTCTTTCCTTCTATAGCACCTCGGATATCTGATTCTGCGTTGACAGCCTTGTCGTCCGAGTATTCGAGTGTCAGTGGCCTCGTTTCTGCCATCTTTCAAAACAAGGCTCAAGCTTTGTACGGTTGTATGTGGCTCGTTCATTGGGGCCGAATTCGAAGACAGGCTGACCCCGTTCCAGATAACGCTGATACAGAAGATCCCAGAGAGTTGTCGTTCAAACCAGGTGAAATTCTTGCCATCGGTGACAAGCGTGCGGATTGGTGGCAGGCAAGAAATGCGACTGGTTCAATTGGTCGTATGTTTCTGGCATTCCTCTCATGAATTGGCTCATTGTTTTATTTCAGTTGTACCGTCTAATTATCTCAGGCTTGTATCTTGATCTGAGCCTGCCCGGCACACACGCGTTTTCGCAGGAGATATACATATGCATGCCTTAAATTTGGGCATAACCAAGGCATAACATATGTATGTACTTCTATACTTGTACTATCCTTACTCGGCGCTCGAAAGGCGATCTGAGTTAGATAAGAGAGCAAAGCGTGGATTTATCAGCTTTGGCCAATTACAGCCAAACTCTCACCGCGAAAGACATTGGCCAGACCACGGCACTCTGGGCAACGTTGGCCGCGTTTCGATCTGCTACATGCGCATTTCGTCACGCCAAGACCTTGGGCAATCATCCTGAGGCAATGCCGGCGGACGGGTCCTCGGTCGTGGTCCGCCGAGGGTGTTTCGAACCAGCCTGGTTCGCAGTCTTCGACAGTCCTCGACTCGGGTAAGAGTCAGGATAATTAGCTTCCGCTACTTCGCGGAACCATTGACGAGTTGTTGCTGCCGTGTTTCGTGGCGGTATTGAATGCCGCACACAATGCGGACAAGATGCAGTGGTGTCGGTCTGTGGAGCCCGCCATCTGTTTCATTCGCTGTCTCGTCTCGTCTCGTGCCAGGCGAAAAGCTCATATAAAGAGTGCTGAATTCGTGTCTGCTTTCCTCAGATTTCACCCTCCAACCTTTCATCCGTCCCTCGCTCAAAATCATGACCAAACTTGCTTTCGTCGTTGCTCTCGCTGCCGCGTCTCGGGCATTGGCGGACTGCACTCCTACCTTCACGGAAGGCACTCCCTATGCTGTTACCATGACTGAGCTTCCGAGCTTTGGGTGGGTCGACAACAGCACTTCCGGCTTTTTCGGTGTCAACCTGGTATGTTTTCCAATTCCCTGTTGGATTCCCAAGTTACTCAATGGATGTAGAAATCAAGTGTTTCGCCAACCGGGTGGTACCTCTCACAGACACCGTTTGGTGGCTACGTATTTTCGTAAGTTTTCTCGACCGCGTTTTTCGAGCCTGGAGTTTGACTGAAGCTCCTTCCCCTCAGCACCGACGCTGACCTGACCAACTCCGACTGTCTGTATGCCAGCAGAAATGTCAAGGTGCCCGGAAGCGGCAAGATTTACCACAGCATTGGATGCTTTGATGGCGTCGGGGAGCTCGACGAAGACGAGGACTTCAAATTCACCTGCACTACGTGCGACTCCAATAGCGGCACGGATTGCTCCATCCAGAGCTCTGTTACGACTGAGTGCGCCAACACTCCGGACGACGCGCTCCATTACCCGTCTGGGGAAGATGAGGAGGACCAGGTCAAGACCGCGGCGTGCACGACGACTTGGTATCAGAAGTGGGATATTAAACCGGTGGCTTAGGATGTACTTATCGCATGGGTCGCGTCATTTGGCGCTCCTTGGACTTCAATATCTGGACTTCAATATCTATACAGATCTATAGCAAATGGACCAAATTATATGTAGTGTAGCTTGGTAGTAGCCCATAATCGAATGGCCTTCATATTATTTTGCCCAAGCTTGGGCCTTCAAGTTGTTAGGGGTACGGTCCTCAATCGCCCGAATAAAGGCAATACTTACGACCTCAGCCAAAGAAGAAAGGACCAGTTAGAGATAGGTAGGTAGATGACAATGCTACCCAATTCGTTTCTGACTCGACCTTGCTGATGAAGTTTTGAACGCAAAGCATCCCCAGTCAAAAATCAAACACATTTCATTGGAGTAGTACCAAGACCGGGCGAGGGTGGAAAACCTTCGTCGGATACTGTGGCAATCTTCCCAGCGAGCTCGTCAGCGGCAGTAGCAGTGCATGATACGCCATGGCTGTTGAGGACCATTCGGTGGGAGTGCGCGTGACGCGCGCAGGGTTCGACTCTCGTTCGAGGAAGGGGCGCGGGTGCGCGGCGGCGGACACGACTGGCGCACAGAACGGGACTACGACGACAACACGTGCAGCGCTGCGAGTCGGCGAGGCTCGAGGTCAGCGGGTAGGGAAGGCGGATTGCGCGCTCGCATCGAATGCGCGGCCGCGTCGCCTGTGTCCCATCGAATGAGGCCCGGGGACTGGAAAGTCGGCGTGCAGACGCGACGTGCATCTGCTGCGGGTGCTACGCGTACTCAGCGTCTCGTCTCGACGCAACCGCGCCGCGCGTGCAAGTCGGACGGTGGGAGTCGGATTGGGTGAAGCGGAAAGAAAAAGAAGAGAAACAAAGGAAGAGGGAGAAGCAGAACGGCAACGCTTGCGTACGTTTGATGTCCCTCGCCGTGTACCCTTCTCTCTCCGCACCTCTAAACGTCTTTGGGCAGTTGCTTTCGTTTGCGGCTTGAAGACTCTTGAAGAGTTGGGAGGAGTACTGCGCGCGCGAGTGCAGCGTCGGTGTCGGATGCGCCGCGCGCGGAGGCGGATTGTCCGCAGACTGCGTGTTTGTCAGTGCGTATGAAGAGACAGGATGGGAGGGAGAGAGAGGAAAGCGCGAGACCAGTGCAAGGGAGGCCCGAGGCCGGTCGGCCCGGTCGCTGATGTCAGCTTCAACCCCTTTCAACACCTCCCCTCACTCGAATATGAGCACTTCAGGCGAACAACTCGCACAACTACTCGCCGCAACATACATCTACTCGCCTCCGAATCGTCTCCACAACCCGTCGACGAGCACGCGTCCGTTTCGTCCTGTCTCGCAACCTCTTCCCAGTCGGCTCCCCGCGTTCGTCGTACACTCACCCGAATTCAAGGACAAGCTCATCGCAAGCCTCGCGCCCACCCTTACCACAGACACAGAAAACTCAACCCTGGACAATGTGAAGGTCGTAAAGTGCTGTAAAGCCTTCACAGACTATGCTGCGTGTCAGGGATATCCGCACTTTCGCGATCAGGACATCGCTACCGAGCGCGACGTGACTGATATTGCTACTACCCTGGAAGACCATCTGAAAGGTTTCGTAAAAATTGGATATAGAAACAAGCTCCGGTTCGAAGAGCGTCGCTCATTGTCCGACCAGCGGCCTGCCCGTTTCTTCACGGTCGGTGGGGCGAAACACGTCATCTGGGAAAATATGCCTTGTCGCGTCTTCGATCTTTGCGCGGCCGAGATCGTGCAACTCGCGCAGAGTGCTCATGGCCGACAGCTAGAATTCTGCGGGGAAGAGAAGCATGGTAGGGCGATCTTGTTCAAGGTATCTCAATTTCCACATCCTTCACTGGATGCGTATGCTCATCCTCGAGTAGATGTCAGTTGCGATGCACGATGCAGAGTGCCATTGGGCCGTTATGTTTGGCGGGGACGCCGTCCTTCTTCTTCAACGAGTCTCCTCGGAAGTGGAAGCTCGCTACGGCATCGTATGCTCAGGCATCCTTCCGATCACAGACCTATACATTCTGATTTTGGCCACCTTGCTCGTACCTGGCCATATTCCCCTTATAAATCTCACTTCATACACAATTCCTACCCCGTCACCCTGTCAGCGTTTTAGACCCCAAAACACCAGCCTCGTCGGTGCGTCGGGACTCGACGGAGAGGTTTCGGAAGAAGATTCCGTTGACAACATCATCCCCGAGTCGACGTCTCTTCGTTTGTATCTGGATTTGCCTGGACACCAACCCGCTAGGCTCATTTTGAACACCGCTTCAGCGCGTCTGGAGTCGCCGTCTGCCCCGCAAGCAAGTGAAACACAGAACCTGGACTTCCTCCCTCCAGCACTCCAGCACCAGACCAATGTAACCGAGTTGCCTTTCATCAGCGCAACCGGCACTGTATTCCGTCGCTCCCCATTGATCATCAAGGCCATCCCTCCGGGCTGGACTGGCGTGCCGGATCTCGTCAATGAGGCCAATATGTACAACACGCTCGTTTCCCTCCAGGGAACGGTGGTTCCTCGTTTTTATGGACACTTCGGGGGGGAAGGGTGGTCCGCGATCGTCCTCGAGGAGTGCGGCACGGCTGTGGGTGAGCTCAATGAGCTGTCTCTTGCTCAGAGGTGAGCCAGCTTACGTTGCGCATCCCGGAATTGAGCTAAATGACATTTGAATTCGATTAGGGACCAGGTACTGGAGCACGCGCGCACCTTACATGGGTGCGGGGTTATGCACAATGACCTCGAGCTGCGGAATATCGTCAAGGCTCCCCGGGCGCCGTTCGGATAATCGACTTCGCTTACTCGGCGTCTGGACACGAGTGTGTTGGAGCGGCTTGTTGGGAATTGGTTCACTTCAGCAGGTTGCTGGGTCTATTGCCAAAGTAGAGTTTCGTAATGTCATGAAAGAAAACGTAACATAGTGATGTTGCATCTTGAACGCAGAATGTGGAGCCCGTCTAATGTCAAGTCCGCGAACTGGAGATATGATCAAACTATTCAGTGAAATCATTTATGATGCTCGTCTTCCATTGTACGCTTCAACTTACCTCTGTCATTGACAAGCCTCCCCGTTCAATTTCTGCTGAAAAAATCATCTTGCATTGCTTCTTGCAGGGCAGGTGAGATTCAAGTGAGATTTTCTTTTCTTTTTCGGGGCTTTGGCATAGACGCCGGGTACAATAACACGTGCATTTGGCTTTATCCACTAGTTTCGCTCGTCAAATAGATGCATGCCGAAAGATATTTCCCTTGTTCTCGCCGCTTCAGCTTTTGTTTTTGGATATTGACACTAGGGCATTGAACGAAGAAAAATCTGGTCAGTTCATACTTAGTTCAACGGGAAAGTTAGAAGCATGCGAGTCCAATTAATTGCCAGCCCCACTACATTCTCCATAAGACACCGATTTCCCAGCCCAGCGCTGCTGCGCAGGTACATTTGGGAATTGAACCAGGTGGCTGTGTCGCTATCCCACGGTTGAAATTATTTTCTCCAAGCCAAACCCGCGCCAAAACCCTTGCTCTCATACTTATGACAGTGGTTAGGCACTCAAGCCCTATTTGAGATGAGCCTGGATTTCAAACATGCGTCGCAAATATGATCCGGAGTTGCTAAATAGTGGGGCCTTCGTACTGCGGAGAAAATATCAAGTACGTGAACATTTACGCTACATGTTCACTGGGTCACTCGAGCAATGTATCGCCTGGCATTAGCAACACAATTTCTTTAATCCTTTGAGGGGCGAATTGTCTTAGCCAAGTGTTGCTTCACGAAGACTGCCGCCATATTCATGAGGAAGGTGTGTTCCCTCCCGTCGCCCTTCGGAATGAATAACGATATCAGCAGTCGGTCGGTCAAGGAAAGAAATCAGATGAACGCACAATCATCGTGTTGGAGAACCCGGAATCGAAAGGAATAATGCTCTCCAAATCTGTAATCTGGGCGTTCGACAGTGAGATGTCCAACGCCTCGATGCTGGAAAGCAAGTGCTCGATCTTGCGGCCTCCGATAATCGGGAAACAGTACGGATATTTGTGCATCACGTACGCAATCGCCACTGGGGATGAGTTATTAGCTTTGACGCTCAGGGATCGGATAATTTGAATAATACCCCTACAGCTTCCAATCACACTTGATATTCTCGTTCCGCTTCACCAGCTGCTGCATCGCCGCTTTCTCGCCTTTAATTTTCTGGGTCAAAGTTAGTAAAAATAGCGCGCGGCCAGCGAAAACCAGCCCACCTCCATGACGCCCTTCAGCTCGGCGCGTGTCGTGCCACATCCTTAGCCGCTCGTCCCCAGCGGCGTTCTCCGTCTCGCGCAGCAGCTCGACAGGGGACATTGCCGTAAACGCGCTGACTTTGTCCTGCGGCAGGAACGAGCACAGGCACCAATCCGAATCTAACGGCTCATTTTCGAAGGGAGTCCCAACAGGAACCACTGCCCCGTTTCTTCCCAGATCATTGAAACATCCACTTACTGGGAACCCGTGACAGGTCGGAAAGTGTCCCACCGCAGAGGAAATTGGGCGGGTATTTCTGGCGCAGTGATTACCTCGTCTATGCTGGAGCACACGAGGCATCGCACTTTGTGTCTCACCCAAAGGCACCTCCAGAACTTCGGGCATCTCAGCACTACCACACACATGGGGCAGTTGAACAGCAGAACGATGCCCATTCGGGACCTAAATCTCAGCATCCCCGACGACGACAGCAGCATCACCTGCAGCCTGCTATTTCACTCAGTCGATGAGCTAAAAAACTCCTACGCTGAGGCACTCGCGTTGACCACGCACCAGCTCCTCTCAGCACTGACCAGTGTCGCGAACATACTCCATGAGCAAGGGAAGTCAATCAAGATCGTGACCATCGGCGGCGCCGTGAATACCCTTCTTCTCCAAAGTCGAGCTACCACGTCTGACGTGGATTTCTTCTACTCCACGCACAACGACAATGCCGACATCTCCAACCTAGTACGGATCGCGGAGAGCGTAGCGAAGAAATCTAGCGATCTCACGGATGGGCAGTGGCTAAACAACCACACCTCGAGCTTCATCGAGGTGCGTCTCCTTATTTTCGGTAGCTTCGATAACCCTCTGATGTAACGAGTGAAGGCCTCGGTGCTGAAAAGACTGTATCGCGAAGCAGTCCACCAGAATAGATTGGTCTTCGACAGTTCAAGTTTGATCGTTTACGCCGCACCTTGGCCATTTGCCTTGGTGCAGAAGATGCTCCGGTACAGCTCTGAAGAGCGGAAATCATATGATATGGACGACGCGATCGCTTATCTGAAAGAGATGAGTGAGCCGCCGACTTCACATAAAACCGTGGTGGATTGGGCCAAGGGCTGCAGATTGCCAGTACCCAAAGAGGAGGCGTATGAAGCTATCATGGCGAGGTACAGAAGCGAAAGCGACGATGGATGGCTGAATATTTAACTGTTCGAATTTGTATGACAAAAAATAAGATGGTTGCCCCTCACCTATGTAAAAAGATGATGAGGTGCCTTCATGATGATCCGCATTTCCCCCAGGTGACTGCTGAGTCCAGGATCGCCCTCCCGTGCCTCGATACGCAGAGGCCGGTCAAGCGGCGGAATTTTTTCCGCCCATGCGGGCGGAGTCTCCAGGATCTTCGGCCGCGCACGCAACGCATCGAAATCCATGACGATGCCCGGGGCATCGCGAGGCAAACCGTTGAGGATCCGGGCGTTGAAGGAGGCACACAAGATGCGTGTGAGTGCTGCAAGAAATGCCGCCCGCTCCGGGTCGACATCGCGGGGATCCGGCAGCGATGAAATGGGCCACGGGCGGTGGCAGAAATACTCGATTTCGTTGCGAAACCGGATGTTGTCGTGTAGCACTGCGAATTCATATATGCGATAGAAACATGCCGCCGCGGTGTCGTGGCCGGGTAAGGTGAAGAGGTATGCTATCAGCGAAGGCGGACGCCGGGAGACTTTCCACTGCCTCTGTCCTCTAAGGGGATACTTCGCTAGTACCCGAGCTCTGTTGGGCACAAGCGCACGAATGGTCGGAGGAAGAGGTTCGTGCGTATTCTGGTGTGGGTCCATAATCCAGCGAAGAATAGTCGCAAAAAGTGTGAACATGGGTGGCGAGGGCTGACGCGTCGACCGATCGGAAACTGCCGGCTCCCATAATCCATTCATTTCAGCCCAAAAAGATTTTGTTTAAATAGTGGCACTGGGTTCTTCCGCAACTTGCCGCATCGCCTGTCTGCAACTTGGAGGTAAACCGTAAACCTTCAGCACAAAGGTTCCTCTGCCAGCCTCTGCTCGAAAAGACGTTTCAGACCAGGTTAGCAAGAGTCACTGCGCGCCGCACGACCACCCAGACCCGGTCAACCCGACGTGGAAACGAGAGCGTATGGCGGACACGTAGTCTCTTACCGGTACCAACTCTTACACTAACTTCTCACTGGAACGTTGCGAACAATCGAATCAAGATAACTTTTGTTAGCGGATTAAATAACAAGGTCCCGACCGAAACCCGTTGGGTATCCGAGTCGTACGGGGCTGCAGGCCTAATTTTTGCGAGCGCGGTAAGTCTAGCTCTTGTGGGAGCATGCAGGTGTTCAGTGCAGTATCTCAACGTTCATGATGATCGGATTCGTCTAAGTCAAATCCCCCCAGGTACGCATCCCCGCTGCCTCTGCGATTACCCCAGGATGGACATCCTATCAAGAGCATAGGGACACGCAGAGGAGCCCAGAGCGCCCAGGGGTGTCCTGATATAATATGTAGCGTCGTGGTGGTTCGGGAACAAGACCCAACTTGACATCAATGTGATCGCAACACACAACCAAACCAACCGGCTCCGCCTCTTGCCTCCTTCTCCACTTTTCTCGAGCGTCTCGTGGCTTCGCGTTGGCGCGTGCTTCATGCGTCCCTCGGAGCGCTGTAAATTTTGGCTTTATGAGCGCCGCAACAAGTTCAAGCCCGATGCTGGCGTGTAGCGCTTGAAGTTTGAACGCGGCGCTCCTCGTCTACGCGCATGAGCGACGCGATTTCGGCATGCACCATCGCAGAAGAGTCTTCAAGCTCCGATGTCTAGAGCCGCCGAGTGTACTTTTGCATGGGAAGACTGAAAACTTCGGACTCCAATGACAATTCCGATCCCGATTTTCGTCAAACAATACCCTCTCTTGGGAGGTACGTCAGTGGTTCGAGTTGCCTGTTTTTTCGGCCGTACTGAGTGAGATCCTCCTGCCAATCCCAGAAGAATGACTGGTCTTTCACCCAGCTGCGTGCAGCGCTGAGCAGGGTGTGCGATAAGTATACCCGAAACTCGCCCCGTCTGAATCCAAAACAAGGGTGCGTCCACAAACTTTCCATGGTATTCACATCGACACTTACTTTCTAACAGCACCCGACAAACACTCGTAGTGCTCTCTTGCGTGGACTAGTCGGCGTAACGCGACGTCGACGGAAACAACTTCCCTCTCCCCATCTCCCTCCTCGCGTCCCACCCTCTCTTCACCCGCGTCGCGTACCAACACCTCGATCCTTTCTCATTTCCCCGAGGATACGTTCGTCTTGCGCGAGGCGGGCTGTGACCCCGCCCCGCTTTCCCCATACCCAAGATACCCTCATCTTCGGGGACGCCGACTGCGTGCGCAGTGCGCACGGTATGGCCCGTGCCCGCCTGCCTTCGGTTCACCCCACGCCTCGCCCGCCGACTTCGCAATGGCCGCTCCCTCGAAAACCTTCCGCCTCGCCGACGCGGTCGCTCCCTCTTCGTCATTGTCGGTGGCTGCGCACCCGCCCAGCCTTGCGTCTCCACGTGCCGACGCGTTCGTGTCGGTGGATTTGCCGAGGGATTGTGTGGTGATATGCAACGCGGGGCACTCGAGTCCGCATTGGTGGTATTGGGCCACTGGCGTTCCTGGCGCTCACGGGCGTATACCTCCTCGCGCCTTGGCCATTCCACCTTCGCGAGGGTTACGACGCCGCATGCTGGTACGTCGCCGACCCAGACTCTTTGCAAGCCAATCGCTGAACGTTGTAAGGATGGTCAGTCACGGTGACCGTGACTATCACCGATCAGTCCTTGGGATAGGGAGGGCTTTACCCTTTTACCACCATGTCGTTCCCCGAGTTATTGGAAGCCGCAAATGCGCCTGAATGGACGAGCCTCGTGGATGACGAACGTGAATGGGCTCGATATCAGCCGTTTCTGGAGGAGAGCGGATACATGTTGCGCCCCCGTTATCGACCGGGTTGGGTATCGGAAATGCGCACCGCTGGAAAAGGGTCATGGGAATGCGAGGATTCTATCCCAACATGGGTGCGTCCGGTCCTGCCTATACTTACCGGTCGCTGGATTCATCATTCATCATTCAGGGTGGAGTTCTCGATGCGACGCGGATCATAGACGGTACTCAAGTGGTGCTCAAGATGGTCCAGACGATGTCGACGGAGCTTTTTATGGCGGAGCAGTTGAAAAAATATCCCGAGGCCAGTAAGCATACAGTTCCGGTCCTTGAGGTGATCCGAATGCCAGACAATTGTGATCGGGCATTCATGGTCATGCCCCGCATGCGAGGCTGCGATGATACACCATACTTTGGGACTGTCCGCGAGTTTGTGGAATTTCTGCAGCAGGTTCTTGAGGTGCGTAGTTTGCCCTACTGAGTTCGTTCGCTGACTTGGACTATAGGGTCTGGTTTATCTTCACAGCAAGAACATTGCACATCGGTCTGTCCATTCTAACTTATCGCAAGGTATTCTGATCGCCACCCCTCAGAGACATCTGTCCGAAAAACATCGTGGTTGACCCAAGCGATATGATTCCTGGAGGGTTCCATTTCAGTCATTCTTCCACAAGCAATGGCGTCAAATGGATCCCAGATTATCAAGCAGATGACCCAACGTGTACCACCCACTTCATGAAAACGCGCACCCGAGCGGGGCCAATGAAGTATTATTACATCGACTTCGGCCTCTCCGTGCAATACTCCAGCTTCGAGTCTCGGGAACTTGTCACCGGCCAGTGCGGCCAGCGGTCGAAACACATCCCTGAGCTCTCCCGCCCAATGCCGTACGATCCATTCAAGGCCGATGTCCGTTCCGTAGGCGAGATGGTGCGCAAAGACTTTCTGATGGCAAGTGGCCCTTCAATTCCACCGTTCTTCCCGTTAACACAGGGCGATCCAGGAATACTCGGGGTTTGACTGTTTCATCCCGCTTGTGCGGAGACTCCGTCGACGCAGGCCTGCATGCCGCCCCGACGCCGCAGGGGCACTGGTGCTGTTTCATGATCTGGTGTCGAAGATGAGTGAGAAACAGCTGGAACAACCTGTTTGGACGTGCTATTCCAGAAAGCGGAAGACATTGCTTATTCTCAAGGGTTTGGGCCCTCACTAGATGTATCCAATTATCAATATACGACTGGGGCTTCCTTTCTTTTCCTTTGGAGCGGGAGATGCAAAGACGCAAACGTCGCACATGAAGATTAGGCAGCGATACAATTCCAATTTGCCTAAAGTACAAAATAGCGTTGGTGGGAGAACAAGGGTACGTAGATCGTCCGGCGTGTGATGCATAATGTACAAGATAATATATGATATACAGAACGTGCCACCCAGAACATGCTACCCAAAAGGGGCGCAAAAAACGGCGCAGAAAGCGGCAGGAACGCGCAGAAAGGCGGCACGAACGCCTAGAAAAGCGGCGCAAGGCACTCAAGGCAAGGTAACGCGGGGTGCGGGGTGGGTAGCTAGATCGTGAGTCGGAGAGGTCGTTGGAACTCGAGAATCGCGTGTGTGGTGGGTCGAATGGGGTGGGTCGTGCCACGGTGTGGCGAGTAAGGGGTGGTCGTGGTATGGTAGATCAGAGGGGGGTCGTGGATAGGGCATGGACGGCGCAATGAAATCATAGCCCCTCAATGAATTTGGTGCCGCCCTCGAATGTGCGCACGGAGCCAGCGGACTCGACAGAGAACTGCCGGCTGTCGTTCGCCGTAGCCGTGCCAATGGGGTGCACGCCCGACGATTCAGGCGACATGCTCCGGGGGATGGAGATCGACATGGGGGTTGGCGTGTAGCGCGTCTCGGGCTGGTCGTACGTCGCCGCGATGCTGTCGCTCGAGTACGACGCGGCGTACGGATCCGTCGGCGGGCGGAACGGCGCATCGAGGCCGGCCATCTCGCGGCTGCGGTCCGCCTCGTCCGCCTCCCAGGCGTCGCCCGACGCCTGGATCCACCCGTGCCCGCTCTTCGACGCGCGCTTCGAGGGCCGCCCGCGGGTGAAGAGCCCGCCGAGCTTCTCGGACCACGGGATGGGGCCGGCGGCGAGCTGCGGGGCGCGGGACGAGTCGGCGGGGTAGCGGCTGTCGTGCCGGCGGGCGGCGCGCTCGCGCTGGGAGGGCGAGTGGTCGCGGAGGAGGATGTAGATTGCCACACAGGAGAGGAGGATTATGACGCCGAGGCCGACGACGAGCCCGATGAAGCCTGGGCGCACGGTGAGCGCGGTGGAGGGGAGGTGGGGGGACGGGACATACCGGCTGTGCTGCCGCCTATCCGCGGGGCTTCTCGTTTGGCATACTCGGCGCCGCGTTGGAGTAGCTCCGATCGGGGAAGAAGAGGCATTTCGTTGTGGGAAAGAGCACCGGGGACGAGGGGGACGACGAGGAGGACAGGGGGACGACGAGGAGGACAGGAGGAAGCTGCTCTAGGTGGACGTTGCGACTGAAACAAATTGCAGCCTCGCCTTTCACACTCCATCCATCCCCTTCCGGCCACCACGACGCCACGCGTCATCCTTGTCACGCACGCGACCAGTCACACCTCTTCAACCTCAACCACCAACTCGGTCCTCGATATCACAGCGAACGACCCCACCATACCGCTCCCTTCTAAGCCACAACTGTTTCCAAAGAGCTTCTATTGGCAGCAAATCGACAACCATTCCGAACGCCTTTATTAGTCAAATTACAACGCCACTAGCACTGGACTGTATCATCTTGGTATGGTTCCTCGATATAATCGACTGTGTCTAAGGCCATTCTATCAGCGTCTCCGAATATACTGCCAGGTCCTTTAGCTCTAACCTCCTCCGCTCAAACTGCGCACCGACGGCTGGCTTCGACCATTGTCTGGACCAGCCTAATGAATGTTGCAAGTCAAGTCCTCCGGGCGGGTCATTCTGATGTTGTGGATCCCGGAACGACTCGACGCCGTACCGCAGATAACCACAAATATCCTTTCGACGTTTACATCGAAGGATGGTGGCTGTTACATTCGCGGTACGGCCGCGTTCCTCCCCGATTGGTCGTTTGTTCAACCAGCTGTATCGCTTACGGCGCCTCGGACTCGACGACCTGGTCGGCCGGGATTATTCATTTCTGCTGCCACCAGCCATTCGTTGCAGAACTCGGATGTCTGTGAGGGTTAGAATCAGGATAAGCTATAGTCTATCCAATTCGGCATCTTATCTGCTTCTCGCCCCCTTTTTTCAAGTCGGCGTGTTGCGTTTCTGTTCAAACTCTTTTGGCTGCGGCAAGTTCCGAATCGTGGAACTCAACCATCTCATCTCAAACTCGTGGTCTTTCGGATGGGTACGCCCTTATTTCTTATGGATTGCGCATAAATGAACTCTTTCTTTCTTCTTTCTTCCGTCTTTGTGTCCCTCAAGCGGCTCAATCCCTGAATTTTCTTTGTCTGTCTCGTTCCTTCGGCTTTCATGTTGTGAGGCAGTCCTTTGTCTCGTTGCATCCATAAGTAGTGTTCTGTGGCCTTGGACCTCGCGAAACCCAGCTCATCCTCATGGAGCCGAACAACAGCCCTCAAACGACTGAGGTTCCTCCTCGACAGCGCACCTGGCGTGCCCTTTTGCCCACTGCCTATACTCGCCTTCGCCAGTGGATCCCTAAATTCTCCTTCACTATCATTTTCTGCACACTATGGGTGCTCTGGCTCCTATTTGGCAACAGGCCCGGCCCTGACTTTTCGTCCCCGGCAGCGCACATCGCTGCCCGCTCGGACGATTGCGCCGTGCAAACCAGCATACTTGCGACATACATCCTCCCCCTAACTAATAGAACCCATAAGTACTGGCAAGCCCCGCAGGACCTCATCCTCGGGGCTGAGAACCTCCCCTATCTAACATCCGCGTCGGATCGTGCGTTTTTGCACGACTTGATGTCCACCCGCCTGTCGGTTTGTCGAATACGAGGACACGCTGGTCTCCTTGCAGGCTACCGCCGCGCGGAAGTTTGCTGTTCAAATTCAAGACGTGAAGCGATAGTACGAAATGAACTTCACGCGTGCTCAGTGTTCTCCCGTAGTTTGACCAGCCCCCCGGGTACAACATCAGCCGCGTCCTCGATCGGCCCACGCACACAGACCACACTTAGCGAGCGATTTGCTCAAATTTGCACGCCACCTGATCCGGCTCGTCGACCACTACATTGCCGAGGTCGCCGTGCTTGAGGTGTGCTGGTAGACCTGCACTACGCGAACCCGACCTTATCCATGCTGCGCATATTCATCGATCCCCGCGATCTTCACGCCGTTGTCGCCGCAGGCGCGCAGGTGGGGGAGCTGTGCGCGAGCGTCCCGTGGCCGGAGGACCTCAAAGAGGTGCAGAAGCTTCTCGGGAGTCTTCATTTAGCAGGCATACGTCTCGAGGTGTGTCAGCGCATCCATATTGTGTCGAATAGTCTCTGGAGCGTCGAACAGATGGAAATCCTCGGCGGAAACCTAGACCCTCTTCCCGGAGGTGCTACCCCGCACTGGCAGTCGATCCTGCGGAAATATGACGCGAACGTACATCGCAGGTTCAAGATCACAGGTACAAGGGTGTGGTGGATTCTCTGAAACTTGGGAGGCAGTGAAACGGGCTTCTGTAGAGTGAACTGGAGACGAGTCTGAAGTTGTCAATTCTACGCATTTTTTCTGGTTCAGTGTGGTTTCGTGTGTTGAAATCTTGAGCAAGCATATTTCAAACCGTGTGAAAGCTCGAGGTTGCATCAGGACCGGAACTTGCCGCGACGGTGGACGGGCGCAAATTCTTGACCTGGAAATCATGCTTCGCTTCATGCCTCGTACGCAGCTGGACGGTCCCCAAGAGAACAAACTCATTTTCCGAGGCTGCGCGAGAGTCTTCTGAATGATGTGGATGCAAGCCTGTCTTTTGCTTCCTGAATCCTGCCAAATTTTCAATCTGTTTCTTTGTCGCTCTTTCTCGTGCTTCCCTCGTTTCTCAACAAAATTGCAAACGATGTCAGGTGCTCGTCTCCTTTCTATCCTCCTTTGACGCTGTGGTTGGCGTTTGGCAGGTCATGTGCACACGAAGTTGAGCCTTGACAGCTGCCTTGACCCTATCTCGACGGCCTGAGCCAGTCGCAGCGGACGGCCATGGCCATTACTGACGCCCCAGAGCCGCCGCCATACATCAATGACTCGGTTGCGGAACGGCCGGCCTCCCGCAGACACGAGGAATATTATTTTGAGGATGGGAATATGGTGATTCAGGTGCGTGCGACGGTGAAAATGGCAAGCCGTAGCTAACGCACTTGCGTACAGGTCTCCGGGATTCTATTCAGATTAGACGGCACACTGCGGCGGCACTCGAAGGCCTTCCCCGTCCCACCAGTGTCGCTGTTCGACAAGGTCGGTGATGGCGCAGACGATGAGCATCCACTTGTTATTGAGGGCGTGGAGAGCGCCGACTTTGAGCGCCTGCTTTGGATTGTGTACCCTCCGTGCGCCCGGCGTTTTTTTCTTTCTTATCGCGTGATTTATGCTCCCGCAGCGTGCTCGGTCAATGCAAAGCCACGACCCCGCGCGACTGGACCGCGATCCTCGACCTCGCGACACGCTGGAAGTTCGCCGACATCCGCGACCTCGCGATCCGGGAGCTCGGCGCGTTCGAACTGGACCCGGTCGAGAAGATCGAGCTCGCGCACCGGTACCATTTGACGCGCCAGTGGGCGTACGGTGCCTACGTTGCGCTGTGTGCACGCCCGCACGCGCTCGATGTCATCGAAGGGCGCCAGCTTGGGATTGAGACGACTGTGAACATCGCGTTTGCGAGGTGAGTCGCGTGTCGGGCGTTGAATTGCGACTGACCGGGTTCTTGGCAGAGAGAAGCTGGACAAGTGGGGGAGGAAGAAGCCTGACGAGGTGAAGAAGGTGGTGGCGGAGGTGTTTGAGGTTACCGAGACCTAGGTTCTCTGACTGTATTTCTAACTTTCTTTTCGTCAAGTGTACATGGATGGATTAATCACTCAATTGCAAAGACCCAGAGTATTTCGAAGTTGCGGAACAGCATGATTTTTACCCATGACTGGTAGCACCAGCCGATTCAAGCCCCAGCTCAAACTTCCAGAACCTCTCCCAAGCCTCCTTCCACTTTTCTCCTTCAGCTCTTCCAGCCAATCCTTGACTTTCATCGGCTCGTCCCCTTCAATCATCAACACACCAATTCGCCATGATCGTTGGTGCCAGAATCAACGAGACCTAGTTCTGAGAATATCGGCGACATCAGAATTCGGGCCTCCCTCTCCAGTCCATCTGTTCGCCATCGCTTCCGCCATCAGGGCGAGGGTCAAGGCATCGTTCCAGCTGACATTGTCGAGCAGTCCATCGTGGCAAATGCTGAAGGCCTTGTCCAGCAAGTCCTGAAATCCGCTCGCTGGTCCCATCTTGCGTACCATGCGGGCAAGCATGATCGTGTGTTTGGTCATGACCGTTTCCAATGATCGAATGGATTGCGCGAGCGGCCGTTCCCTCAAACGGCGCGCCTCGTCGAGTAGCTGTGCCTTGCGATCGCGGTCTCCCGTGGAGCGAAATTGTTCGTAAACGACCATAACCCCCAAAGTAACGACGACTTTGCGGCGACTGCGGGCTCCTCGTCAGTAAATGCATATGCCTTCCCGCTAGTTGCGCTGTCAAGGACCTCAGTCAGGAGAGCTTTTGATGCTTCACCGTCGTCGCGAATTCTGTGGTGCGCCTGGGCAAGTTGCGAGCGCATGGGGGCACCAGAGTCTAAAGTATCAAGGAAGTTGATCACCTCCTCATAAATTTTGACCAGGAACTCCTCCTCGCCACATCGTCCTGCAGCTTTTTTGAAACTGCTGTGATCTCCACGGTCTTCGCTATAGCGCCGTGTCATTTACGCCACGCGCTCCAGCGGACTGCTTGATCACGTTTATTAGCTCCGCATCCGAACCCTTGCTAGCGTAGACGGCGAACTCTTCGCGCAGCGCATTGCCCGGGGTGAGTATATGCGGGTCTGCCGTCCGAGCTTGAGCATATGCTGCCGCGGACTCGAGCTTGCCCATGGCCACCTCATCTTGGCGCGTGTATTGAGAGGCTCCTTCTTGACGTGCTCGCTGTCGAGCATAACAAACTGAGGGAGATCGCTGTGAACGGGAAGAAGGATTGGCTCAGGATTGGCTTAGTGAGAGAGCGTCTCATTTATACGCCCCACGCGGTAACATGGTCCGTGCCTGGGCGTTATTACGAGACCTGCGCGATTAACGTGGCGCCAAACTGAGCGCCAGCTCGGGTTTGGCGTTCAGCCTCCAGAGCTTCGGTGCATTGGTCGACAGTAGGCCAGGAGCGCAGCGAACAAGTTGTGTGGCTGTACTGACCAAAGACGGCCAAAGAACACTACGCCTGCATCCCGAATAGGCAATTCGGCTTGCGTGACGATGCGTGACTGGGGCTGTGTTGCCCCTTGGCTCTACATCTCATGTGCGGGCGATTCAGTTTACGCTTGGACGTGAGTCTCATTCTTTTTCGACCTATCAGAGCCTCTCGAAAGTATCTTGGTGTTGTAGCCCGACGAAATCCAGCAGCTCAATGGCTACGACGCGTCCGTTAATGAATGGGAGCGACGCGACGCCTTCGTGCCGCGTTACAACATCGCCCCCCACACACAAGCCCCTGTCATACGCCGGCGCGCTCACAACTCGTCGAACCTTGTTATGTCGTCCATGAAGTGGGGGCTGGTGCCCCACTACAGCAAGTTCGAGGACAAGACGCTCAACACGACCAACGCACGCGCCGAGAACCTTGCCGACGGTGGCGGCATGTGGAACAGTATCAAGGGCCCGAAGAGATGCGCTGTTGTCTGCCAGGGATACTATGAGTGGCTTACTAAAGGGAGAGACAAGCTGCCGCACTTCGTGAAGCCTAAGGACGGCCGGCTGCTGCTCATGGCGGGCTTGTACGACTCTGTTGTGCTAAGCGGTGCGTGCACTACTATTTGTGCATCCTCTGCTCCTATAGGTTCTCTCGCAGGCGAAACGGAGACGCTATGGACCTTCACGATCGTCACAACTGCCGCGAACTCCTCCTTCTCGTGGTTGCATGAGCGTCAGCCCGTCATCTTGGACACGCCCGAGGCGCTTGACGCGTGGCTCGACACGTCTTCCCAGAAATGGAACCCCGACCTCGTCAAGCTCCTCGCCCCGACGACCTGCGCGCTCGACTGGTGCGTCCTCATTCCTCAGATAAATGTGGTGTAAGTATTGACTTCCCACTAGCTACCAAGTCCCGAAGGAAGTCGGCAAGGTGGGCAAGGAGTCGGCGACGTTCATCGAGCCGGTGGCGAATCGCAAAGACGGCATTCAAGCCTTGTTCAGCAAACAGAAACAAGCGCAGGCGGCCTCTCCCCCGGCCAAGAAGGTGCCCGCGAAGCGCCGCATGTCGCCTGTAGATGGCGATGACGTTGAGATCGTTGATGGCCCATCTTCACCGAAAAAGGTGTGCCTGCGTCGTTACTCCTCGTTTTCTCATTGCTGACGCCGTCAGAAGCCAAGACTTACGCGGAAAGTGGGTTGCTACTCATCTATCTCGAACTCGCTCACTAATCTAATCCTCCAAGCAGAAGACACCTCCGCCCTCAGAGGACGACGACGAGATCGAGATTGTCGACGGCCCTGGACCCTCGACTCCAAAAAAGGTCGGTCGTCTGCTCTCCTACTCGTACTTCCTCTTCCCAACCTCGTTCATGCCACATTAGCCGAAACCCACACCGAAAGTGAGACGATCTGCTCACGTACCTGTTTCTTTTTCCTCATAGCCCGGCATACAGAAAAAGGTGTCGGATAGCCCAAAGACATCGCCGTCTAAAATAACCTCGTTCTTCAAATCTTGACTTTTTGACCATCGGAGGGGTCCGGGATAATATGTATCATAGCTGTATGCTGTATAATTATTGATGTAGTTCAACCAATCTGTACACGCAGTTCGAACCAATGCAGGTTCCGAATGGTCCGATACTGTCCAATATATTCAAAGACTAATGCGCTCTTGACCCGAACCGCCATAAATCATTCGATTTGACTCCAACGCAGGCCGGCACCTGCCCCCGCAGGGGTGATACCCATATGGCATTCACAGCAGTATATCTGAACAACGAAATCCATCCTTGTACGTGAAAGAAAGGAAATGATGATGGACGCGGAGCAGAAGTAGTACTGTATGGCTCGTCCCCATTCCACGCTCTTTCGACGCCACCTCGGCCCCGTCGAAGAAAGGAAAACGGAGATATCTAGTCAGTGTCGCACCAGAATACCGAACTGTCGAAGGTCGCGGGAGGCACCGATGGTTCTTCAATTCCATATTAATATCGGCGCACCACAGAGAACGAGCAAAAACTCACGATTGGGCCCCGCCCCGACTTTGTACGTTAGCGTGTGGATCGGGAAGTAGGTGATCTTCGTCACATCGTCGGGGCTGTCCGCGAAATATATGGTGACATTGATAGGCAGGATGTTGAGGCTCATGCGAATCTCCCCCGGCCCAGATGTCGTTGATGCAATGCCAATGGCATCGACGGTCTCGACGACCATGGTCCTATGGTCGACGCCGTCGCATCCGTTGGTCACCGCGAGGTTGTATGCCCACTTCACCGCCGTGCCGCCCGTGCTGTTCGCCTGCGCGGGAAGAAATGAGTAAACCTGAGATGAGCCTCGTTCCACCAGAACGAAAGACGCACCCAAAGCGCGTCGTCAACGGATTCGGATGCGTTATTATTCGACGACGTCGAAAATGTGGCCGCCCCGACGTTGGCAAAGTTCTGAATGGTGGGTTTATCGGCGTCGCTCCCGTTGTAACTGGCGGTCAAGAAGACCGGATCCTCAGGCCAGTAGAACACGATCTCCGTGTTTGTGTCGTTGGTGAGTCTCCAACCGACTTGGCTCCCGGGAGTGACGCCGACGCCAATGCCGCCATTCACATAGCGGAACCAGGAGCCATTCATCGCTGTAGGAGAACGGGCATCGAAATCAAGAGCCTGCACATTCGGAGGTGTTCACGCGATCGTTCGTAGGCTATATGGAAGACGCACGTCCCAGGGACCCGGACCCAAACCCTGGTATGAGATATCGGTAAAGCCGTCTCTTTTGGGTGTGGAAGATGCTCTCTGGATCGTGGGCGAGGAACGGACCGCTGAGGCCAGAAGAACGAGCGTGGTACAAGACGAAAGAGACAGCATGATGGCGAGACCCAGAGGCGCGGATTGTGCAACCAGCTTCAGACAGTTCCTTGCATGTTGGGCGGAAGCAGATCGGGTGCACTGGTCCAGCGCATGGAGGGGAGGTACACCACACGCACGATCGAGGTTACCAGGGCGCCCCAGAATTCGTATTCGAAAGACGATGACAAGCACTGCTGCACTGTCTGTATTTTCTTCGCCCAACTTTGGCCCAACTAGGTTTTAGAGGGACTCGGAGGAAATTGGCGAGAATTGCAGTCGTGGTCGAGAAGGGAGTTATGCTCAAATCACTACAGTACGCTCAAAGAGCGACGATACATAGTTAAGAAAGTTTCCGAATATGCGTTCATTCTGCATTACATTAGAGGTATAAGGTGGATCATATGGGGGAGAAACGGGCGTTAGGTATTGTCAGGTTAGTCCTTGTATGTGGAAGAAAGGAAAAGAAAGAATATGTGCGGAGCAGAAGTATTATTGTATAGCGTCCTCGTCCTCGTCTTCGTCCCCCTTGCACCCAGTCCCTCCGGGCGTCGAAGAAATAGAAAATATCCAACCCTCATCCGGATCACTGCCCATATCCCTGCGGCGGCGCTGCCCCAGGCGGTAGACTGAAGCCCATCGAATTGCGCGAGTACCGGTTTTGCTGAGTCTGCTGCGCGCCTTGTCCCTGTCCCCCAGCGCTCACAGGCGACTGCGAGGTCGGCCGCCGGGCACTCTGGCGCGCCACGCGACGCACACCACCTTCCGGCCCTGGCACAGGCCCGCTGTCCGTCAGCCGCACCCCACGCCCTCCTGGCCCGCCGCCCCCGCCCCCTGCACCGATGCCTGCACCATTCGGATGCCGCACGGTGGGCGACAACATCTCGGGCTCGTCGTACATGACGGGGCTGTTGCCCGTAATGAACGGGTTCGCGCTGCCGGGCGGCGTCTGGTCCATGCTGGCGCGGTACGACTCCCTGGGCGGGCGAGGTGGCGGCGTAGGCCCGGGCGCATCGTACGAGTCGTCCCATGTGTCTACGGCAGCGCTCTGCGCGCTGGGAATGAGGCGGTGCGCACTCGAGCCCGGGTCGTAGCCGTCCTCGCTCGAGCGCGCGCCGCTGACGGATGTCGACGACGACATGGGGTTGCTCGCGCTGCTCGTCGCGCTCGCGGTGGTGTGACGCGAGACTGCGAGCGGCTGGGGCAGCATAAGGAGCGTGTTGCTGTCACGCCGCCCCCGCGGCGGCGAAGCGTAGCCCGATGCCGACTCGATTGTCGATGACCCACCGTCGGCCGGCTGGTGGAACTGGTCCGAGTTAGACGCGAGGGAGTAGCGGTTGCTGTCCGTCCTGCTCTCATCCGTCAATAAAAGCTCTTCCTTTGAGCGAGAAAGAAAAGTACGCACTTGCGGTTGTAATACTCATCTGAGTCGCGCGACTGCGTCCCGTTCTTCCACCTCCGCTCGCGCTCAAACTCGGCCCAGCGCTTCATCACGATATGCGTCGAGTCAAACTCGCCCTCCTTGTCGCCTGTGTCCGTCTTGTCCCCCTCGATCTTGCGCGTCGCGCCCCACGAGAAGTCGTCAAAATGCCAGAACGCATACGCGGGCAGGATGCCGTTCCATATGGGCAGACTGAGTAGGTAGATCAGCATCCACCCAACGTACGCCCACTTGCGCGAGGTGACGATGATGAGGACGAGCGGCAGCCCGAGCACGAATGCGAGAAGCACGAGCGGGACGGTGGTGTTGGTGTGATGCGGGATGATGGACGCGATGATGAGGTACAGGGTGAACGTGATGGCGGCGGGCAGGACGAGCGTCCCCGCCAGCTCCATGCCGACGACGAACTGCATCGAGAAGCAGAACGTGCCGCAAAGATCGCGCACAAGGACGAGTTCGAAAAGATTGTGGATAGTCGAGTTGATCCAGCGGCGGCGCTGTGACAGCAGAATGCGGAAAGTGTCGGGGACGACAGTCTTGCAGACTGCCTGTGGGCAGAACATGTTCTTGCGCTTGGGGAAGGTTTTGAGCATGAGCGTCGTGAGGTACCGATCCTCGCCGAGGAGGAGCAGATTCTTCTTGTGCAGCGTGTCGACGACGTTCTCCGAGTAATGCTCGACGATGTCGGGGTTGGCGAGGATGGGGACCCAGAAGCCCGAGTCGCCCTTGGGCGCCTTTATGCGGTACATACTGAAGCACCCGGGCAAACAGGTCACACCGCCGAACATCGACTCGAACGCCTTGGTCATATGGTGGGAAATGTAGTACTCGAACACTGCGAAATAAGTCAGCGGAGAGGGGTGAAACAACACAACGGAACGCACCCTGCATCATGGTCACAAACGTCTCCGCTTTGTTGGCAATTTTCGTCTCCCCACAAAGCCCCATAATCTCCTCGTCGTGCACCATACACGACACCATGCGCGTAAGAGAATCGGGGAACACCTTCGTGTCCGCATCGACACACAGCACGAGCTCGTACCGGTCAGGGCTCACGCCCGTTGTCCGCCACAGCGAATTGAAAAACTCATACTCGAACGTCGTCATCCGCTCGTCGAACATGACCTTTTGCAAGAACGCCATGAGCACGATCTGGCTGTCGCGCTTGCCGCGATTCCCCGGCTTGCTCTCGCCTGCCTCGAGCGGGTTCCCGCACTTGGCGACGAGCATGATCGGCACACGCTGTTGCTTGGATCGCTCCGTTGTCGCGTCGTCGTAGGCGTAGTAGCCGGCGTATACCTTGGCCATATTGTGCCTCTTGTGGCCATCCGCAATCGCGACATACGAGTGCGCCTCCACCTCGTTAACGGGGACCACAAACTCCTTCATCATCGTTAAACAAATCTCCGGCGTCGTCTTCTCATTCCCCGCGCCCTTGACCATGCCGTCCGCGATGATCAGAATGAGCTTGTGGCTATTGGGATAATCCGTGGTCGCGAGGGAGTCGAGCGTCGTGCGCAGCCCCTCAACACTCTCGCTGTACGCCGTCACCAGGCAGATCGTGTGCGCGAGCGGGAAGTTGAACGGCTCGTAGTCCGCAGGTGGCTGCGGCACGACGTTGTCCAAGGGGAACGGGCAAGGGTTCTCCGCAAACGTTCCCCGGACAGGAGACCCAAGCACGCCCGTCTCGCCCCACGACATGAGGCTGCGCGAGGCACGTCGGTCCGTCGGCGGCGTGCCCGAGCCGCCCTTGCTGCTCGGCGCAATGGATCCTGCGTAGAGCGTCGAGCGCTTGAAGTTGCTGCTCGACGACGAGTCGAGCGGCCCGTACGCTGTGGTGGGGCGCCGGTTCTCCCCCTGGTGTGTACCCGCGCGCCCCTCCGCGGGGGTGAAGCGCGACGTGTTGGGTAGGAAGGTCTTGCGCTTGTCTCCCTTCCGCAGCCCACCTTTGGACACATTGGGACGGTATCCGCTCGGCGCAGGCTTGTAGATGTCGTTCGTCCACGCCTCGATCTCTGCGCTGCGCTGCATCCTCTGCTCATACGTCTCCTTGGGAAAGTTCCCCAGCTTCTGGCTGAAAAACCACTGGAACATGACCGCCATGGCGAACCGTATGAGTACGACGCCGACGATAAAGATGAGCGAGAGGTACAAGAGGACCTGTGAGGCGACGCAGCCGATCGAGTTAGTGTCGATGAAGCCGATCGTGATCATGTCCTGCAGACAGTGCCCAAGGTTCGCCTGGTTGCGCCGCATGATCGTCATGGTCATGTCTGTATTGAACCAAGTGCTGCCGGAGGCTTTCATCTCGTTGAAGAGCGAGGGGACCGTTATCTGTGAGGGGTCGAGCCAGTCGAGCAGCTCGAGGTCAAGAACAGAGCTGGGCACGTTAGCATTGTTAGCATTGACGAATCGTGAATGAAAGGCGCGCGCACCTCTCGAATACCGCAAGTTTGCGCGACTTGTTCCGCACGTCGTCCCACGTATAGTAAACCTGACCCTGCGGCTTCATTGTGTCCAACTGACCCTTGACCGTAACATGACAGTTCGTTCCCGAGTCGTACGCTGTCGTATTTGGCGAAGTGGTCCCGTACTGGCTAAAGACGTTGCAAGGAAAGTACCAGTCCATGGCCTCGCCCTTGCCCGTGATCTGGCTCGTGTTGGGTTTCGTGATGACCCCGAGGCAGTTCTGGTTGACCTTCTGGAACATGAAGCTGATGTCGTTCCCCGCAATGCCCCAGTTTCCGACAAAGAGCGGGTTCGTCGTCCCATCGAACGTGCTGCCCGCGGCGGGGTGGTGGAACGCGCCAAAGTCGTAGTCGTAGCCATTGATCACAACGGAGCCCTTGCCGATGTTCGTGTCACCGATCGCGCCGCCGTGAAAACGATTTGGCGGGGTGCCGCACACCGCCTGGGTGAAACCAAAGGTGATGAACCCGACGACGGCCATGAGAGAAGCGACGATGCTCATCAAACCCATCTTTTCGCGCCACGCACGCTGCTGCTCGGGGGACTTGAGGCCGCACGCACGCATCATAGGGGTTGGAATGAGGAAGGTCAGGAGGTAGCAGTAGAGCATCCAGGGACCCTTGGGACCGGGGGCATAATCGCCGAGACAGCTGCGGTCGCGTTTTGCTTGTGCTTGTGCTTGCGCTTGCTCAGGTGTGGGGTTGAGAGGTGCGGCGGCGGACGAGCGCTTTCTACGGAGAGTAGCGCGTTTGAAGAGGGCGAGACCAGATTCGTGCACATCCTCCTCTCGGCCAAGTAGTGATTGACCACGTCGGAGGGCTTGCCGTTGAGGGTAGTTTCCAGTGGCTAAAAGATAATGAACATCAGTACAATGAAAGAGAGATGTAGATCGCAAGCAGAAGTAGAAAATGACATCGATATAAATCCTTCGTCGCCGGTCCGCCCGCGTAAGCAGTCGATACGGATACCGCCAGGCAGCGCCTCAAGATATGGCGAACAACCCAGAGTCCGTTTTTTTTCGAATCGGCGAAGTGAATGACATCACTGGCACTGAAATCTCGTTTTTCCACATGAATAATTCGAGGTTTCTCCCGGATGCCCAGAAGTGAGGGCGCTTATTACCCCAGGCGGCCCGTTGACGGGAGATTCATCCCTATGCAAGAGAATGGCCTTCTTGCGGAAAGGAATTCGCCTTTTGACCTCGAAATAGAAAAGAGGGCGGACGTCGACGTGGGAGACGGACGCTGCCTGGGCATGTCGATGCATAGTCCGGGGTAAAGGGTTCCCAAGCAAGCTCTCAATGCTTCGCAGTGAGGAGCTCCCCATACATGTGGCGCAGATTGCTTGGGAACTCTTGTCGGGGAATAGATACTGTCATAGGTCTCGATCGACGTCCTCCCACTCGCAAAGCTCCTCAAAAACATTGAAGTGCGGACATTGTCCCCAATCCAGGCCGAAAAAAATGCAGGAGAAAATAGAACAAATAGGATACGCACTGGAAGGCATCATGTTTATTCGCCCCTGCCCCTCCTGCTCGAGCTGCGCGACCTGGTTCCGGTAGTGCCACTGGCGATGCCCTGGCTCGATCTTCTCCCTGTCCGGGCGCACGAGGCTCTTCTTTCGCAAGACCCGGTCGTGGTCGCCACCCTCGAGGTCGCCTGCGGGCTGGTACGCGGACTGGAAGTTGCTACGGTTGCGCATGTTGTCGAGGGGTGCCTGGCGGTCACCCTGCTCCGTAGTGCGAAATTGGACATTGCCACGGGAGCCCTCGTTCGGGAGAAAAGGGCGGTCGGGGTATCCCGGGGGTGCGGGGGACTGGGAGGACTGGCGCGGGCGCGTCTGGCGCGGCGGACGGTCCGCTCGATAGTCCATGGTTGGTGGTGGAGAGCAAGCGGCAGCCTTTCCCCTTTGGGATCGTTATTAATCTCGAAAAGAAATATAATTATCATAATCCGCTGGAAATTCCGCCACAAATTTCCCCCTCGCACGCTATACTCTACACAGGCCATCCAAGCCGCTCTCCCCGCAGACTGCCCAGTTTTTCCTCTTTCTCCTTGCTTTCTCCTGAGCATACGGAAGAAATGTCGTAGGCGTATGTGATGATTACCACGATGAGATCATCCTCGATTGATTCAAATTCTCCCCCGATTGGCCTCACGACTCCCACATGTGTGGGTGCCAACGACGCGGGAGTGCCGAGTCCGTTGTCCCCTCGACTGAGGGTCTGCACACTGGAAAACCGTACTTACTTAATACTTGAAGTTACAGTGGGCGTTCTGTAATTAGCCCCGGCAGTCGAGGTGCCCGAACTCGGGGGATCTACCGGCGGTGCGGGCTCGCAGCAAGTCGCAGGACGGCGACCTTCTTCCGTGTCCGTCGTGTTTTGCTCCCAATGATCGCAGCAGGCGCCGAAAGCGGAACAGACGTTCATCTTCCTACAGCAGAATTTTGAAGAAAAGACTCGGAATCCTAGCTGCCTGCTTCCTGCTGTGATTGGTGCCATGCTCTCGGATTCCGAGCATTAGGAAATTCAAGTTGCTTGCTTGCGTCTGCCTGCGTGCCGAATCCCGTGGTACGGTGGGCGTCTCGGTCAAGAATAGATTTGAATGGATTTAGACGCGGAGGATGTCGAGCAAATATAGCCTCCGTGGGACTAGAGTCGCTTGAGATCATTGTTGGAGCGGGAGGCGGAGAGGCATTCACGGCGGCGATAATACACACCAGTGAGGCGGTTATACGGCGGACTGCCCTCCAATGATGCTCCACTACAGGGCGAATTATGTGTCGATCACAACGCAGGCGAACGGCGGTATGCTTGAGAATCCGCATCGGCATCGAGTTCGAAGGACGAAAGACGAGCTTGAGGGCCGCATCGGCATCGGCGTTGCACGGTCTTGGTAGGAAGAGTACGAAGCCCGCGAAAGAATGTTAAATCGGAAGCATTCGAAGTCGTGTAGAGGAGCTCGCACAGCTGTACGTTTTGTCGCGTAACAGGAGTTTGGATGCAGATGAATCAAGTCCAGAGCGCGTTGAGAGACAGCAGGATTGGGGCGCAGACCCTCTCCAAAGCCGCAGACAAGTCCGAAACAGGCTTGAAAGCCTTCGAAAGTCGGATGGGTTACAGGGATTCTGCTGGCGATTAGGAAAGCAAGAAAGAAACGTATTGCAACTCTGGGTCCTGAATCGAACTTGACGCCAAGTTGTCACTTGAAGGGAGCTCGAGAGCAGGACATGTTGTCATTCGCACTCGAAACATGGAGTTACACAGGCTGAGTTGCAATTTCGTCGCCGCGGCGTAGGATTCATTCAGGCAAGAAGTTCATTATATCCTGTTGGTCTCGAGCCGGTAGTGCGGTGACGTCCAGAGCATTGTCCAGAGCACTTTTAAACGCGGCGATGACTACGGGTCGACTGACAAGTTGCGAATCAGATTAATCGAAGCCCAGATAGATATCGCGGCGCCGTAGAATGGACAGAGGGAATTTGGGAAATGACCTGATGGAGTTGAAAGCAAGTTGAAAGCAAGAAGAGACTTCGGGAATCACCCGGCACCGAAGCATCGTGATCGCAATAGCGGGCCGAGCGGTAGCCAAAATTGAAAACTCAACCTCGACTCGGAGTCGCTTCAAAGACGCAAGACCAACTCGCCTGTTTTACACAGTAGCAATGTATTCCGAGTCGAGCCCTTTCTAAGCTTGACGACCCTGATCTGGAGAAGAAATTGTCAAATGAAGCGTCCCGCGCAGCGCTAAACAACTACTGGTAGAATTATTAATTAAACCGCACTCTCCGCAAATCGGCATGTTCTCCTGTACGAGAAGGGAAGAGGAAGGACGTAAGCTCAAAGTCAATAGTAGAAAGAATCACCACAAACTACTACCGTGGTTCGAGTGAGGCATCGGGAGGCGATGGTTGTATTCTGTAAGTATGAAGATACCAACGAGAGGAATATGAGGTCTTTTTTCATTCTTTATTCCCAGTCACAATCCTCACTCCTTAGTTTTAGGGTACCCCAAAGGTCTCAGTCCGTAGTTTCAGTGTCAGTGTAGTCGCAAGTCACCGAGATCAAGATCCCGACGGGTCCGGGTTCGAAGTCAGATGACTGCCTTTTTAAGGCAGTAAACCGTAGTCCGTGGGGACGGGCATCAGCCGATCCGAAAGTGGCAGCTTTGGTTGTGTTTGGTTGGCAGTACGCACCGGTTCCTGTTTTACAAGGACGATATCATCTTGTCTGTCTACTATATACTAAATCTGAGTCGGCCAACTTGCTCAAAGTATCGAAAATATCAGTGCCTTCGCGGCGGATGTGATTTTATCCCCGCATATCTGATATGAGAGCTAATTTATGAGCACATTGAGCAGTATCTCTGCGCTCTCAAGAAGATTTTGCAAATCGGGCGCGAAGGCGTTGTAGGGCAATGATTCGGCCACATTTTCTCCCATGGGACGAAAAAAATCTGTCCAAAATTGAAATAGTTATCGACATTCTACCTTCACGCAGTGAAACACACCTGTGACATGGGAGCACACAAAGGTTCAGCCCAATTCCTGCCCTACATCCTTCCAAATGATGTTCTGCATCTCTTCAAAGGGTAAACCGGTCCAAAGGTGTGGAACAAGAGAGCCTTGGTTGGGGGGCATCGGTCCTTCACGCTGTAACCTGTGAAACGAAGCGCGACACACGAACGTAGAAGACAAGAGAATCAATCTTATGTAAGGCAACAAACATGGGTATACAGGACATATTCTAACACACCCCCTCGCGCGAAGTCCGAATTGAAGAGCTAATCCTGCTGTTTTCCACCACGTCCTCGATGTCCACGTCGAGCCTTTTTCTTCGTCTTTTCCTGCACCCCCTTGAACTGAGAACGGGTAGGCGATGAGTCGGGAACGGAATGTTTGGGGCGCGAAGGAGGACGATCGTCGTCGGAATCGTCGGAAAGGATGTAGAGATCGGGACAGTTGCCATCCAATGTAGTGGGGAGAGCAACATTTTCTTCATCGTCCGAACTGTTCAGCGAAAGAACTCCAAAATCGGTGGCACCAAAGTCGGCGGCACCAGCATCGTGTTTGGACGTCAGTAACTTGGCTTTGACGTCGTCAGGCATGTCGGCGACGCAGCGACGAGCGACGTGGCCAGAGCGGCCACAGCGATGACAGACACCGTCCTTCTCCTTGGAGTTGCCCCAATCAAATTCACCCTTCCCCCCTTTCCGAGCAGCCATCGCCTCGCTCTTCACCATTGGTTCGTCATCTTCTTCCTCCTCCTTCTTGATCGATTGCGCAACATCCTTCGAAAGTTTCTCCTGTAGTTCGTGAGCCTTAATAGCGGAGATCAAGGCGGGGAGTTTCGGGAATGGAGTGGTGTTTGAGAGCGCAGAGCGGATGGATGAGAACGATGGATGAAGGCGCAATAAGATGAGGTCAGCGATGTCGCCGTCCTTGAGTTCGTGTCCGATGGCCTTGAGTTGGCGGGCTACGGAACGAACGGCCTCGATGTAGACACTGACGGGCTTTTTGGGGTCGTGGCGAACAGAGTATAGCTCGTTGCGGAGCGCAAGGCGGAGGGCGGAAGAATCCTTCTGGTACTCATCCTTCAAAAGGGTCCACGCCTCAACGCCGGTGTCGACATCCGCGATGACACTGCGGTAGTCAGCGTTGATGAGAAAATAGAGCATGGAGTACGCGCGCTCGTTGTTCCGGTTCCACTTCTCTGCAGCGTCCGCATCCGATGTTGGTTTCTTCTTCTTCCCACTCACTATGTCCCAGGTTCCGTCGAGCTGGAAGAAGACCTGGATGTCCCTGCTAAACGAACTCCAGTTGGCACCATCAAAGGCGTCGATACGCGCGAGAAACGGATTGTTGGTGGTGGACATGATGAACGGCGTAGAGAGGAAAAAACGGTGATGGAAATGAGTGGCAAAGGGGTAATATGGTATATTGCGGGGAGCCAAACTGCGCTCAGGCTTCCGTGAAGGAGCAGCTAGCGTCTACAGCCTGGTGGATAACCCCAGGGAGCCAAACTGCGCTCGTGCTTCCAGAAGGAGCAGCTAGCGTCTACACCCGAGTTTCGGAGTAACACCAAAACGACACAAAAGACGCAGATACGGGGGCCGGGGCCCTATAACCTGTGAAACGAAGCGCGACACACGAACGTAGAAGACAAGAGAATCAATCTTATGTAAGGCAACAAACATGGGTATACAGGACATATTCTAACATAACCTCGGTTATTTGGTCAATTTTCCACATACCCCTATATTCTTGCGGGCAATGTTGCTGCCATTCGGCCCATTTACAGTGTCTTCGTGCCGGAATTTGCAATTTCCCCCAATATCCCGAGCAAGATTGTAAACATTGGGGGAATTGGTGTACCAGATGACATAATCGGAAGAAATTTGAGGATTCAGCACGGAGAGGCAACGAAGAATGCAATTCCGGACGATTTCGTCCGCGAAAGCTTTGGGCTTCCATGAGTTTTGAAGCAACAATGAGTGCTTTTGTGCAGTTGATCGTTGCGTGTGACAGGTGTGACACAACGGTTGTGCTTGCGATTCTGGGCCCCAAAATGGCTTTTTCTCATCGATTTGTGGTTTGAATAATCCGCTTTTGACAGTGATGTTGCATGGCTCTCTATCGCGATATTCCAACGGGGCTTGACCTCACATCTGTCATGGAACTCAGCGCAGTAAGGCGATATCCGTCGATTCTCCTCGAATTTGGAGAAGGTTTTGCGGCGCCCATATACTTGCAAACAAAATACGTGTTTTTTATCTTTGGCTCGAGTCCGTAGAGGGTTCGTGGAAGCCAGAACACGAAGGAACATCACTTGGAAAGCCGCAATTGAGAACAAATATATACAAAGCTGGCGGATCAACCAAGGGCGGTGCCCGTCCCCATAGACTAAGTCCGTACTCCTCAGTCTTGGGACACCGACACAGAATAGCTTGGTTTAGGGCTCTCTTGACGGACTACAAGCTTTCATATACACCGAGCCATTGGCAACTCATTTGGGCGGTTGACTTGCCGAAGCGGCACTGATGTCCTAAACAGGATATCAGCCCCTGTGTTCGACTTATCTGCCTTGCAAAATTCTCTCCGCACATGGCAAGAGCAATCGAAGTTAGTGTGCCTTCCTCCCAAACCTTCTGAAGTTTAGACAACACAATCACCTCGAGAAAGGCTCGCTGGCCAGTAAAATGGGTGGAACATACCGGCACACCGTTATCATGTATGCAAGGCTTTGGAGATTATTACTGTAAGCATTTTTCATTACCGTAAACTCTCCTTAGAGCCACTGGGGCCTGGTTTTTTTTTTGAAAGCATTCGGTGCACCTTGCTTAACGATGAGTGGGCGAGGAGCAATTTGATTGATCTTAGGCGTGTGGGAATAATCTAGTGGCTGTAATGCCGAGCGTGCCGAGATCAAAGAACGCGATCTCCAGGTCTCTAGTCTCAAGTCCCCGCAGTTGTGGAATTTGAAGCATGGACTTGAGACTGCGGAAAAAAGTGATTCTATGGAACTCGGACTAAGGACAAAAATAAGTATGATCTGAAGTCCTGGACCTCGCACAAAACGTGTGAATAAAGAACGATAAATAATGCCATAGAGGAAGAAATGGCATGGGCTATATTGCATGCAGTGAGTTGTCATGGTGTAAGCGGGGGTCGATAAACCAAACGGTAAATAGAAACGGTTTTAACGTTCAAGTTTGCGGTTGTAAACGAAAAGAGACGGCGGTTCAAACGGAATTGATTATCTCTGGATACAATGCATCGCCAGAGCCAGCAGGTTGTCGATCTAAGGCTCTTGACCCATGTCGCAGGTTTTTGTCCGCAGGGGTTCGAACATCAAAGAGAACTCTTGAACTGATCGCAAGAAGGTGTGGGAAATCAATATACGATGCTGACATAATCCATCACTAACCCTTTCCTTTCGCAGCGCCGTCAAGACTCCTCACGGTGAGCCCAGTTCCCTCAATTCTGCCCGTTGGAGTACATCGACGGAGTCCTGCCGTCCCTGGTTTTCGAATGACACTGGATTCGGGGAATTTGGATGGTCCAAGACTTGGATGCACTCGGTTTATTCGGGATGACACGCTGGCGCCGGAATTTTTTGTGGGACCTTTGCTGACTTGTTTTCTCCGTCTTTCGCTCCCTTTTCCAGATGGTACGTATCCCGCATGTTTCTCCGCTGCCCTGCAGAGCTGACTTGTCTTGCGAGTGTAGAAGGTTGAGATCGACTCATTCTCCGGCTTCCGTATCTACCCCAGCAAGGGCAAACTCTTTGTTCGCGGCGACAGCAAAGTGCGCAACTATACGTTCCTCCTAAACCCCGCTCATCCTATCCAATCCGCCCAGGTGTTCCGCTTCGCGAGCTCCAAAAACGCGTCCCTCTTCCTGCAAAGGAAGAACCCCCGTAAGATCGCATGGACGCAGGTGTACCGTCGCATGCACAAGAAGGGCATCACGGAGGAGGTCGCCAAGAAGCGCTCGCGCCGGACCGTGAAGCACCAGCGTGGTATTGTCGGTGCTGACCTGGCCGCCATCGCTGCCAAGCGCAACCAGACCGCCGCTCAGCGCAACCAGCTCCGTCTCGCTGCCATCACAAAAGCAAAAACGGAGAAGAAGGAGAAGGAGGTCAAGAAGGCCAAGGTCCGTGTCGTTGTCCGCTGACTGCCTCTCCGTGTCTTATTCTTTCTTTACATCTAGCCTGCACGCGCGGCTGGCTCCTCTGGCCCCAAAGTCTCGAAGCAGCAGATGAAGGGCGGCAAAGCGTCAGGGCGGTGAACGTAGATAGTCACCCTCGTTTTGTTATGGCCATGCTCTATGCCTTGTCGATGCAAAAACATCTCCGACCTATGCTCTTCATCCCGCACAGACCACGTACATGCCAGTTGAGGCGCTTGACCTCCAGCCGTGACGCCAAGGACCTTACTTCGAGCTTGCAACGTCCGGTGCGGCCTGTTACTTCGTAAATATAATTATAACATCCACCCTTGTGTGAATTTACACTGCGGTGAGTGCTCCCGAATAATGGATCAAAACGCGTGTTAGGCAGGAAGTAAAAGAGCTGGACATTGAATTCGGTCAGCGGAGTGTCAGCGGCGAGCAAGCGGCGAGAACTGAAATTTCCCGTCACGCAGTCACAGCGAACAGCCACCGTTACCTCTCCGCTTGCGGCGTGACACCGACTCTGCTTTCGCTTCCATGTCCGAAACCGCACAAGAAATTCAGGCCGTTGCGGTCGTCGCCCCCAAAAAACAAAAGAAGCTAAAACCTGCGCGCAAGCAGGTTAAGCCTGGGGATGTCGTGAAGACGGAAGCACCGCAGACGGGAAAGGAATACAGTATGTTTCTTTGCGTGTCTGGTCCGCACAGTCTAATCCAAATCTCGTCAGACATCTGGTACAACAAGTGGGCCGGCGGAGACCGTGAAGACAGCTACTCAAAGTCCGTGATGTCCCTGTATTTATACTCAGGCAGCTAACATATACGCTCAGTAAAGTCAAGTCTCAGACCCGCTGTAATATCAAGCGCGACTCCGGCCTTACGCGTGCAAACGTCACTGGTATCAAGTACACCTGTCTCTATTTCGCGCGTGGATGTTGTCCGTACGGCTGGGAGTGCGAATACCTGCACATGCTTCCCGATCCCGACGACCAGCTCCCTGACAGCTCCAAAGACTGCTTCGCGCGCGACAAGTTCTCGGACTATCGAGATGATATGGGCGGTGTAGGCAGCTTCAACCGACAAAATCGGACACTCTACATCGGTCGGATAAAGGAGACAGGAAATGGTTTGGACACAGAGGAAGTCGTTATGCGTCACTTCAAAGAGTGGGGCCAGATTGAGCGAGGTAGGTATCTACGTCTTCTATGCCAAGGCATACCCGCTAACCTTACATTGTCCCAGACGACTCGGAAACGGGGTGGGCCGTCAAAGTCCTCCAGTACCGCAGCGTCGCGTTCGTGACGTACGTCTCCGAGCTTCACGCGCAGTTTGCCAAGGAGGCGATGGCATGCCAGTCACTGGATAACGACGAGATCCTGAACGTCCGCTGGGCGACCGAGGATCCGAACCCGGTCCAAAAGGTCGCAGAGAAGCGGCGCCTTGTTGAGATGGGTCAGGAGGTGATCAAGGCCAAGATCGACCCCCGCATCGTCGACGCGATGCGCACCGTGCGCGCGCTGGAGGACGGAGATGTGCTCGACGAGGACGGGTACATACTTGACGAAGAGGATGTCGAAGACGACGGCTCTGGTCAGCCAGGTGCGAAGCGGCGGCGCTTGGAGGCACCACCACCGATGCAGGACGAGGAGCCCCCTCAGCCGAAGGGCCTGCTAAGTGCTGACACGCTGGAGGGCTTGAAGTACTTCGCGGAGATCCGGAAACGGAACGGTGTCCCTACCGCTCCTCCGACGCGAGCCGTTGCGCCAGCACCGTTGAAGGAAGGGCTAGGACTAGGGGATTATGGGAGCGACGACGAAGATTGAGCAGCACTGTGTATATTACTGTGATGTACAGGGTCCATGGTGGCTCGAATATATATTGACAATTTTCATTCGTCATAACGAAATACATGTTTAATCCCGTCCTCCACCACTGCCTTCCGCTTCTTGCAGACCCTCGTGAAGGGAGAGATCAGCGATACGCCTAGCTTCCGCCGCAGCGTCCTCGTCCTCCTGCTGCCTCCGGTACTTGGTGATATCCCAGTCGTCCGAGGCGTCTCCTTCATCCTCATCCTCGAACCATTCGGGATTGTATTCGAACTGTGACGAAGTCAGTCAGAAGAGCTCGAGAAGATATGTATAGATAAGAATATGGGGCACGCACAAGATCTTTGCCACTCATGCCTGTACTCTTGCCAGCGGAGCTGTGCTGCTCCTTCGCCTTGCGGATGGCCTCCTGCTCCGCCGTCTTCTTGTCCATCCGCGTCTTCTTCCATATAGCGAAAGATTCAGGAGTCACTGGAGTCAGGTTGGTGCCGAGTTTGTGCCGCTACGACGCGTCAGAAAAGTGAGGCGATGGTAGTATAGATCGGCATACCTCCACCTCGAGGAACTCCTCCAAACTTATCACTTTGGCCTTGGCCGCCTCTTCAGCCGCCTTTCGCTGGGATTTTAAGACAAATCCTGGAGGCAGGGCATGTCGGTATTGGCACTGGTCGCCGTTAGGGCATTCCCAGAACCAGCCAAATCTGAGGAACAGTTTAGACGTGAGGATTAAGGAAGGAGCATGAGCCGCACTTCTGACTTTCGATCGCCTGAATGAAATGCTTGCACACGATCTGCGAAAAGCGCGGTTAAAAGGCGGGGTGTATTGAGCGGCATGCTCAGACGTACATCTGTCGACGTGCGAGGGTTTCCGGCCTTCGAGAGAACAACCTGGGCCAATTTCTCTTCATCCCACTTATCCATAGTATCTGGAGCAACATTATATAGACACGCATGAGATGGGAAACGGATACCACGTACCAGCAAGCTTCTCCTCTCGACTGTCCTCGTATAAGTTCTTCTTCTCAACCTTCCGGTCGACATTGGGATCGTGGCTGAACTTGCACTTGTTTCCCTTCTCGCAATGGCCGGCCTTGAAAAACACACAGAGCACCGTTTTGGGATCGACACCGAATGGCACTTTTTGCGTTTGGACGGGGCGAAGGAGGAGAGCCTCCTCCTTCTTGCGCTTCTCCTCTTCCAGTTTCTCCTTCGCGCGCATCTGCTGCTCCTTCTCCTTCTCGACGGTTGCGCGGGACTTGCCCGTGACCGCGGCCTGCGCATGGATTCGTGCTACCTCCTGCTTGACCTTGGCAGATTTATTTTTCTGGGAGACCGGGACACTAGAGTGAGATTCGTCCTGACAACTGGGACTCTGGACCAACGTTTTTCATGCCAAACGTCTGGATGCCTTGGTCAGTCAGTGCCCTTCGGGGTCGGCAGGAGAATCCCAGGTCACCTTGTCATCCTTGACCTTGGAGGAGCTCCCCTGGGGGGCTTGCTTCTTGGGCGGCATTTTAGCAGGAAATTGACGACGACGGTGAGGGCTTGGAGCTGGGCGTGACAGAGTAACACCGTGACCTTCTTGATTCTATACTCCCACCACGGTCCACAAGAAGTTCGCAACCTTATCTTTCCAAGTACAGCATTGAGTCCTGAACGCTGGGCGCGCTCAGTACCGACTCTTGAAACCTTTCGATGTGACTTCTGTTGAACCATGGACTGTTAAATTCCGCGATTCGCAACACGCTCGCCAACACATATCTGTGGTCCGTGCATCCCTGCGCTCCTGGTCCGTGCGCTGTCTCTCCGGGATAAACACCATTTCAATCTTGTCCCGGTCCTCCTCCATCGACTCTGGCCAACCGGCTCATGTAGATCAAGTGTAGTATCTGTTCTCTATAGTCTAACAGCTATAACGGGGCCAAACTTGAAGCCCCCTGATGGGTCCAGTATTTTTGGTTTCCCTCTCGAGCTCGGTGCTGGCTCTGTGAGTTGCTGTGCTCTGCTCGCAGAGCCAGCCTCAGACTAGTGAATGATGATCGTTGGACCATACCGCTGCACTGTCGGCCTGCGTAACTTCTCTTTCCGGGGTGTACGTATGTGCGCGTTTCTTTGACGGTCGCAGGATGGCAACGGATTCTGGCGGAAAACGGAAGTTCTTCGTGCCCGACGATGGGCGTTTTGTCTTTACCGTGATTTGCCTGCCACTGAAATCCGTTGGCCAAGCGTATTCTCTTCATTACCTCTGGGTCCTTTCGGGTCTTATCGTGTCTGCTTGGGATCTGTACGTGCACTGTCGAAATCGAAGTCTTGAACTCATGTGGCCAGTTTTGCTCTTTTTACGAGTCTTTATTCGATTTTGTGGTTGAAGACTGCGGTTCCAGGTTGGCTGCAATCCTATGCGCAGGTCCCTAACCAGACTGAAACGGTTAACATCCGACCGGCATTCCATCGTGTAATCCTCATGACCTCTCTAGCTTCCGTCTGCGTTCCTTTTATGCCTTTCTACTTGCTCTGGGTCTAGAACGCCTCTTGATTGCTTGGGACGTGTCAATGGATATGTTGTGCAATTACTACTGTCGCCGTTCTTCTGTCTGGAGGCCGGCTGAGCTTCAGGCGCGCGGTCGATGTTCACTGGGTACGTCCAAACAAGCCCCGTAAGCAAGCGCGCCCAAAACATGACATCGGTGAGAGCAGGGGAGTGTGTAAGCTGCTTATCCTACGGCCCGTTTAGTCAACGGGCCGTCCCTGTGCGGAGCCAGTATTTAAGAAGCCTGTGCCTCCAATCTCAACAATAAAATGGCAGACTTCTCTACTCCGTTGAATGTTTCCATAGTCGGTGCGGGTATTGCTGGGCTCGCAGCCGCCATCGCACTTAGGCAAAACGGGCACGTCGTCCAGGTCTATCTACGCATCTTCCTTGTGGTTGTATTGTACTTATAATGCTTCCCCCAGATTTTCGAATCATCCGAGAACAAAGGAGAAATCGGTGCGGCCCTCGGGGTGCCACCGAACGCCTCGCTAGCCCTGGACCACCTTGGGGTTTTGCGTAAGAACTTGAACGCGAATCTATTTTTGGGTGTATGTTCAACTTTTCGTGAAGCCGTGCATTCTGACGATCTTGTAGACTATGGGCTTCGATCCTGTGACCGGAGAGGGTGCAGGACAGGGCTGGTCCACCCGGAGTCATGAAAAGAACCCGGTGTGTCTTCAGTCCTGGTCGAAGTCTATCTATGCTAAGCTTGACAAAGGCCATGTGTGTTCATCGGACTGATCTGTACGAGGAGCTCAAGCGCCTTGCGATAGGTGAAGGCCAAGGGCCTCCCGCGAAACTGCGTCTCAGAGCCAAGGTTTTGGCGTGCAACCCCGAGGAGGGAACAATCACATTGAATAACCAGGAGGTTGTTCACGCCGATCTCGTTCTCGGCGCTGACGGAATTCATGTAAAAAAAACCCAGTTCCTCCTTCTAGCCTTAGCTAACACGCCTTTCAGTCAATCGTCCGTACGTACTCGGCGCTGTGCAGAACCCCATAGATTCCGGTTGGTCGTGCTTCCGCGCCCTGTTCGATGATGGCGCATCATAGTCGCGCCGCTTCAAGTTCACAAGCAACCTCAAAGCAAGGTCACTCTTCTGAAATGCGGACGAATTTGCAAATACGAGCTGCCCTTCCACCTGACTCGCACAGATACAAATTGTGGGTGTGCATATTTTCCGCACGGTATCTCAGACTCAGAGCACGATCAAACACAAGTGATCGCTTCTTCAGGTGGGCGGAACAAAGTACAAAACTTCAGTCATGCCGTGCCGAAATTTGCAGCGCTCCTTGACATCGTGGACCAGAGCGTCCTATCGCATGCCATTGCGTGCCGTAGGACTGCGCTGCGGCGGTCAGCCCTGCCTACTAGCTGCCCGCCCCGGGGTTGTAGGTGGTTGCTGCCACTCGAACGCGGTTTGGGCTCGTTCGTGATGTCTTTTTGATTATATTTACCAAAAGTGCCTTGAAGAAGTTGAACAGCACGCCCAAGTCGGGCCATTAATCGAGAGGACCAGAGCCGTTCTATTTTCTCCCTTGCTTACAAGGAAACCCTTACCAGGTGAAGGGTAGTACCCACGCTTGGCTTCAAGCTTGCAGCCTCACCCTTGCTTCTTTTTCAATTGGGACACTTCCAACCGTTTCGACGTCATTGTTACGCACTCTCATTGCGCCACCCGCTCATCCAATGGCTACGGGGCTACCTCAACTTTGTTATAAACCTGCTACACAGTGACCGAGGTCGACTCTTTAACCGTTCTCGAATCTCGGCAGGATGCGGTCTCTCTCGTCCGCCAATCTAACCCGCGTGGGACACTGCGGATTAACTCCACACCACATCGCGGTTGCCGTCTCGCTGCCTTCTTCAACTTCACGACCTCGACGCGCAGCCGTCTGATAATGATTTTACGTTGAACACGGACTCAGATAGGGTATTGAACGTTCAACTTCGATCTGTCGATTCTATAGACTGCAGATTTGCGGCTTTGTGGAGATAGGATCTGGAGGAGATGCATAGCAGAAATTTGTAGCGGCGGGGATTTCCGCCCGTCACCGTCAACGGCAAGTCAACGGGGTTGAAATAACCCGGAGATCCGCTGACCGTGTGTCAAATTTAAACGCGCTTTTGGAAAATCTCCGGATTTGAGGCGTGAAGGAAGGTGAGTTCGGCTGGGGTGATGGCCAGCGCGTAAAATTCCTCTGGCTTATCCGGACTTACCCCCCGACCTGATTTTGTAATTTCTTGACGCGACCACAGCCAGGTTGAACCGAAATGTCAAAGACCGTATTGAACCACGCGACGGCACCGCCACATTGGCGTGACAGCGGTGGCGGAACCAATCGACCAGTGCTTCTGCTCTCATCTGCCCCGGTTGCTCGCTTCCTACTCATCGCCGTTGACGATGGCGAGGGACCCTCCGCTGCTGGCTTCGCCGACGCCAACCTTGCGATCCCCGGCCACAGTCACTATCGGACATGTGTGCGTACGGTTTGTATTCGATGTAAACCTCTGCTCTAAACAAACTTCACAGCCAGTTACGGGATGTTATAATATGCCCAAGAGAGCGAGGAATCGTTAACTATGTCCAGTCACGGTCTATTGTCGAGCATAATCTCCTAGAGCCCGAGAAGCCGCCACGCACGATCTCAAATCTGTCTTTCTTGCCTAACACTCTCGCGTCTCTCACTCTTGGAGACCACACACTTCTTGCAGCGGGCGGACAAGACGCCGAGATACATATTTCGTTGCTCAGTCCAGAAAGCAAGAGTGTCTGGCACTTTGACGCTAGTCTGGAGGGCTCCATCAATAACTCGATCCTGCTCACGTCGCTCAGCCTCACTGACTCGAACGAGAGCAGCGTGGAGCCTCGCATGGCTGTCAGCAACAACGACCGCGTCGTCATGTTTTTTGACGTCCCCGTTCGCTCTCGCCCCAGCACAATTGTCCCAGTCGGCGCAGTAAGATTCAATGTTCCGGTTAATCATTGTCAGTCCACCTACCTTCCTTGTAATCTTGGTTGCAAACGCCTAACTGGTTAATGCCAGCGTCAATATCGCCAGACGGCCGCACTCTATTATCCGTGGGCGACTCGTCCAAGGTCTTTCTACACCGTCTCACAGGCGGTTCACGCATAACTGCTACCTCCATCGCAACGCTCACTCTTCCACCAACATCCAACCCGTTTTCCTCGCCCGCCCTTGTCGCCTCCTTTTCGACTGCGTTCTCAGCTGACGGCAGCAAGTACGCAGTCGCCTCGCAGGAAGGTGCTGTCGCCGTCTGGGACGTGCGTAGCACACGCCCGCTCAAGGTCTTCCACACGGATAAGACGCGTGGCTGCGCCCGCACAAGCGCGAGCACCACATGGCTCTCCGAGGACCCGCAAGAATGGAGCCACCGCAAGTCGCGTGGGCCCGGCTGGAGTGCGCGCAACGTCAAGTTTGGTGGCCGCCCCGGGCGCGAGCTCATGCTATTTACCGAGGTATTCTTGTCCATTTCCTCCCAAGTTCTTACCGTTGCTGACGAAATTGTACTCGTCGCTGCCTAGCACACGTCCCTCATCCACGTCATCGACGCGCGCACGTTCGAGACGGAGGAGATCCTGCACATGCCCGCCTTCCCCGCAACGGCGCCGACATCAGCGCCCGCACCACGCGCGCGTCACGTCCCTGTTGCCGCCTCACCTGCACCCACACAGCGACCCTCCGACCTCTTGGCCGCGCGCCGCACCAGTATCGTGCGCACCCTCGAGGAGACGTTCCGCGTCGACGCCGGCGGGGACGTGCTCGTCATCCCACCGTTGGGCGACCGCACGGTCGAGCGCGAGGTGCGCCGCGTGCTGGGACACCACGGCGTGCCCTCGCGGTATCGCATCGCCGAGGAGGAGGGGGAGGGAGACGCGGAAGACGAGGATATGGAGGACGTGCACGCGTCGCCGGCGGGTTATATGTACCCACCTGCGCGCACTCACCACCGGCACCAGCACCCGCATGTGCGCGAGGAGGAGCAGGGGGAGGAGGAGTGCGTCAGTATGTCGCCGCATGCGGACATGGATGTGGACGCAGATGCGGAGCGCAACCTCGCGGGCGCCTGCTTCGATCCATCGGGCGCATTTGTGTACGTGGCGAGCGACGCGGGCATCGCCGAGTGGGGTGTCCGTGGCGCGGAGAAGCGCTGGTGGGTCGACGGCACGTGGGAGCGGTAGCGTTTCCCGCTCATCTGTTTCTTTTCCGTGAACCTCCTGCACACGATCTCGACCTCCATCATTTTCCCTCCCTCCTTCTTTCTGTTCATCTTGGGGCCAGGCGGGGACTTGACCTGCACAAGCCCTGCCGTGTACATACACGCGACTATTTATTCCGTCCATCGTCCCATCTTCCATCTTCCATTCTTTCCATTGCACCCCTCGCATTTTGTATAGTATGTTGTTGTACTTGTATCTTTCTTCAACCGGCCGTCCGACCTATGTACTTTTCGATTTGTAGTTACTGTACAGTACGTGGTGTATGTGGTGTACTTGTGCCCTTTTGTCTGGATTTTTATTGTTTCGGAGGCATACCTGTTTGTCTTTCGCCGGGGCGCCGTCTCTTGCCGCTGCGTGCATACGCTTCGGGCCTCCGCCCGCTCTATCGGTCAAGCAGTCCTGGCCCAGACAATCATAAGTACTCGACTTCGAATGCTGGCCAGGATAGCTGGCCTCCTTCAGGAGCGTTAACCCATCCTTCATGCCCTCATGAATGCTTGATGATTGCTTAATGACCTGCACCCTAAGGACGAACCAGGCACTTGAACGATTAGAATTCGAACCTTGAGTAATTTTACTGCCCTGAATGCTCGTCCACAATCTTCAGGACCCTTGGAATCCTTCTGGATAGTACTAAGTTAGGACCTTAAGGATACTGCCGATGCTTCAGGACCCTCTTACTTCCTTCATGATTTCGGAAAAACCTTCAACAGGGGAGTCCAAAACCTTCATATCCTTCAAGTTTGTCGTCCTTCGGGCCTTTTTTGTGTTTTGTGCAAGAGCCAATGTCTTTCGCGAGTCCTCGTACTCGGGCCCACACTTGACAATAGGTTTGTCTGACAGCGACCGTGTATCGCGTTCAACATGTTTGCGCTGGCAAGTGTTATTAATATGTATCAGCGCAATTGGTACCGGGGAACAAGCAAAGTTCACGGTAAAGGGCACTTCATTCGATTATGCGATACAATTTCTATTCAGCGACGAAAATTAACCCAGATCCTGTGAGGCCGCGACGCCGACACGGGCGTTTCGGACCGATAACGAGTAACTTGATTAGTAGAGGATGGACACCTGGACCCGATGACCAGCAAATACCAGAGACTCGCGATGCTCACCGGGTACCTTGTCGAATGGACGGCCGCTCGCCGCCAAAACGGGAGATGGCGAACAAACGATTGGGAAGAGTACACACTGATTCCATCGAGGTTCACTTTGATAAGTTGTTTTATGAGAGCAAGAAGAAAGCACGACGGGCGGCGATGGATACATCAGGCACCAAAGGCAGCACTTGTAGCCCAAAGACGTGGACGCTACGCACGGGGCTGTTCGCGGCGCTGGTCATCCCTAATACCTATCAACCATATCATTAAGCAGACGCGCTACCAGAGGTACGGTTGACTGAGGCGCTGGATGCAAAACAGTGGAAAAGCAGTGGAGAGCGCGGAAGAAGGCGGAACAATTTGTGAAGGGCAGGCCTCCGAGGCTCAGCACCGAGTTTCGAGCGAACCGAACTATCGGCACATCAATGATCCCAACAAATTGGCCGATCCAGCACCAGCCAGCACCTCTTGCTCCGATCGACAACACTGCTTGCTTCACGCCACGACAATGTCTAGAAACTACAGTTCCCTCCCAAGCGGGCCCCGGGCTGGTGCTAGAGCTCCCCCACCGCAATCTATGCAGTACAACGCACCCCCGACGCAATACAACGATCCCCCAAGTGCGTACCTCGAGAAACGCGGCATGGACAGAGGCTACCAGCAACAATCGCCCTCGCGAGTGGCCCCCCCGGCGGGAGGAGGCAGGTATGCTGCGCCCAGGTGCATTCGAGGTGCGGCTGATATTCGGTGGTAGTTTCAATGTAGAAGGATCGCCGTCCAACCCGCTTGCGTTGACCAACAGGCTCGTGGTGCATCCCTCGGACTTTCGGAACGGTGAGCATGTTCTATGTAAGGGAGAATTTCCCATAACTGTAACGTGAGTCTGTCGTTCTTCGTGAATATATCATTCTTAAGTCTCGAAGCCACGACAACACCGGAAAGCTAAGACCCGGGTGTATTGGCGCGTCCGCAATGCAGCGCCAGTGGATTGGCCTCGCCGTCGCCGGAGACTCCATCCCCATCGAACCCCTGCCAACCCAGCCTAACTACCTCCAATCACTCGATGTTGAAGCAGGCTTCTTGCGCAAAACAGAGACGAGAGACGCGTACTCTGCCGACGACCTGGTCCGCAACTTCCTTAAGGCCTTCAGTGGCATGACCCTCGCCGTGGGCCAGCTGCTCATCTTCGACTACTGCGGCCAAAATCTCAAGGTCGTCGTCAAGGGCCTGTCGGTCCTGGAGCTCGCGGACCAGCAGCGCGGCGGCAGCAGGGGACGCTCGGACTACGGCCCCGACCCCCACAGCTTTGGCATTCTGATGGACAAGACCGACCTCTCGGTGATGAAAGCCAACGAATCCAACGGGCTCAACATCAAGTCCAGCGCGAAGAAAGCCCCGCCAAACGCGATCCTCGCGCCGAACTTCAAGTTCGCGGACATGGGCATAGGTGGACTCGACACGGAGTTCAGCGAGATCTTCCGTCGCGCGTTTGCCTCGCGTGTGTTTCCGCCTGGCCTCGTCGAGAAGCTCGGCATCGAGCACGTTAAAGGTCGTTTCTCTCTTTTCATTTTTTATGTGTGCTAAACGGTCGCAGGGCTGCTCCTCCACGGACCTCCTGGAACGGGAAAGACCCTGATCGCGCGTCAGATCGGCAAGATGCTCAAGGCGCGCGAGCCCAAGATCGTGAACGGGCCCGAAATCCTGAGCAAGTTCGTCGGCGCGTCCGAGGAAAACATCCGCAAGCTGTTCGAGGATGCGGAGAAGGAGGTTGGTGTCAATGTTCCTCCTCGACGCTGCTAATCGTTTTTTCAGTACAAAGAAAAGGGTGACGAGAGCGAGCTGCACATCATCATCTTCGATGAGCTCGACGCCATCTTCAAGCAGCGTGGGTCGACGAACAGCGGGACGGGTGTGGGCGACAGCGTCGTCAATCAGCTGCTGTCCAAGATGGATGGTGTCGACTCGCTCAACAACATCCTCATCATCGGCATGACCAACCGGAAGGACATGATCGACGAGGCACTCCTGCGGCCCGGCCGTCTCGAGGTGCACATGGAGATCTCGCTGCCCGACGAGAAGGGCCGCGCCCAGATCCTCAACATACACACGACCAAGATGCGTACGAACGGCGTTATGGACCCGGACGTCGACCTTGAGGAGCTCGCGAGCATGACGAAGAACTTTTCCGGGGCCGAGATCAACGGTCTCATCAAGAGCGCGACGAGTTTCGCGTTCAACCGGCATGTGAAGGTCGGGACTATGGCGGGCATCAGCGACGATGTGGAGAATCTGCGGGTCAACCGGAGCGACTTTATGCATGCGCTCGATGAGGTGCACCCTGCGTTTGGTGTGTCCGAAGAGGAGCTGCAGGCGGTCATCCAGAACGGGATCATCCGCTTCGACAGCACCGTCGACGTACGTACCTTCATCCTCCCCCCGAAATTCACACCGCTGATCTTCCGTCCAGGAACTCCTGCGTTCAGGAGAACTTATCGTCGAGCAGGTGCGGTCGTCTAAGCGTGCGCCGGTGGTCAACGTGCTTCTGCACGGCCCGCCTGGCACGGGTAAGACGGCGCTGGCAGCATCAATCGCGCAGGCGTCGCAGTTCCCCTTCATCAAGCTCATTACCCCCGACAACATGGTGGGCATGGCCGAGACGCAGAAGATCTCCGCCATCACGAAGGTATTCTCGGACAGCTATAAGAGTCCGTTGAGTGTCGTTGTCGTCGATAACATTGAGCGGCTGATTGGTTCGTCGGCTTCCTTGTTCCTAATCCGAATACTTAAGGTGTATAGACTGGTCCCCTATGGGCGCGCGCTTTTCGAATCCGGTACTGCAAGCGCTTCTGGTTCTCATTAGTCGGCGGCCACCCAAGGTTCGCTCTCTTGCGCTGTCTTGGCCCCCTCTACTCTAACCCATGTATCACGCAGGACCGTCGGCTCCTCGTCATTGCCACCACCTCGAACCGGCCCATCCTAACCGACCTCGGCTTCGCGGACTTCAACTCCGTCATGCGCGTCCCTCCCATCACCTCCCTCTCTGCGCTCAAGTACGTGCTGCAAGAGGTGGACCTCTTCCCCGCGCCCGGAGACCTCGACGGCGCGATAGAGATGCTGCGCGAGGCCGGGTTCGACAAGAAGTCGCGCGATGACCTAACATCGCGGCTGCAGATTGGGATCAAGAAGCTGCTGAGCATTATTGAGATGGCGAGGCAGGAGCCGGACGCGGTCGCGGAGCGCCTCACGACTGCGCTTATGGAGTTGGATCTTTGAGGTTGGACGGGCGTGTATTTTTATACAATGAGGAAAGCGAAGTTTTAGATGTACACCTGCACTAAGTAGTTCAAACAAATATAATGCCAGTAACGGAGAATCGGATGGGAGGCTTTTTCAGTGTTCGCCTCAACCCTGTAAATTCTGGACGAGGAGCAAGCAAGACGCGGGAATGAATATGGCAGTGCCATGAAGTTGCTCGCGGTCTTACCTTTTCGCGCTTCGCGCTCAAGGCCGACTTGAGTTTTAACTTGAGAGTCCTAATTCTCAGCCAACATTTACCCAGTGACTGTGTTCGGTGAGTCTGTTCCTATTGGAGTGAGAGCACTCGGGCACATCACCGAGGCTCGGGCATCTCGGCGAAGTTGACGACTCATTTGTGAGTCAACCAGAGTCAGTGCGCATCTCGGAGAAGAGTCAGGAATATTATGGAACATTTACTTATGACTTGTAATGACTGGAAATGACTCGTAGAATCAGTATATAAGGAGTAGTTACAGTGGGGAATTCCTCACGAGCTTGTACCACTCGCCCTCACGGGCATCGTGTAAATCTTATCTTCTATTGAACCAAACACTGCGTGAAGCAAAGGCTTGAAGTCCTTAAAGCAGAAACTCCATCACAAGCTCGTAGATTTACACGAACTATTCACCACATCTAATTTCCACTATCACACACTACACACCAGGACGAAATGTCGACCAACACAAACAGCCTTCTATCCAATGTACCCAAATTGACCCGATCCAACTACTATGATTGGAAGTTTGCCATTACTATGGTATTACGACGATCTGGATGCTGGGACATTGTGAATGGAACAGTCTCGAAGCCCTCGACCCGCGACGCTGCAGAAAAGTGGGAAATCAAATCGGAGGAAGGACTTACCTCCATCGGCTTAACAGTCGACACCGACCAATATCAGTATATCCAGGATGCCACCACAGGGGCAGCTGCCTGGGATGCATTATCCAAGGTGTATGAGAAGAACAGCAGAGGAAACAGAATTACCTTGAAGAGGCAGTTCTACGGCTTCCAACACGACCCGAGCGCACCGATCCAGGAGTATATCTCTGGAATTCTAGGCTTTGCCACAAGACTCAAGGCTATTGGAGCCAAATTGGAGGACACAGATATCATGGATGTCTTGCTCTTCAATCTTCATGCAGAATGGTCGAACATTGCCGGAACTCTATGCGCAACGACGAACGACTTGGACACCATCTCGGATATCACCGGCGCGCTACTCGACGAAGAAGGGCGACGCGGAACCCCGAGTGACAGCGGCGACCTTGCCATGCAGGCTGCAAACCAAACCGTGTGCAGTAACTGCAGGAAGCCTGGTCACAGCAAGGCCGAGTGCTGGGCCAGAGGAGGAGATCAGGAAGGACACAGGAAGTGTTACAAATGTCAGAAAGAAGGACATCTTGCATACCAATGCCCCGACAACGATGCAATCCACAATGCGAACTATGCAGCGGGATTTTGAAAGACACCTTCGTTGACAATCTGGATTTGAGTAGAAGAAAGCAGAATGAGACGAAGAAGACTCCCGAAGGAACCCGGGCGTGAACGAGACGAAGAAGACTCCCGAATGAACTCGGGCGTGAATTATGATGAAGAAGACTTCCGAGAGAACTTGGATGTGAAGCAGAATTGACACGGATCTAGAATGACCTAACCTCAACCATCCAAACGAAACAGAGGGAGGTGTGAATCATTTATTCGGTGATGAGCACCGATTGAGAGGGAGTATTGGAGTGAGAGCACTCGGGCACATCACCGAGGCTCGGGCATCTCGGCGAAGTTGACGACTCATTTGTGAGTCAACCAGAGTCAGTGCGCATCTCGGAGAAGAGTCAGGAATATTATGGAACATTTACTTATGACTTGTAATGACTGGAAATGACTCGTAGAATCAGTATATAAGGAGTAGTTACAGTGGGGAATTCCTCACGAGCTTGTACCACTCGCCCTCACGGGCATCGTGTAAATCTTATCTTCTTCAAGTTGAACCAAACACTGCGTGAAGCAAAGGCTTGAAGTCCTTAAAGCAGAAACTCCATCAGTTCCAACGCCCATGCATCGTCTCTGACTGGCCGGCAGTATTCCTAAATACCCAGAAAGTAATATGGCTGGTGTGCCAGACTTGCAAGCAGTTGCAAGCGCGCATGGTCGTTGCAAATCAGGCTAAATCAGTGTGCAGAAGGAGCTGTCGCCAGACTGAAATTCCCACAGGCTATGTGTCTGCAATGCCCCCGTTGTCTAATGGCTATGACGTCAGACTTCTACCTATCTAGGCTAGATTCTGATCTGGAGGTTGCGGGTTCGAGTCCCGCCGGGGGTTTTGCAAGGCTGAAACTTCTTTTTTGGCGCCGAGGACGCACATCTCTGCTTTACATAAAAAAAGAAAGAAGGCTTGCTTGCACTGCACTGTTGTATTGCAGTCAACACTCCGAGTCCCTGCCATGTCGAGCAACAGATAATCAGGTTTTCGTGTCCTCCCGCTTCTTCCTGGCCAATTTCCGTTCAACCAAGGCAACATATTGTGCCATGCCCTTCTCCATCAGCTTCAGCTTTCCTCCCCCGACGCGATAAGTCTTTCCAGGCGAGGTCGTGTCGTCGTCGTCCTCACTAGAGGAATCATCCGACGCGTCTTTGTTTGGTGAAGCATGCCGCGATTCACCCTCAATCACGACGCGGCTGAACCACCTGCACATGCGAATGAGAATCGAAGTAACGAGGGAGGGAAGGGCCTACCGGTCGTGCGTGATTATGATTATAGCACCCGTAAATGTCTTCAACGCTTGCGCGAGTGCTGAAATGGTGGGAAAGTCGACATGAGTGGTGACTTCGTCGAGCAGGAGTAATGGCGGCGGGATGAACACGATGAGGGCTATAGCGAGCCGAACCTGTTCTCCACGATTAAATAGGCAGCCTTTGATCAAGATATAGATCACCTTTTGCCCGCCACTCAGCTGCACAAGCGGTGTATCGCTCGCGATTTTGCCCTGGAGTCCAAACGATCCGAGGCACTTGCGGGCATCCTGCTCGACGACAGTCTCGCCCTTGGCCTCGAAGTGCTCCATGAAATATGAGAGCGCCGTCTTTGTTTGAGCCAGGGGACCCGAAAGACTCTCCACGGCGTGTTGGTCAAAGTAACCGATTTTGAGCAACGGATGTCGAACGATGTTGCCTTTCGTCGGCTTGAGCTTGCCCATGACGAGTTTCGCAATCGTCGATTTGCCGTGCCCGTTGGCGCCGACAAACGCACACCGGCCGCCTTGGTTAATGGTGAACGTGATGTCCTCCAGGAACGGCGTCTTGGCCTTGGGGAACCGGTACTCGACCGCATCGAAGTGTATCAGGTCCCCGAGCGTGCGCAGTTTCTCCGGGCTCTCGATATTGATCTTGATTTTGCCCTCGGTGACCATCTTCTCGACGTCGGCACGGTTCGTGAGGTGGTAGCCCTCCATGTCGCGATTGAGTTTGAAGCGTGTGCCTTTTGCGCTAGTCTCTACTCCAAACCGTTCATCCAGTCTGTAGTCGTGTCAGTGTTAGACTGACGGATAGAGAGTAACCAACTTCTTCTGGCGCGATTTAACCATCCGTTGTCTGCAGTACAAGATGAGAAGGCGACGCGCGAGAACGACACAACGTGCCTGTTTTCATCGCCAGTTTTCTTGGCGCTGGCAATGCCCTGCTGGATGGACTTTTCGATCTGTCTGGAGAGTCAGAAGAGATCGTGAATCGAAGACACCAACGCACATGTCCTCGTTTCTTATCCATAGCCTCTTGCGTACTCGCCAGTTGTTTGCTCTTTTTACGTTCATTGACCTCAAACGCGGCGGGTGTGCCTTCAAAATACTCGAGGCTCTTATTTCGAAGGATGATCGTCTCTTCGACAACATTATTCAGAAAGTCTTGGTCGTGCGAGATGAGCACGAGTGTACGCGATTGGGTGCTGAGGAAGCCTTCGAGCCAGATTATTGCTTCGAGATCCTATCCGTACTGGATAAATTACAATCGTCGAAAGGGAATGGGGTAATGCACAAACCAAAAAATTGGACGGTTCGTCGAGAAGCAGAACATCGCTGTGGACCAGCAGCGAGGTGGCAAGCGAGCAGCGGGACCTCCATCCACCGGAAAGGGACGTAAACGGCCCTTCGATCATTTCCTGGGTGAAGCCCAATCCAGCCAGTATACTGGCAGCACGCGCTTCCGTAGATGATGTTTCAAGCTTTGGTTCCAAAAAAGTCAGGGTCGGAACAGCGAGGAAAGCATCAGAGCATACTAGTTCAAGTGTGACCTGGACATTTTGAAGCATCTCCAGAGCCTGGTTCATGATATCAGATTCGACATCTGCTGTATCGACCGTTTCGAGTCTTGAGGCAGTGTTAGTTGTTAGCGATAAAAAAAAACAGAGTAGCGCACAAGATTTCAGCTTGTTTGAGATTCTCCTCTGCCTTGATTTCCTCCAATCGCGCGTCTTTACCACGCGTCCCGGATCTTCGGCTTGCAATTTTCCTGGCCTCTTGCAGCTCACGGCGACGCGCATCGAGCCGCAACCCGTAGACGATACGCTGAGTGTCCCGGAGAGACGTGGCTTCCGTGGCCTTTGTCAGAGCTAATCACCAAGCTTATTTTTGCCATAACAAACACGGACTCGGATATACATGCCTTCAAACTCGTCCACAGCAGCCTGTCTTTCCTTGTCGCCTTTGACTACGTGTTTGAGAACGTTGACTGACGCAACACCCGGCGCATCAGTAGCTCTCGCGCTGTCCTCCACTTGGGACAGCAGAAGAATCCGCATCGACGGATTCAAGCCCGGAATGAGCTTGTCTGCAATCGCCGTCAAGAGTGTCGATTTGCCAGACCCGTTGCGGCCAACTAGCCCGTATCGAACGCCTTGTTTGAAACGGAGATGGCTGGACGAAATGAGTTCCCGCTCTCCGATGGCAATAGTAACGCCTTTGAGATCGATCTCGAGGCTGGTAAGTAGTGTCTCGGTGTGAAAGCGAGATTGCTGGGAGGTCGCGGTGATGAGATTCACGTTCTTCGGGATTGCCTTAGCTTTGGGGGCCATGGTGGTGAAGAGCGAGAGCAGTAAGTCATACGGGACCGAGTGCAATTGGTTTAAGGCCAAGTGCCATTGAAGATAAGATAAGATCTTTGTCGCACAGCCACACAGGTGCCAACCTTGCAGCGCGCCTAATCTTCCTCTTGTTGCTTGCTTGTTGCTCAAATTTTGAACGAGATCAGTCATAATGCTCATTGAGTCTAGCAGTGCCCTCAATTGAGGAATTCACACAGAGCTTCAGGCGCGGAATCTGACTCGTCGTTTCGCGGAAGGACTCGCTTGGCACCATAACGATAGTCTCGTTAACCAGACTTTCTATCGCACAAAAGAAGACAGTCGTTCTTTTGTGCCTATATAAACCATAACGATACGCTCGATACCAAACGTTTATCACCCCACGGGCCTTGGCGGATTTATGCCAGCATGTAAATGTGCAAAATCTTGGGTCAGACTACAATCGTGTTCGTACCAGGATAACCGATGTGTATTTGCAGCCCGTCCTCCATCGACCCACACAAGACACCAAACCAGATTGCGACAGGCGTGCCCTCAAGCGACGACTACGCTGGACATCCCAGCGCGTCTTCCAACCGCAGTGCAGAAACTAGACTGACCCTGAATCCGTCCTCCAACGCGCCATTGGACCTTGATGCAGCTGGCAGAACATTCCCCTGCGGACAAAAAGTGAGACTACTGCGCAACCACGGGATAAGGACATAGCTCAGGGCGTCTAGCGCGATCCCGGGTACAGCGACGAGGTCCGCACGGATCATGGATCCTGGATAAAATACGTAGGTCAACAACAAATTAGCATACAAATAATACACTGCATCTAAGCTACTGAAACACCGTTCAGCTTGCCCAATTGGTTGTGAGCATCCCACGGGTATGGTTCGGCCTCCTCATTTGGCGGTCGCCGTCGAGGATCGGCGGCAGGGGTGGCCTGCCCAAATGCCTCCATGGATCCAACATCTGCTCCAGCCGCGGGCGAGGGCATATCGGTGTCCTGCTCGCCCTTGTCGTCCTCCATATCTACATCGTCCTCATCCTCGCCCTCGCTCTCCGAGACGGGATCCATATCCATAGCCTCCTCGACCGTCATCTCGGTCATCTCAGCGTCAACACCGTCAATAGAATTCGGGGTATCAACTGTGGAAGGCGTCGCCTGCGCGGTCGACGAAGCCGGTGGTCGGTGTTTATGACCCGACTTTTCCATTTTCCTGACAACCTTCGCGATGTATTCCTTGGTCGGTACAAGTCAGGCCAACAACATACAGGAAGGAAAGTGGTTCCGCGTTACCTTGGAGAATTTCTTAATCTTGGCGACCTTCTCGTCGGAGAGCGCCTCGAGTTTGTTATCTTTGTAGCTCGACGACTTTTTCTCCTTGTCAGCGATCAGCTGAGTCAGCTGCGAGCGCGAGGATTTAGCGAGATGCAAGAGAAGCTTTGAGATCGTTCAATACCTCTTTTGCGTTCTTCTTGAAGATTTCCCGTTCCAAGGATTTGCCGTACTTGGACATGCACTTGACGACGACGGCGCCGACCAGCTTCAGCAACCGCTTGTCCTTGTGCGCTTCCTTTTCTTCTGCCGTTTGCGCCTTTTTATGAGGCCGATGCTTCCGTTTGTGTTCCCGAGACGGACCAGCCTTCTTCGCAGCCTCAGCAGCAGCGACCGCAGCGGCGGCTTCGGCGGCAGCAGCATCCTCCGCGGCCTTCTGGGCAACAGCAGCAGCGATGACTGCAGCTACTTCGGCCGGGGTCGGGATTGTGGGGCGACGAATTACTTCGGGAGGCGGGGTCGGCTTTTCTTCCATTGCCGGTGGCGTATACAGATATCGGCTGGAGTGTCCAACGGGCGCACCCCCAGGTCGCATCCGATACACCGTGCTGGCTTCATAGTCGGGGGATAAACGCCGGCGCTTGAGTATAGAGGAGCCGCGGTGAGGTGGGGTACGGTCGTAACTACGGTCATAACTACGATCGTAACTGCGGTCGTAGCTGCCGTCGTAAGCACGGTCAGTCTTGTATGTGTTCAGTACAGCGGGTAGCTCGTCGTCGCTGTCCTCTTCTTCCTTCTGAAGACTTTGTCAGGTCAAAGCGAGTCACCAGTGCAATATACATACCGGGACAATAACGCGCTTCGGTATCCGATAAGTGAGCGGGAGAGCGAGCCAACGGTCGTGAAGCTACAAAGTCTGACTCAGAAGGATGACCATTTAGATGTTTAGAGGACTGACCTCTTGTGCCGAGGATTTGAGCTGTTCGTCCAGCTTTTCGTCCTGGGATTCTGTGACTGCCTTGAGAGACTCGTTAATGTGGCAGTCTTCGACTTTGTTTCTTGCTGCCAGTGGCCAGGATCGTACGGACTCCAGGACCTTGATGAAACGTTAATTGTACTCGGAAGTGAGAGAGAGAGAGGAGAGAAGCATACCAGCCGAACAATCTCGGGATCAGACGCGTTATCATCCAACACGATCTTCATAAGACTCAAACATCGAAGCCGCAACATTTCTCGCATCGTGCTTTCGTCGTTGGTGAGCTGGGAAGAACGCAAGTGAGCACCAGGAAAACTGGAAGACGAAACTGCATACACGGAAGCGGGTGAGGAGTTTCACAATCATCTCGCGGTTCGGTGTCTGTCGAAGCGCTTGCATGATTTTGGGGAGTTCCACGGCCGTTATCGGACGCAGTTCCGGCTGAAGAACCCAGGTAAGTCGCTTCAAGCTAATGACCGATGTAGAGCTTACCAAGAAGTCTGCGTCGTCCAACTTCTTCCCCTTCCTTTTCTTGGTACCCTTGAGTTTTGTGATTTGATCTTCGTCTGTGATACCCAACGCTGCGTCACAACGTCAGGAAACATGCGTGACACAATACGAAAAAAGAGGATACCCTGGAGGTACAGGTCATCGACAGTGACGAGGTCCGTCTGAGTCTTTCCGCCGATGAAGCCAACACAATTTGGTTCCCCGCAATAACATTGTTGTGGTTTGTGGCTAGAAAAGAAAAACGGCGGTAATCAGAGGTGCATAAGCGACACGAAGAGCAAAATATCTCACCCGTATCGATCGACGTTGTAGTTGAAAGTCAACTCCTCGTGTTGCTGGATGTCCCGCTTCGCGAAGATGCCCATCCGCACATGCTCGCCGACGGTCCACTTTGCGACATAGCAGTTGGGATTGCAGCTATGGTTCGCAAATCGTCCGATACCACCACTTTTGGTAGCGTCAATAAACTTTTGCGTGGGTGAGTGGGATAATGATCAGTCGAGGAGGAGGACACGCACCTCATCCTTTTGTAGCATCATAAAGTAGAAATGCTGGATCCCCTCCTCAGCGTACTGTTGCATACGTCTTTGGAAGTGGTTCGGGTTGACTACATCTCCGATATACTCATAGATAAAGGCGTCTCTGTGATATGCGTCAGCTATAAAATCACGCTTTGAGGGATGGACGGTACCTGGTGATGAGATCCTCCGCTCGCAGTCCGAACCCTTTCATCTCAGTTTGTACGATTTCAATGTCAGCATACTGCTTGCGTTGAAAGCTATGGCGAGTGAGCGTCGTACGTTACGTAACCCCGACACGAACAGACCGTTGGTTCTGGCAGTGACTCTTGCACCGACAGTCGTCTGGCAGGCATTCGATTTGTGTGAGGCGATTGATACAGTTCGAGCCGTGCCCGCAGGCATCAACAATGGAAGAGGTCCCTGTAGAAAAATGGGTTAGTACAAAAAACGGTCGGGCAGCCACGCTACACGCTACAGGACGCAGACGAACCCCGTCGATAGACACACTCGCATGACATCCCCTCCATTGCCTCCCGTGAGCGCCCAATGCCCTTGTTCTGGTAATTATTATCCGAAATTTCATTAAACGTGTCTAATGCTTTGGTTCGTGCAATGGGAAGGTCCCCGATGAGCTGCAAGGGATGGGCGGTCTTCTTTTTAGCAGCTTTAGAGGAAGTGGGGGTTGGCACTGGTGGTGGTGTGGTCGAACGGGAGTGCGAGGCCTTGGAGGACGCAGAAATTGACGCGGAGTCATCGTCGGGGGGTGGCATCGACTCATCCGCCTCCCTGGGCGCAGATGTGGACTCGACCGGCATAGCCGCGTCCTCAGACTGACCCTTGACGCTGGGTAGTGCTGAAGGAGACCGGGAGAGCGGAGTTTTGGCCTCGCCGTTAGGTTTTGGGGCCATGGGAGATGATGGCAGGTCGGAGGAGCATTCGGCTGGCACAGAAGGCGCCAGCGACGGCGTCTCCTCCTTCGCCGGCCAGCGCGGCATACTTAGGGCCTATTCACAAGCTCCCAATGGCGTCGATACTCTCTGCTTTGTTCTGCTTCCAGAGTGGACCTCAGACGGCGCCAATAGCAATAATTTGAACTGGCAGAGGTCAGCCGTGAAAATCCAGCAAAAAGGAGGACGGCTGGTCGAGAAGAGGGCCAACTGAACTTGTGTGGGTCTCGCAGAGGTCTGGCGCAGATAGAGTACAGAAAACAGCGGCTGATCACATTATTTGGCTTCTGACCTTTCTCTTTACCACTCCGCACCTGTATGTTATGAACCTATGTTCAGTGCTCCGCCGCATACCCAATAGACACTCGTTTCAATGGCCCGCAACCTCCCGGCGATGCTTTTCGTCGAGTCGACGCAGCTGTGGGGAGCTCATGCCCATGGAAAAAATGCGTAACATTGCTATCATTGCCCACGGTGCGGCCACGCTTTCTTTTCCTTCTCTCTTCAATGAAAACTGACCTTGCACACAGTCGATCACGGAAAAACTACATTGGTCGACCAGCTTCTGCGTCAGTCGGGCACAATCAAGCCGCTGGCGTTCAATGCCGCTGGGGGGGCGGACCCTGCGGTGGAGAACCACACGGACCGGGTCATGGACTCGAACGACTTGGAACGCGAGCGCGGAATCACCATTCTTTCGAAATGCACTTCAGTCTTTTACACTCCTACAACGGACGCCGGCACCCACCTGATCAATATCGTTGACACCCCCGGACACGCGGACTTTGGTGGAGAGGTTGAGCGGATATTGAGCATGGTCGACGGCGTGGCGCTCGTGGTCGACGCGACTGAGGGACCCATGACGCAGACCCGGTTTGTGCTTTCCAAGGCCCTGGCCCGAGGCTTGAAGTATGTCTTGTCCATGTTTTCGCGCGCGCCCTCCTCATATCTCGTCCAGACCCCTCGTAATCCTCAACAAATCCGACCGTCCCACATCGCGTCCCGCGCAGGTCGAGGCTGACCTTTTCGACCTCTTCGCAACCCTCGGCGCGTCGGACGAGCAAATGGAATACCCCGTGCTATATGCCAGTGCGAAGCAGGGCTGGGCCGTGACCGACCTCGCTGCAATGCCCGCACAGGACAGCGTCGAGGCGTCGTCCGCACAGGTAACGCTCGCGCAGTCGCACGCCGGGATGAAGCCTCTCTTCGACATGGTTCTGGAGCATTGTCCGCCGCCAAAGGGGTCCCGCACTGATGACGCCGCGTTTTCGATGATCACCATCCAGATTGAGAGCGGTGCGCCTTTTCTTACACGATTTAACCGCAACTGAGCGACGAATGGGAGACCCCTACGTCGGGACCCTCTATCTTGGACGTGTACATTCCGGTGTGCTCCGCCCAGGTGATGCCCTCATCGCAATCGACCCCGAAGGTAACAAGGTGGGCGATGGCCGAGTGAAAAAGATCTACGTTCGCGTCGTAAGCATTACTTCACTACGTCTTTGCCACGAAACACAAACACCATCTTAGGGTATGGAACGCGTAGAGCGAGACGAGGCCGGTGCCGGAGAGATCATCAGTATCGCAGGCATCAAGGGCGGCGGTGTGAACGTCACTCTTCTCTCTGCTGACGAGAAGACCTGGCCGGGCGGTGTTCCCCAACCACTTCCCGTTCGTTCTTTCCCTCCTTATCGGACGCCGTCCTAATGTTGCCCTAGTCCACGCCCATTGACCCGCCGACGATCTCCGTCGTTGTGCATGCCAACTCTTCCCCGCTCGGCGGCAGCGAGGGCACGAAGCTCACGTCGCAGATGATCAAGGAGCGTATCTACCGCGAGGCGCTCACGGATGTCGCGCTCTCCGTTCTCCCAGGCCCCACGTCCGACTCGCTTGAGGTGCGTGGCCGCGGCGTGCTGCACCTCGGCATCCTCCTCGAGACCCTGCGCCGCGAGGGCTTCGAGCTGCTCGTCGGCCCGCCCAAGGCCGTGTTGCGCAAGGACCCCACGACGGGCGAGATGCTCGAGCCCGTGGAGGAGTGCACAATCGTCGTGCGCGAGGAGTACGCAGGCGGCGTGGTGCAGAAGCTCACGCAGCGCAAGGGTGAGATGCGCAGCTACGATGTCGTGGACGAGGACGTCGGTGCCGGCGCGGCGGCGGGCAGCGAGGGCGCTTCGGGCGGCGGGCAGGGCGGGTGGGTGAAGATTGAGATGGACGTCCCCGCGCGCGGACTCATCGGGTACATGGCGGGCGAGTTCGGTAACGACGTGCATGGCCAAGGGTGCGTGCATCCCTTCTCTAGGTCTCATCTCGTGGTCCTGAGCTTGCCGCACCACGCATAGGTCGCTCAACCACACCTTCAAGGGGTATGAGCCGTACAAGGGCCCAATCGAGACCGGGCGCAATGGCAGCTTGATCTCGATGTCGCAGGGCGAGGCGTCTGCGTACTCCCTCGTCCCCCTTCAGGCGCGCGGCGTACTCTTCATCACGCCGACCACCCAAGGTGAGTTCCTGAACTGCTCCTCGTTCCGCCCGATCCAAATTTCGTTTGCCAGTATACTCGGGAATGGTTATCGGCGAGTCCTCAAAGTCGCTCGACATGTATGTCAACCCGTGTCTCAAGAAGCAGCTCACCAACGTCCGCTCCGCTGGTGCGGACGAGAAACTCGTCCTCGCGAGCCCCAAGCTCATGACCATGGAGGTGCGCATCCCTTTATTCTTTATTATGCTTATTGAGCGGGTCGCTGATGACCTGTCGCGCCCGCAGGAGAGCATCGCGTACATGGCGGACGACGAGATGGTGGAGATCACGCCCAAGAGCGTGCGCCTCCGGAAGACGGAGCTCGACATGAACAGGCGGATGAAGTCCGTCAAGGGGAAGCAGGGCCCCAAAAAGTAAACATTTAGACGTGTCCATTTTACAGCAGCGCACGCAGCGCGCAAAAGTACGCAGACATAGACCACGCATACATATGTTAATTGTAATAGCCTAGAGCGCCGGATGACTTGTACACTAACGATAGACGGCCAACGATCACCCCCTCACTATCGGAATGTGTGTCCTCGTACCCAACGACGTCCAAGCCTTTATCAAACATCGTCTTGAAGACCTGGAGATGCGTCCTTTTCCAGTGTGGACGCGGTTCCGACATGAATGGTATGAAACCAGATGAGAATCGCTGTACTGAGAGTCACTGTAATTTTTATGAACCATTTACACTATATCGACAAAAGAAATGTCACATACATTTTTCGTGATTTCTGAGGCCCCAGGGATCATTTCGGCCTAAACTCAACCCCAGGCAGCTCCAGTGAGTCGAGCCCGAGGTTTGTGGGATACTGATCCCATCAAGGTGCGCTGATCTGCTACCAGAAACACTCGAGCAAGAAATGACCAATTTCTCAACTTGGCAACAGATTTTTTTCTGGAGATTTTAAATCACCCAGATTGTAGCCCAAGGTGTGAAGATGAAATGCCCAAGTCAAATTGTGCAAAAATATTCAGGCAAAAACTCGCTGTGGCCCTTGCAAACTGGCCATTTTGGCACAGAAATGATGAAATCCATCAAAAATGACCAAAATCACGGTTTTGCGGTCGCCGTAGCTCATGATTGCCTGTATATTTTTGCGTGATTCAACTTGTAGGTTTGTATCGTGTTCCATACGTTGCATAAATCAAATGCGCAAATATAAACTTTGGTGCTGTTTTTTTTTTTTCATGTCTTAGATTCCCGCTGTACCGTGTGCCTGCACACTATGTGACATCGGTGGCCCTATTCTCGAAGGCATAGGGACCACACAGTTGCCACACAGCACGCACACGACCCAAGTAAGGCACTTGATGGCTTCCGGAAGTTTCCGCGAGCCACATTCTGTCCGTAGAGCTCTGCAAAGAGTGGGTGGCTATTGACATCGGCTATCTCCCATTGTCAAGTTCGACCTTGGGGAGAGCTGAAGAGCTGCAACTTGGGTGCTGATCGGTGATTTGATGGCATCAAAATTGAGCGGAACGCGGCGTAGTAAAAAAAAAAAAAAAAAAAAAAAAAAAGAAGTCATACTTGGAGTAAGGCACCATGCAAGCAATGTAATGGGCCTGCTTATAGCACGGTGCATGTGCCTGTGCAATACCTACTGAAAGCTCTGTTCGAAAGATGAGTGCCCCGGAAAACCCCGAGTGCGATCAATTTGCACTGATGCATCTCCAGATTGTGCGATTGCCTTGTGACAGGCTCGCAAACAGCGCGAAAAGGCTGCACAATGTCACTAGACTCATCACATAAGAAATCTAAGGCATGAGAAAAAAAAAAGTTTCCAATACCAAAGTTTATATTTGCGCGGTTTGATTTATGCAACGTTTGGAACACGATAGGTTTGCTCTACGCATTCAGAACTACAACTTGAGTGATTCAGAATATTTTGAGAAGACTTAGTTGCCAAGTTCAAAATTGCTGCATTTACTGTCCGGGCAATCTTGATGGCGCATCATGGTAATCTGATGGCAAAAATTTCACACAAACCTAAGTCTCGACTCACTGAAGCACCCTATGCTTGAGCTCGAGTGAAAACAACATGTAGTGCATCAGAAATGGCAGAAAATGTATGTGACATTTCTTTTGTCAATATAGTGTACACTCAACAGACGGTGAGAGGCTTCCCTCCTCAGAATTGGCACAGGGAACAAAATTGGCAGGAAAGGAATAGGGTGTTTCAAAGTTAAGACTCCAGGCCCAACTTGGGCTTCAACTCGTGCTCCAACTTGACCCTCACCTAGGCTCGAATCCAGCCTGTCTATGAAAGCAAGCTTGTCGATCAATTGTCGATAGACAAGCTGGGTTAAATCTATTTAGCAACCCCCCGTGCCAGGAGTACGGGGTTACCAAATAGCGATCTTCTATTTGGCAACCCCCCGGGAGATAAGATAAGCACGGTAGAGGCTTTATCTATCAGTCTCCCGCCGCCCACAGCACCTGAACAAGGCAATGTATCGCGATGCGAGCTGGGCGGGATTGATTGTAGGTTTACACAAGGCTTACCCTCGCCCATCTCCTTTTTTTTCTCCTTTTTGGTCCATTTTTGAAGGCTTTTGAGCCGTTTGATGGTCACAGGTGAGCCTTTTCGAGGATTCAGTGCGCTTATGCTCAGTTTGAGGCGTGAAAAAAATTCATGGCCATCACGCAGCCTCTCACGTTGGCAACACGTTGGTCTGGATTTTTTTCAACAATATCTTGAGGTGAGGTGCACCACAGGGACGGCCGACGCACTCGCGCCTCTCGCTTGGCATTGGCGCCATCAGCCGCCATCAGCCGCCATCGAAGATTAGCTGACAAATGGGGGGTTGCCATATAGCAGCAACCCCCGTGCTTTTGGCAGGGGGTTGCCGAATAGATTTATCCGACAGGCTGGTCGATCTGAGTTTGAATTTCCAATTACCTTGCTTGTCAAGGTCTGAATCCACCCTCATACACAGGGAGGTCTTTTTTTTTTTGAATACAAGTTATTTTTCAGCTCGTTAGACCAAATGCTTAAGAAACTGAACCCTGAGTGAAGAAAGCGGGCCCGGTGCTTGATCTAGTCTCGACAGGTTAACCGGCGCTCAAATTAATTTGGCTCCCGGAGTCCCGCTTCGGTTCTGATTTTGAGGAGAAGAGGGTGGATTAGTCTAATGATGGCGTGCCGTAATGGGGCCCAGAAGGCTGTCGCGGGCGAGAACTCAGAGAAGGCCAGGGTGCAGACAGCTGACGTTGTCGGGAAGGCGGTCGGGCCGTTGTGCGCGATGTATGGTGCAGTATTTCAGCGGCCTGGTGGCCTGGAGCAGTGACCAATGTCACGGTGGGCGGGTGTTTCACTTAAGCTCCTATTCCGCATGAATTCCGCATTTTTCTCTCTCAGCACTCCCTTTTGTGTCAAACTGTCAATCCCTTGGTCTCTGTGGCACCTCTTCCAACTTCGGTCTTGGGCTGAAAATTTTCTGCGGCAAAGACTTGACGGCAAACTCGTCAACGGCGAACTTGTCTTTCTTGTTTTTTTTTTCGCTCTCAAGAATGAGGGAAATCTTTAAAGTCCTACACGTCCCTTCGCTCCTGCCCTCTTAGGTCCCGCCTTATCGCTCTCAACGTTCCCGCCCTAGCTCTCCCACTTGCTCTCCCTCCCTCACTGCTTTCTCTTGACCTCAATGTCCAGGGCTCGCTATCACCCCTATGCGAACTTCGTTCATCGTCCTGAGCCTCCCCCGCCCATTTGAACAGCATTGGATGCCTGCAGCCTACTCTGAACTCCGCGCTGGCAACAAGGATGGAAAACTTCTGACCTGGGAGCATGAAACTGAGTGTTGGGTCCAAATTGCGAGGTGAGTTGTCTTGTCTGTATATGGCTCCATTCATCTTTCTCATTCATCGTTCAGACCGCATCGTATTACCTCGCCTACCAACAGTGTTCCTATTGCAGCGTCAGGCCTCAAGAACATCTGGCTTGAAACCAATACTCTGTTCTTTTGCCCGCACACTTGTCCCAGCGGGATGCCTTACGATCCCCTGGTTCTACGTCTTCATGGCTTGTATGAGGGTCAACGAGCGGACTTTTTCTACGCCAAGGACCACTTATGCATCTTCAAAGGTTCGCAGTACCTTCCCTATCAGACACTCAATTGTTAAATATTTCCCCCAGTGGTTGTACAACCCTTGAGACCGAGCCAGACCCTGATCACTTGGGAGCAGCAGCACCAATTCCAAGGTTCGTCTTGTCTCTGTTCTCTTATTCCATCATAGCTGACGCAAAATACAGAGGACCGCAATCGTGAGCTGTCCGATGGGACTGAGGATGAGCTTAGCACCCCAAGCTCGTCCCAGGGCTCTACCTCCACTCAGGCATCCAGCACCGCACCGAGCTCCTCCAGTAGCTCGACATCAGCTACGTCGGCATCATCTGCAACGTCAAATGCTTCTACTCTCTCGCGTCTGGCCGTTAAGGCACTGCTTACCCCCCATCCACGGTACAGCAGTCCGACTACTCTCAGCAGCCCTGTTTTACCGACACCAATTGGATCTGGAACCCAAGTTGAAGGAGCCAGATTGTGCTCCTACAGAAGGGGTGTTGCTGAAGCCAGGAAAATGTCGGGTAATTTTTTTTTTTTTTTTTTTGGTTACACATCGTTCGTTCTTATAGATACAATGTCCAGATGTCCATTTTATGGAACACCTATTTGAGATCAGCACTGCTGGTGTGTCTGAAGGTACGTTCTATATTTTTCCCTGTCCTTGCCCTAACGACGTATCCTGTCCCCAGATGATCCTAGTTGTCACCCTGCATGGAACGAAGATGAGCGCCATGATGTGCTCCAGGTGTATGATTCGCGCATCTACCCCAACTGCTTCCAGAAGACGTCCCAATTTCTCCAATTTCTATACAAGCCTCTCGGTCAGGTTATTCGCGACCTCAATAGCCCTCTGGGGGTTCCATTCTCCGACTACACTACTCTTATTCACCAGTGTTGCGGTTGTGCATCTTGCCTCAACCAGTTTACACCCGATGGTTACAACGCTCACATTCGCGATGGGAGGTGCACGAATCATCCCAAGCTCGAATTCGGTTAGTATTTCAGCTTTTATTGACATCATTCGTCAATGACTAATTTTTTTGGGCAGTTGAGGAAGTCGAGATCGAGCAGCCCGAAGTCCGTCTTCGTACCTTTCGCGACGACAAGCGCCCAGAGAAGGTCAAGGACACCCTTGACTCTGCTGTGGGTTGCGCCCTGCTCCAATGGAACTCTCGTCTTGGAGTGCCATCTGATGTGTGGCTTCTGGTGTCGGGCGCAACCGTCCTCTGCAAGGAGTGCGATCTAGTCAGGGCTTTTGCAGCCCATCGCCTCCATCTCAACAATGAAGGTAAATGTGTTGATCCTGGACAATCAATCACTCCCCCTACTGGCGAGGAGGATGCCTAGTAGCTTGCCAGTCGTAAATACGAACATTGCTATTTCGCTGCTGCGGCTGGCCTCCGAGTTGTCGCAAAAATTGCCTGGGGTACGCCTTCATTCTCCCTCCAGATCCTCCACGTCTAATAGAATATGCTCCCAGGCCTACAGTGGGCGGCCTCCCGGTTCCACCTCGCCATATGGTCTCTTACCTCCGCAAGCAAGGACTCTTGTGGTCTTGCTTTTGCTCACTTTTGAATCCTGAGCACCCGCGCTCCTGCCGTATCTTGACCTGGCCTGGCCGGGGGACGTACACCTTGTGTTATTTCCCTTCGCCTCGCTGCCAATTTTTTCGTGTGTTCCTATTGCTATATCCATCCTTTTCTTTGCTCAAACCCATGCAGTTCATCTTGACGCCATCCTAGCATCTTCAATCCTGCGCGAGCCGTATGTTCCCATTGGCCAAGGCAGGTTGGAGCCGGACAGCATCGTCGCGCGGTACTTGATGACCCATTCCGCCTCTGATCCCATCGACGAGGCGGTTTATCTTCCAGGCTACCTGGGCGAGTACCACGAGGGTACGCAGCTCGGTGTTAGCTTGCTTGGGGACCCCGAGCGCACAATCGAGGGATATTACCGACATCCCCAGGCTCCTCTTCCCATCCCTGCTGGGGTTGCAGCCCCCGTCGCTGCCAACCCAGTTCCGGTTGCCGTGAATCCAGCGCCAGTCATTAGTGCGTCTCTTGCATCATTTTCAATGACCCTCATATCTGACTTTATTCTTCCCAGCTAGGGCCCTACATGTGTCTGCCGGAGTCCAGGTTGAAACCCCCTACCCGTTTCTCCCTCTCAACGGGCTCAGCATCCTTAATCTTTTGGAGGCCAGGTTGACCAATCACATTGCTCGGGGCCAAGGACTGTCCAAGGAGGAAGTCATGATCCTGCTTTCTCCCTGCCCTAGCTGCACGCAATATTTTCTGCACAGGACGATCGAAGAACACTACAAAGAGTGTACCCTTCCTCGCCAGAGGGAATCATGAGGATGCTCACAGTTTGTGCGCCAGCCGAAGCTGGGACCGCCCGTAGTACAATATTTTGCGAATGTAAGTACAACAACGTATCTTGAATCAAATAAATGTATATACATTGTGTAACACGACCGAAAAACTAAGAATACAAAGTACGACAGAGGAAACACTGCTCTAATCACGAAGCCCAATGATTTTGAAAGCGGATCCATTCATCACCCTGCTTGTCGGAATGTAAGACAAGAGAGAGGCAAATGCCCTTGAAGTGCTGGTTAAAGTGCATGAATTTGCATGAGGGAAAAATGATTGCATCCCAAGGACGCAGACGAAAAAAGAGCCCGGCTTCATATAAGCCAAGCTCTCCACCCTCCCACTTGCCAAAAGGGATCACCACGCAAAACAGCTTGTCGCCTGCATCCCTGTGGCCACGCATCGAAACGGCGATGTTGATTACGAAGGCCAAAAGGATGAGCTCGACTCCGCTCATTCAAGGGCAAGCGTGTCGCATAGACGCGTACATTGTACTCCTTGGTGAGGTATTTCTTGAGCTGGCATGAATTTCAGTGTCGGACCGTCTTTGAAAAAAGAAAGACTCACATGCATCTCAATTATAGTGGTGATGAGCTGAATGAATTCGGAGAGCTGCTCTGTCTCCTCAGGTTCCTCTTTCATTTCCTGGGAACAAAGCGGAGAGCGCTGGGAAAAGTTGAAGTGCTGTACACCTTCCTTCCGTACGAAGTAAGGATGAACATCTTGAGGAGCACCTTCTCCCTTCGAATAAAAGTCAGGTCAACGTTGTGCGAGATAAGGTAGGCAGTACCTTTTCAGGGTAGCGATTCCATACAACCTTATGGGACGCACAATACTCATAGTCTGGATCCCTCAAATCCACCTTGTACACCTCCCCTTCAAGAATAGCGGACATCATAGTTAACACAGTATCTTCAAGATGGGGGAGAGTCTCTGCAATATTCGTGACAACCATGGCAACGAGCTCATCCTCGTCACCCTTTATGGTCAGTACACGCCTGCATTGCGATTTAGCTAGTATTGGAAAATAGGAGAGACACCGCACCCATCCGCAATCTCAGGTGCTACGCACAAATAGTTCTCATCGTCTTTACGGTCGCCATCTTTGTCGTAGAAATTGGCAAGCTGGGAACGAAAGGATGAGATTTCGGTAGTATGCATGCCGAAGAAACTGCACCTTATCCCCCAGATCTTCTATATTCTCTGCAACTACAGCATTCTTCAGTTTGTCGCGTTCAGTCTCCGTCCAGTTGACTGAATTCTCTGGTTTGACTGGGCAGGCAGTGCTTCGCAGTTTAAACTTGGTCTTGAGCACAATCTCATCAGCGACGCATTCGTCACTGAGATCTGAGCTGTCGACCAAAAGGGGGAGCGTTGGGGCTAAGAGAGAGTTCTGTAAAGCATCCCAGCAAGGATCCTGGGGAGGGAGCGCTGTGAGGCTCCACTTTGTGTCGACTCCGGAACCTGGCCTTAACAGTAAAATGGACACCATGGGACCCGCTCCGGGACGACAGTAAAGAAACTCACCGGATCGCTGGAACAACCAAAAACACCAACACCTGCCGTCGAACGCACGATCTGACCTGGAATCGAACCTGGGTACCCTCCGAAACGATTATTGTCCAAGGACCGGAAGAGGGTGCGCACCTTGCGCCACGGGACCGTTGCAAAAAGAGTCGTGAAAAAGGAAAAGGCTCTGGGAAATTCCCCGAGCACGAATCGAACGTGCAACCTCGCAAAGACAAAGGGATTACGAGGACGCGGTACCAACCGCTACGGGAGGTTGACTATAACCAATATTCGAAGAGATCGGACCACGCCCCAAAAAGGAGGCGCGCTCACGCGCAGCCCACCACGAGGGTCGAACTCGCTACCTTCAGATTAAGAGTCTGACGCTCTAACCGTTGAGCTAGGCGGACGATATGATCGCAGAATAACAAAGGAAGGGGGAGAGCAGCCAAATATAGAACCAATCAAGAAAAGCAAGGCGCGGACTTCGACGAAAATATTCGTTTCGCGACTTGGAACGGGTTAAGGCCTCCTCATAAAAATCAAGAACGCGCGCAGGAACGCGGAAATAAGGATAGGATGCGCGAAAACGCGCTCCGGAGGAGGTTACGAACCCAGATGGCAAGCGTTATGCCGCTCCGAACGCGTTATGCCGTGCCCGGCAGGCCGGGGGCCACACCCTAGGCCATCTACGGACACAGGCAGGCACCCATTACTCCTCAGCACACGAGAAGCCTGCGCGCACGCAACTCCGGCGAAGCGAAACTCGAATTATACGGTTCCCGCTGCGCGCCCACGCCCTCCGGACGCGTTCTACGCGTCGAAAACACGACGAAAGGACGAGTAAAAGACCATTCGAACGACAGGACGAGGAAGCCGCCGAATTACCGACGCTAGGGTACGACCGGACGCGAGAAAGAGGGACCTACGCGCTCCGGAGTCAGTTTTTACGCGATAAACGGGCTCAGCGCCGGAAAATGAGACGGTTATTCCGTGAAAAGGGCTTAAACTGCGAAAGAAGGGCATCCAGCCGCTCAGATTTTGATACAGCAGGGAAGGCAGCGTGAATCTGCACCTCCGGCGCACTTAAACCAAGTCGCAGAAGCCCTCCGCGCGCCCGAACGACGCACAAGAAAACGCGCTTCCGCGCGTCTACTGCTGCCGAATTTCTGCAGGAGCGCTCCCAGCGCCGCGCCCCCCGGCGCCGCGACCCCCGACGCCGCGACCCACCCAGCCGCGACCTACGCGGCCGCACGACCCTACGCGGCCGGGCGTTGGCGGATCGCGACCGTCCCTGTCAAATATGGTGCTCCGAGGATCTCGTAACCGAGGAACCGCCGTAGGAAGCAACCATTCTTATTCCGCTGAACGAATCTCAAGCCTCCGGACGATTTTTGAATATCGCGCCCAAAAAGGAAATTCGACGCAGGACCAAAATATTCAGAACTCGTGTCCGGAGCGGGCAAAACCTTAGGTCCGAGGAGCTCTAAAATCAGGAATTGAGCAGCAAAAGCAGTATGCCTCAACTCCGGAGGCGTTTGTCGCAAGTGGACCGAGCAGCAACACTGGAGGGAGACTTTGAGGCAGAGGCAAGCACCTCCGGATGCCAAAGGGGTTAACGTGAGACGGGTGCGAGACTATTGGAGATGGCACAGCCTGCGTACGGCAGGCTGGGAGTATAAATAGGGAGAAATTAGTAGGAGTTGGACATCTTGTATCCCCCACACCTAAAATCCAATAAGCCTAGCTAGGGCGAGTTGGGTCTGCGAAAACCTACATCGTTCATTCACTTGACGCAGTTACACGAACCAAGGAACAAGGTCCCGGAATAAGAAGAATCCGGCGGTAGCCTTTTGGAATACGCCAAATCGAAGGGCGTTCGAAGGCTTCAGGACAGAAACCGGAGTTCTAGAGGTGGAACCGGCATAATAACAGCCAGCAAGCGCAGTAGGCGGCTCAGCGGGATCCCTGTTACATTGGAAAAGCCTTGACCAAAGAGAATTGGGAGGGAAGACGAAGAAAACTTGGGCATAAAGGAGCGGGAGACCAGAGTTTAGCAGCTCCGGAGTTCGAAACATACTCACAGTTTGTCAACGTCCGGCGCTGACAGAATCTCGTCAACAAACGGGGCGACGAGAATCACGACAAATCAATTAAACCATATATTCCTCGTCATAGCTGACGATTCGACCTCTATTCGCGGCCTCGACGTCCCCTCCCGAGCGGTCTGTAAAGAATACGACTCGAATCCCAGAAAACGGGAAGGCTAGGAGCCCATTCGACATAAAGTCGGACGAATTCATAGCCACGGACCTCGACAACTTGTCGAGGAGCCTGTAGATAGTACTCCTTCCAGCAGAGAACGCTGAATTAAAACACACACACCCAATTCCCCCAACTCCGAGCGCGAGACAAGGCTCCAAGCTTGTTCAATAAACCTCTAGAGGACGAACAACATTTATAAACGTCACACTAGGACACAAATTGTCCAAGACGCGTATAATACCGCAGTCCACACCACAACTGGAGCCCACCACGAGGGGTTTATTATCAGCTGGATCCAAGCAGAACGCTCAGAAGGAGTACACGGGATAAAGACGCGTCGAAGAAAGCCAGCCAAGGACCGCGAAGGACTCTACACGAGGAGATCCTACTCGTCGAGCATCATCCGGAGCCTCTAGCTTCGAGTTCAGCATCTCCAGAGGAAGAAAAAGAGGAATCGGTAACATCTGAATTAAGTGAACTAACTTCTATAGGCATTCCGGAGGAAGAAGAATTGTCTTTACGACTTGAACCATCGCCCAGCCCCGAAGCTAATACACCAACAGAGTCGCAGTCCCCCTCTGAACCCACTTCCCTTACCCTAACATCAGCCGAACCTCCTTCTACACACGAAACCCCCGAGCCTGAACCAGCGCGTATCATGGCCCCTAAACCGCTACCTGCTCGCGGAGGAAAATCTGCTCCCGGCTTTGATGGTCAACCGCTCCACCTGAACCGATACTTTCGCGACGTTGAAGACATCGGAGTCGAAACCGAGCGGACAACGGACGATGATCATATTCACATCGCCCTCCGCTACCTAGATATAAACGATGAGCAGCTATGGGCGGGAAAAAGATTGCCCAATATGACCTACGCCGAATTCGAAGCAGCCATAAAGAAACTATATCCAGGATCGGACGGCGAAAAGAAGTACACTTGGACTGACCTCCGCGAGATCGTCCGCATGGGTACCATTCAGCCTCCGGCAGGAAGAGACGAGTTCGGGGTGTATCAGAGGAATTTCTTAAGAGTGGCGGACTTCTTGAAATCCAAGAGCAAAATCTCGGAGCGCGAGATGAACGAATTATTCATGAAAGGGATCCACCCCGACTTCCGCTTCCGGGTCCTGCAACGACTACAGATCGTAAAGAGCGACCAGCCGAGCGACATGCCGTACGAGATGAAGGATGTGGTCGAAGCTGCGGAGTGGGCAATCGACGGAGTACCTGGAGCTATCTACAGGGAAACGGACGAGGACACGTCTTTCATTAAAAAGGAGATGGTCGACTTGTCCAACACGGTCCGGGGCGAGCTTTCAGACTTTAAAGCACAGATCCAGTCACTATCTCGCGTCGCGGAGCAGCAGCGTAATCCTCGACCCCAAGGAGCAGCATACCAGAACCAGACGAACCCCGGAGAAGGCTCCGGACGCTGGAATCAGGACCCCAAACCAGCGAACGCTCTGCCTCCGCAGAACCAGGCATTCCGCGAGTCGCAGAACGGGGAACGTAGAGGGCCGAATGGCGCCTTCGTGGAAGGACAGTGCGGATTTTGTTCTGAAACCGGACATTATATGCGCGAATGCCCTGCGATAGAGGAATACATTCGCCAGGGAAAGTGCAAAAGGAATGCGGAGAACAGAATCGTTCTGCCCACAGGACGCTACTTGCCGCGGGCGATTGAAGGACGTAATTTCCTGGAAAGACTTGACATCTGGCACAAAAATAACCCGACTCCGGCGCCCGTACAAGTGAACATGTTCGAACGACAAAATCCCCCGCATATGCTGTACATGGCCAGCTCTATCGAGGAAGTCCCGGAGGAAGAAGAGGAGGAGGAAGCTGGGCTTTTGGCGTATCAGAACGCCGGCGACGCGTCTTTGGAGGAGTTAAGCGACGAGGACATCCGGATGTACCTTGAGACGCGTAAAAAGCTCGAGAAAGGGAAAGGCAGAGAGGTTTTCGACGGCGTGCAGATGCCATCTAAACCTCCGAGCAAGCCTGCGCCAAAGAAAAAGGCGGGATTCGCACCGGAGGTGCCAGAACCACCAGCAAAACCCCCTGCCAAGCCACCCCTGGCCCAGCCTCTGCCCGTCCAACCATTTTCTGCAATGAAACCCTACGTGCCGAAATTCAGAGCCGCTATTGAGGAGGCAGTCGAGCTTCCGGACATGGTTAAACGCGCTCTATCAACCAAAATAGAGCTCACGTTGGAAGAATTCTTCGCCGTATATCCAGAAGGAAGAAAATATATGAAGGATCAGCTCACCTCGAAGAAAATCCCGACCGTGGACGTGTCGTATAATATAACCAGCGATGGCACGCAGTACATTCTCCGGTACGAGGAAGAAAACGGCCAGCAGAGGGAAGAGAAGCTCACTTCCTCCGAAATCGAGTCCCTAAGGGTCATTGATCCCATCGTTAATGATGCGGTTCAATTGGAGGCGATCCTGGACCAAGGCTCGGAAATTGTGGCGATGAACAAGGAAGTGTGGCTGAAATTGGGGGTCGGGCTCGATCCGAAGAAGATTCTGAACATGCAATCGGCGAACTCCCTGTCGACTGCCACGAACGGTTTAATTTCGGACTTGAAATTTACGGTCGGAGGCCTGGAACTCCCGTTCCAGGTTCACGTTGTTCAGGGAGCTCCCTTTGATCTCCTTCTGGGACGGCCTTTCTTCAGGTTCACCAGTTGTCAGACGTATGATAATTTGGACGGAAGCCAACAAATCACGATCACGTGTCCAAATACGGGGCGAACGGTTACGATGCCCACGCGGAAGAAGTCGAACAAGTCCAAAAATCCGTTCCGGAGGCCTCAGGACGCGTCCACGGGTTTTCAAAAGGCGGGGTCGCGCCTGTGAAAGCCAGCCCCGCCTTACTATATTATAACCGACGACTAGAAGACGCGGCGAATACCGAGATGACTGCTAAAATACGACCTCTACCTAATACTCCGCCAGGGCGTTGGCCCCTTTCTCATTTCAGATCCAAGATTCCGACCATGAATTTCTCTCGACTTGCACCTCCCTTAATATTATATTCCGCTCCGGATGGAACTAATACGCACCATTGCCGCGAAATCGAAATAACGGACACAGAACAGGTCTGGGAGGTATCTCCCGCCTATCTACAGTTCTGTCTCCTCCAGACATACTACTACGACGAGAAGGCTCGAGCATTCGCTGTGAAAGCTGAGCCGGAGGAGGAAGCAGAGAAGAAACCGCCGAAAGAAAAGAAGAAGAAAAAGAAATATAAACCGGTGGCTCAGAAGGTGCACTCGGTGGCCATGACCCTCCCGGAGGAGTTCAGAGTCGTTCGAAAATATCCTTCCGACCCATTGGAATTCATGCCCGTACTAAATCCTCGCCCTCCGGATTTCACTCCGGGAAAACGATTAACGGAAGAACGATTAAAGGGGATGAACCTCAATCCGGACGGGTTTCTGTGGGAGCAAGAAGAGAAACTGTTTACAGACGTTCTGAAGAACCACGAAATGGTGTTTGCCTGGGACGATACGGAAAGAGGAAAATTCAGGGAAGATTATTTCGAACCCGTAAAAATCCCCGTCCTGGCACACACGCCATGGCAACAACGGAATATTCCCATCCCTCCAGGAATAAGGGAGCAGGTGGTAAACATTATAAGGGACAAAATCGCCTCCGGAGTGTACGAACCCTCTTCCTCGTCATACCGATCGAGTTGGTTCTGCGTTCCCAAGGCCGATAAAGGCGCCCTCCGGATCGTTCATAACCTTCAACCGTTGAATGCTGTCACAATAAAGGACTCAGGATGCCCTCCGGTGCTAGAACATTACGCTGAGTCCTTCGGAGGATGCGTTATTTACGCAATGTTCGATTTATTCGTTGGTTTCGATCATCGAGTACTCGATCTGGCCTCCAGGGATTTCACCACGTTCCAATCTCCGCTGGGCACGATGCGTCTCACCAGGTTGCCCCAGGGCTACACCAACGCGGTACAGGTGCAACAAGGAGACGTGGCGTTTATTCTCCGCGAAGAAATTCCAAAGATCACTCAGCCATTCGTGGACGATACGCCAGTGAAAGGACCAAAGACGTATTACCTACTCGAGGACGGGTCGTATGAGCTCGTACCGGAGAACTCCGGGATAAGGCGTTTCGTCTGGGAACATGCGACTAATGTTAATCGCTTACTCACGCGGATGGGCCACGCCGGAGGGACTTTCAACGCCAAGAAAACTTCGCTCGGAGTGCCAAGAATAAAGGTTGTAGGGCATGTCTGCTCGGTCTTGGGACGATACCCGGACGAATCAAAGGTTCAGGCCATAAAAGACTGGCCGGACTGTGAAAATCTGACGGAAGTACGCGGATTCCTGGGCACGCTGGGAATTTGGCGCGTCTATATGCGCGATTTTGCCTACCACGCTCGCCCCCTGGTCAAACTCACCAGGAAAGACACGGATTTCGAATGGGGTCCGGACGAAAAAGCAGCAATGGAAATGCTTAAATGGATTCTGATCAACTGCCCCGCTATTCGAGAAATCGACTACGAATGCGGCAGAAGGATTATTCTCTCCGTAGATTCCTCCTACATCGCAACTGGCTTCATACTCCTGCAACTCGGAGAGGATGGGAAAGAGTATCCCTCCAGATTCGGATCCATTACCTGGAACGAGCGCGAAGCGCGCTACTCGCAGGCGAAAATCGAGCTCTATGGCCTGTTTCGCGCCCTCCGAGCGTACAAAATGTACGTGGTAGGAGCCATGGACCTGGTGGTTCGAACGGACGCCAAATATATCAAAGGCATGATCAATAGCCCTGATATTCAGCCAAACGCGGCCATGAACCGTTGGATCGCAGCTATAATGCTCTTCGATTTTAAACTGGAACATACACCAGGCAAAACTCACGCGCCTGACGGGTTATCACGCCGTCCGGCGGCTCCGGAGGATCCTATTGACGACGAGGACATCGAGGATTGGATCGACAGAGCCTGCGGATTCGCCATAGTGGCCATGAATTGGGATCGCCGGAGGGAATCTGCCTCGATCTCTGCGGTGTATGGTTATACGGCCAACCCGTACGAAATCGACGACACCCCGGCATTCGAAGTTTCAGTATTTCTCTCCCGGAGCGAGTCCACGATAGTTATTCCACGAAAAGCGAAAGCCAAGCGCGCAGACGAAGATATCCTCCGGATAATAGAATTTCTGCAGAACCCCCAGCGCCCCGATGATTTCTCCAACGACCGTTACAAAAGATTCCTGCGAAAAGTCAGGGACTTTTACTGGTCAGGAAGCGCGCTATGGAAGAAAGAAATAAACGGAGAACACAAGCTGTACGTGGCCGAGGAAAAACGTCTGTCCATCCTGAAACAGGTGCACGACGACCTCGGACACAAGGGCTATTTGGTTTCACGGAAGCGCTTGGGCGATAGGTTTTGGTGGCCAGTGATGACCAGGGATTTGCACTGGTATTTGAATACTTGCCACGAATGCCAACTCCGGAACACGGAGAAAATCCTCATCCCGCCCACTATTGCGATGCCGCTACCATTATTCCACAAAGCCTACTGCGACACTATGTTCCTCCCTCGCCACAACGGATTCCGGACCGTAGCCCATGCTCGTTGCTCAATGAGCGCGTGGCCGGAGTGGAGAATGATGGTCAACGAGGAATCACATACCCTCGGAGCCTTCATATTCGAAGAAATATTGTGCAGGTGGGGAGCCCTGATGGAAATTGTCACGGATAATGGCAAACCTTGGGTAAAAGCGGTCGAATGGCTCGCCAAGCGCTTCGGAATTCATCATATTCGAATCTCCGGATACAATTCCAGGGCCCAAGGAATAATCGAGCGTCAGCATTACCCTGTCCGGGAGGCAATCGTAAAAGCCTGCGAGAACGACATGACTTTGTGGACTCAAAGAATTTTCTACGTCTTCTGGGCCGAGCGTGTGTCTATCAGCAAGAGTACCGGAAGGTCTCCCTACTGGATTGCGCACGGAGTCGAGCCGTTATTTCCATTTGACATCGCGGAAGCGACGTATATGTCGCCCGCGGGAGACAAAGAAATATCCACGGCAGATATGCTGGCAGGACGTGCACTCCGGCTGATGAAAAGGGATGAAGAACTAGAGGAACTGCGCTCGGAGGTGTACGCTGCTCGAATTAAATCGATCCGCCAATGGGAAAAGGACAACGCAGATAAAATCATCGACTACGACTTCCAGCCAGGGCGTTTGGTACTGGTCCGGAACTCAAAAATCGAGAACGAGCTTTCGCGTAAGAGCAAACCTCGGTACACTGGTCCAATGATAGTCGTCCGGAGGACCAAAGGGGGCTCGTACATCCTCGCAGAACTCGACGGAGCCGTGGCTATCGAAGCCTACGCGGCATTCCGGGTCATCCCATACCTTTCGCGCTCGAACACGCTCATTCCGGTCACAAAGATGCTGATAAAATACAAAGAATTGAAGGAGGTCTACTCTAAATCACCGATTTGGGGAGACGATGGGGTCCGGGACTGGGAAGGACAGTCCTGCCCCATGGCGGGATTGGGTGATGAATTGCCAACCACCTAAAAATGCCCATAGACGACGTTCAGAAGAAGAGCTCCGGACATTTTGTACCACGCACCGAGAAACGGTGTCCCCCATGCGCTCATTTGTGTCTTATATACCTTGTATCGGCATGCCTCTCGCGAATAAATTATAACGGACACGTTCTGATTTTATTCCGCGGTGTGATGTCGATTCAAGAAAACGAGTATTCAAGAAAGACGCAGCGGGGCCATTTTCACCCGGACCAATTATTCATTTCACAAAAAAAAGGCGAAATATTTCCGGAACATTCACACCAGAACGTAGGAGAAAGGCGATTATTCATTTGTGGGGCCAAGGAAAAATACAGGAGGGGGTGTTTTTATCTGAATATACAAAACCCCGAGGGACAGCACCAAGAAAAACTGCAAATATTCAAAACGCGACACGATCAGCTACTCGTCTGCTCCCATACCCCCTTCGACCTCACTCGACTCCGCCTGCGTCATTTCCACGTCCAGGTCCGGCACGTCGTCATCCGAGCCCGCCGGACGATAGCGGGGCGTCGCGATACGCGAAGGAGAGGAGGAGCTCGGCCCCCACTGCGGCGACAAGTGCGCGCCGGACAGGAGGTCCGCCATTGACGTGGAACCCTCGCCCGGGAACTGGGCCTGGACGTCCCCGTCGACCGTAGAGGAAATCTAAGGAGAAGAAACTGGTTAGCGACGAAAAAGAGACTCGGGAAAAACGCAACAGGAAAAGAAAAATTCACCTGGAGTTGTTCTGGATCGAAGAATGAGGACCGTATCGAAGATTCGGTGGGGGTATACGAACCTGCAGACAGATTCCCTGGGCTGGGACCGCGAGACATGGCGCGGGAGTCATCTGTGCGCGGGGCGTGAAGGCGAAGCGAACGCATGAGATCCGCGTTGTCATACGGCGTGGTATGGCGCGGGGTGCTGGAAGCGCCAGCGAGTCCGGGCGTTTGAGGGCGCTCAAACATCTAGAAGAGAGGGAGGTGTTCAACGAAAGAGAACCACGGAGGAGGAAAAAGAATAGACGTACCATGCCATAAGGCGCCCGGCGACCATGATCGAGGTCCAAGTTACCCCACCAGCGAAACAACTCGACCGGGTCCCAGTGGTCGGGGAACGACTCACCCCGCTGCAAGTACTCGTCAAGGGTCGCGGGTCGCATGACGTCGTCGACAAAGGACCGATCGAACCAGGGGAACGCCTGGCTGAGCTGACGGTTTGTCGCCTGCGCCATGGCGTTCCACCAGAGGTCGATAGGGACGCCGGGGACGAAGAAGGGGAACACGGGCGAAAGTTCGCCCGGAGGGATCCCTGGCAATTCCGTCGGCAGCGCCGTCCAATGCGTAACCATCGCGTCGTTGTACGCCGCTTGGGCCTCCGCGCCCGCCAACTGCACCGCACCGCGCTGCTTCATGATGGCCTCCCACAGAATGTAGAAGGTCCGGTTGCGGAAGCGCGCCACAGCGACCTCCGGAGTGACGTCCTCGCGCTCGAGGAGGGGCATCCGGAGACGCCAGAGGGCGGACGTTGGCGGAATCACGCGCTGACCGTCCTCCATGACGAGGCGGCGGAAGTCGTACCGTGGCTCCGGACTGAATTGGGGGACGGTGTACCCAAATTCAGGCAAGTCGAGGCGCGACGCACGAGTCGAACCCAGATACAGGGGAGCAACGGGCGTGCGAGGGCGGTCGACTGGGACTCGGAAGCCGGATGAGGAAGCGGTCGGGGTCGGAGGTAGACTGGGCGGCGGCGGCGGCGAGACCTGACGCACGGGAGTGGGGGATCTGGGCGGAGCGGGGACAGGGGATTCCTGCCTCTCGTCGAGCTCGTCGACCTCATCAGTCAACGCGGAGAGGGAGGAGTCATCATCGTTGTTGGCTGCGAGCGACGCGATTGAGGGGACGTCGGGGTTCTGCGACACAACGGAACTCGGACCGACAGCGCTAGGGGCGTTCGCCGTACGCCTAGGGTCCGTGTTCCAACGAATGAGAAAAGCAGCTGGGGCAAAGTTAATCAGCAACGGAAATCATGAATACCAAAAGGAAACATACCCGTCCGAACGGTGTAGCGAAATTTACCAACGCGCGGATTGCACTTGGTCTTTTTCGCAATGCACCGGAGGCAGGCCGATTTCTTGCTGTCAATGGACAGCGGGTCCCACCGAACGCACGGGGCGCCGTGCGACTCGCATTGGTCGCAACCGTTGGGCTGGGGAGCGTCATAAGACCAAGGACTGTTCAAGAAAGGAAAGAGGGGACGTACGTGAATATCGAGCCTGGCGCCCGGATTTTCAGAAAGGGGGAAGCCGCTCGATTGCGAGATCCGGTCGAATTCCCCTTGGTGCATGACGGGACTGAACTGCGGGTCGTCAACGTCGATAGGGTGAGTGCCGGCGGACGCAGGGAACACGAAGGGGGGAGCAGAAGGCGGCGGGCTGGAATCAGGGACGGCAGAAGGTTCGCGCCCTACTTCACCCTCGTCACGAACGGAGGAGTCGGAAGCCGCGTCCGGGAGCTCGTCAAAGTCGATGAGCTCCCCGTCGAAACTCGCACCCCGGAGCCGCTTGCTCGAGCGACTGGTGGTCTCGTCGTCCGTGTCCGCCGATTTTCGCTTCCGAGAAGGCCCTGCCTCCGCGTTGACAGGAGTTGGAGGCGCGCGGGAGACAGGTGGCGTGGAGCCGCCGAGATCGAAGCGAAAGGGGGAAGGAGGAAGGGGAGCAGGGGCGGTAAGGACGGGTCCGGCTTCAAGACCTTCGATGGCGCGGAAAGAGAACCCCGGAGGAGCTTGACGCGAGTGGAGGATTTCGAAAATTAAGTCGATGTCGACTCCGAGGCTGTGACGATCGCCGGAGGCGAGGCGCTGCCGGTTGAGGTGGTAAGCCTCGTCGAGTATGCTCACCAGCATCGAGCGGCACGAAGCTACCTCCTTGAGGGCGGCGGACGCGACGGAGAGCTTCACCGTCGCCTCGTGGAGGCGTTTTTCGACGTCGCCGAGGGCTCTTGCAACGCGGGACGGCTCGTCGCGGGCGTACTGGTTGCTCATGCGCACGCGCTTGCACTCCCTGGCCGCCGCCATGAAGTCGACGCGATCCCGCTCGTACTGCGCCTCGCACCTCTCCCTCTCCAGGACAAAGGCGATTTGACGCTGCCCTTGTATCGCGTTGCGTTCGCGCTTACGCTCCGCCTGTCTCACCATGTGCGCGTCGGAGGCAGCGACCGCTGCCCGAACGCCCTCGACCGTAGGGGTTTGGGGCTCGAACACGCGATCCGCAATGGGGGGCGGCATGGGACGGGCAGCCTCGATGGCGGCGGTATCGGGGGCCTGCAGCACCGGTTGAGGGGGGAGATCCGGAACGTCGGTATGAAGAGGGCGCCAATCGGGCGCGCTAACACGATCGAGCTCGGCCTCTGCGACCGACAGTTCCCCGCGCAGCTCCAGGACGTGTTGCTCCAGGTAGGCGACAGAATCCTCGAGAGGAGGAACGCTGTCGTCCGGAACCATCGCGTAACCCAGAAGCTGACGACGCATCGGGAGCGTCTCGCGAATGCGCTCCGGAAGAGGTTCAGGGAGCGGCGGCGGCGGTGCAACCATCGACGGTGTGAAGGGCATGGGGGGCGCAGGAAAATCGAACGTGCGCGGCCCAGGCGGACGTGGGGCAGCGGGAAGACGTGGAGTGGAAGGAAGGGTTGGTGGTGCCGGATTTGGGACCTCAGATTGCGCGCGACGCTTGCCCAAAGATTTGGCGGATGGATGAGAGGGTCCGGCCACGTTTTCCTCTCCGTCAGCAGACGGCTCGTACCCGCTCTCGTCGTCCTCCGGAGGGTTTAGCAGCGTCCCGCGCTCACGAACGGGCCTTGTTTTGGGCCCAGGCATCGGAGTCGGGGTGCGGTCTTTCACGGAGCGATATCCCCTGGAGTTGGTGCCAGGTTTCACGCCCCGGACGAAGTTCTTCCCGCGCTGGCTCATGCTTTAATTTGAAGCGGAGATTCGATTGGGCTAAGCGAGTCCGGAGGGTGGTAACGCGAGCAACGGAGTCGAGGATGCGAGGAATGAGTAAACGGAAGCTAATTGGGAATGCCGTCACATTGGAGCACAGCCACAAGAAGCGGAAGATTAGCCATCAGCTCCGGACAGGCACCAAATGAATTACTCATTCAAAACATGCTTTGATGGCAAAAATACGTCGAAAGAACGCATGATATCAATGGAACCAGGCCCTCCGGCAAGGATGTTTAGAAGGGACTTGTTGGGGACGGGCATCGCAGAGCTCAGGGAATTTATTCAGGAATTTACGCCAAGGAAATTGGCTCCGGAGGAGAACATTTTTTACACAGGAAGAGTAAAGGCGCGATTAAGGGAAATCGCATTTTTCAAGTCCAAGATACATGTAATGGGATGCTTTGGCCAAGCATATCTAAAGAAACCAAAGACACACGGAACCCAAGGAATACTACGGAGCTATTTCTATAGCAAAAGGATAACGGAATCAATATCGCGGGCGATCCTACGGAAGAACGAAGACAATACAGGAAAAATAGTGCAGAGACAACGAGAAGGGATTGATCACCCCGGAATCGAGGCCTCCACCAGGAGAACAAAGAAGACGAGATTAGGACCAAGGAAAAACAACCTAACGAAATCGGACTCACAAAGATTCAAGGAAGTCCGGCGTCGGGGGACGGATAAGGAAATCCTAGACCCTCCGCGCCCTCTTCAGAAAAACCCAGTGCGCTGAACAGGGAGCGATATTCGGCTTCGCGGGAGAACGTGTCGGTGCCGTCTGAGGAAAGAACCGGCCCATGGACACGACCGGAGCGTGATTTTCACAAAAATAAAAAGGACAGGCGACCGGAGGCAGATTTTACAAAAGCAAAAAGGACAGGCGAGCGGAGCGCAGAATCACAAAAGTAAACAGGAGCGGAGCGGGCGTCAGATTCCCAAAAGTAAAAAGGACGGTATTACGGACCGTGAAACGACTGCGGCAGCGACATCAAGCGGATATTTCCAGGAAGCAGGGCCGCAGGAGAGGGGAGGATAGGATGCAGAGCCAGTTGCGCGTTAATGATGTCCGGATACGACAGGCGGCCGTCAGCATCGTATCCGGGAAATTCTGCCTGGGTGCGATCGATGAGCCTCGCCTGAGACGCGCTCCGAATCAACGGAATAAGGATGGTAGGTTGAAGGGAGGCGGGAAGATCATGTCCGGAGGTGTATTTGGTGAACCAGCAGAGGTAGGAGACGAGCTGGAACATCTGGAAGGACTCGCCAGGAACGTGAAGGTCCATTAGGATCCACGTTGGGTCGCCGGACCGTGCCATGCGATCGCGCAGGTCAACGGTCTGACCTACAAGGCGCTACGGAGGGAAAGTTAGTACCTCCGGCGGTCATTTCCGGACAGCAACGCACAAAATGCCACATAATCACTTGGATCCACTGACAGAGAGCAAGGTGCTCGTCAGGAGGATATGATGGAAGGTGGTTCTTGTATAGAAAATCATGGGTCGCGCATCGATGGACTTCGTGCACCATGAGCCGCATACGGAATTGCAAGAATCCAGGCAGGCCTTCTGCGAACGAATTGGCAGAGGATAGCAGCTGCTCGCGAGGAAGGCATAAAGAGCGGAGGAATGGGGCTGCCTGGTGTATCAAGGAAGCCATGGGGGATAAAAAGTCGGGAAAATTGGCTGCAGAACCAACAAGACAGGGCTGCTTTTATACCCATCTCGGAGCGCGCTCATCTGGGACGACGCGAGAAGGGGAGCCGATATCTGAAGAATCACTCCGGAGGACGCACGCGGCAGGAAATGGAAATCTAGCGATCACGAAAATTGGATCTGATGGATCATTAACTTCCGCGGAAGCAAGAGGAAGGCCGTCCGAGTACATGGGGCAAATTCTACTCGACTATAGGTACCAACTCCGGAATAGGGGTGTTGGGGCGTGTGGGGGCAAAGCGAAATTCCTCGGGGCAGACTGGGAATCTATAAACTAAACCCTCCGACGCCGACTCCGGACAGTATCTAGGCAGGTTCTGGCCGAACGCATGAGCCAACCCACCATGGCTGTTAACCTCAGCAATTTGTGTCGCCTTGGTGTGAGTACCCACTCCGTATTCAAAAGGGTCCAGAACGTCGAACGAGAATCCTGGCGCATCCACCGGGTGACTCAAATATCCGGGTCGGACGACCATGCAGTACTGAAAATGGGCGACGGTGCTGAGGACAGTGTTTCGAAAATCCGCGTGGTCGTCACCGTGAAAGCCAGCAAGCTGGACGAAATGTTCGGTCATGGCGAAAGCCACGGTGGAGAAAGGGGGAATATAATATTGCTCCGGAGCGTCAAAAGAGTGGCCGCCCTCGATTTTGACGGACCCAAGAAGGATCTGCGATCGAAACTGTGAACTCCGGAACGCGACGTCGAAAAAAAAAAAAAGGAAAATTACACCATATTCGATAAAACCACTTTGACGCCCACGCGCACCTCCTGGATCAAAGAAGCCGGGAGGGCAGAGATATCGCGCCCGGAAAGGGTTTCGTGAATGGATTGAATCAAGAACCGAACGTGGGTTATCCACAAGGATTGCAGATAGCGAGGCATGGCAATGTTTCGAACGGATGGGAGCACTGGGTGCAGGGCTTTGAGAAGGCCATGCTCCTCGGAGGGAATGGGTACGATCTGGGGCATGCGCGACCAAGGGCCTTTCCGACTCGACCAAAAGATCGATGGGGAAGAACGGCATAGGCACTGGTCATTTTATAGGGAAAACGGCTACAAGACTACACGAATGGGGAACCGGAGGCGTAAAAACTGGTACGACGGAATTACGCCACGTCAAAATTGGACTTCGGGATACCATTCGCCTCCGGCGACGTCAGCCAGGAGGTCCGCGAGGTCCTTCCCCACGCGATCGCAGTCTTGAACGCGCTCACGAAGCCAGTACCTTTCCGCGATCCAAGGATCTGCAATTTCCTGCGCTTCGAGTACTCGAATGAACTCCGGAGTCCAAGAGGGGACACAGGGGATGTGCCCCATGACGGAGGAGTAGGGAATGTCGATGAGGTCGGAGGTTTTGGAGCGGGAATCGCGTGCGCACTTGAGCATGCGATTGACCATGTCCAACAGGACGCCCTCGTACCCACTACCGGTCCCGTACGAAGGTTGGCCAAGCAGCATGTGGAACTTCTGCATCAGAGACAGGGTACGGATGGCCTCCGGAGGAACAAATAGCGGCGTGGCTGCGTTCAGAGCCGACTCCAGGGCAATCACATAACCAATACTCTATGAAAGGAGTAAAGAATCAGCCGCGGCTTAGCTACCCTGGGGAAGCGGAACGGATGAAAGAGCGCCGCACCAGATACTTGAGCAAATTACCAACGTGCGGGAGCATGAAATCGCGCGTCTCCGGCGAGATATCGACAGGCTGGCTGGAACGGGAGGGAAAGCCCTTGTTGATGACGCGGGCGTAGGGGCCCACAACGTCGAAAAAGTACGCGCGGACACCATAAGAAGGATGCGTGAATGCGGAGATAAGAGGAACGCGGAGAAGGTACGGGGGGAGGAGAATTTGTAGCGAGGCAGGAATTTGTGCCAGCTCGTGCACAGTACGGGGCGGGAGAAAGGTCCGGACGGCGTCGAGCTCTGCGTCAGCCATTGGAAAACCGGGAAGACGGAGAAGCTAGGCTCCGGAGCGGTCGACTTTATAGCGAAGCTCGAGAATCCATCGATCAAATGGTGGTAACATCACGCCCGGACGAGCAGATCAAATTGGGGAAACCAAAATTTACGCGACAAAGAAACGCTGGGAGTAGTGCTACGCCGGAGCAGTCAAAGACAGGCTATCTACGCGTCTGTCGAGCTCAAACGACTCGACTTCGATGGAGCGCTCGGCACAGGATCCCTCCAACGGCGAGGAACCACGCCGGAAAGACAAAGCGCGGAGGGCCTCGTCCTCTAGCCTGTCGTTCATGGCAGCGACCGTATCGTTCGCGTGCATAAACACCGCCCGGAGCTTCTGCTTCAGGTCGTCCTCCACCCAGCTAAATTCGTCGCCAATGAAACCGAATTGTTCGACGAGCTGGATCATATACGCAATGCTGTTGGGCGTCGGAGTGGGTACGCGAGTATAAGGGCCGACCGGATGCGATCTGTCGATGGCGAGAAATATTTTATCCTGCGAGGAAAGCATCAGCGAGAGCCAAAGGGGTGCCACCGGAGGGAGCAGTCCTCACAATATGGATCATATACGCCCCGAGCTGGCCACGAATCCAAGGCGAATCACGCGGGACCGGGCTCGCATTGCGAAAACGATCGCGCAGCGCCATAATGACGTCACGAAGCGGGCGGAGGACCTCCAGGCAGAATTGGCGCATGACGGGGCGGCGAAGATAGTTCGACATCTCGATTTCAGAGTCGAAGTCGAGGTACACAACTTCGAAGTCGGACCGGAGGCGAAGAGTAGGGGACTCGTCGAGACGATAGTCCTTGAGAAGTGCAAAACTGAGTGCCATAATCAAGAAGGCTACGAAGAACAAAGAGGGAAAGTATGGAAGTACGAAGCGGATCCGGGATCCTTTATAGGGAAATCACTGCGTGCTAACAAGACGCCGGAGTTGATGGGCGGACGAGACGGCCACATCCGTCGAACTGGGGAAATTCCTTGGGGGTCCCCAGGATGTCGAAGGACCCCTGCGCACGAACGCGGAGCGCGTCAAGAACCTCTTGATAGCGCTGGACCTGGAAGCATGTTGAGGCATTCGCTGGTGACGCATATGTCGTAGCGTGGCATGCTCGGACCATGATCCTTGAGCTTGACTTCGATGGAAAGGATATAAAACGCGACACGATCCTGATAAAGAGCCGCCGGAGGGGTCAGAAAATCCACGTCCGGACCAGGTTGTTCAAGGAAACTCACGAGGACGGAGAGGATCGTCGTCACAGCTTCACGGATCGACATATTATCCGCCTCCGAAAAATCGGCGGAGGAAGGCTGCAGGTGGTAGAACGGATCCACCAGCATATGAAGCGTGGAGAGGGGTAAACGGCCCTGGATAAGCAGGTACTGGCGTAGGGGAAGGTTCGGACGCCATAGTTCCCCCGGAGCCGGACGAGCGTCGAGCTGCTGAAACACTCTGTGGAGTACCGCGAATTGCGAAGGGGCGGAGAGCCTCGAGAGGCGGGAATTGACAACCTCCATATCGACGGCGGTCACAAAATTCAAGTCACGAAAAGAAATTCATATTCAAAGCAACAACGAGCCAGTTCGCTATGTTAAAGACGGGCCAGCTCGCCGGAGTTCGTAGTAGATCCATCACGGAAGCTCTGCGATCGACGTCACCACCCGGTGGTCAAGGGCTGACGCATCATACGCCCCGATCTTTCGTACTCCGGATACTCGCCACGCGTCTGCAATAAAAGTGCCCAGCAGGAGGACACTCTCGAAAGGTGCCGGAGGGAATGCTCGAGCTCTAGGGCCTCGCAACGCTCGCTGCCCTCGAACCCGTAATTATCCACCAGATCAGAGAGGATTTCAAAGACGCGTTTCGATCGATCCGAAACAATGGGCTCGGGAGGAATAACGCTGTGATCCATAACTCCGTCCCAGATTTGGACATAGGAGGGGTACTCCGGCCGTTGCAGAGAAATGAGGCACTAAGGGGAATAGGCGGTGAATAAGCAAGGAAATTTGCTTCCGCGGAACACGATCGTACCACAAGCTCTAGCATCTTCCGGAGGGCGCGCCGCACCATGCCGTACGTCGTCCGGGATAGGTGATACGGTCCGCAAATGCGCCCGATGTAATACGGGTCGAGGGCCTGGTGAAGAAGGTAGACGGCGGGGCGAAGAACCCGTGGAATAATCTCTTGGATGGGCATCGGAGGGACCCAGTGTTCACGCTGCATGAACGTCTCTTCTGAAATCTCGAGGCGCGCAATATGCATACAGGCGCGGGAAGCCTGGCAAGAAACGCTGAGCTCCTCGTCATCAGAAAGCTCCGGAGACGGAGCACGCGGAGGAGAATTGTGGACTGGGGAATCCATCGAGCGAATGAGGAAGGGGACTCCAAAAACCACGGCATTCTTATAGGAAAATCGAGCCTCCGAAGATCAGACAATCACTAAAAAGGGCACAAAAGCTGTCTGATGGAACGCTCTATGTCGCGAATATTCTACGCGACGTCCGGCGGGGCCTCATACACCAATAGATACGGTCTGCCTACGATAGAGGGGACCATAACCCTTGAAATCGACCGCTGGATCCAAAATATCCCAAGAACGAGCAATCCGGACCGCCTCCATGACTAAACTCTCGTGAGCTGGGAATGGGAGTTCGGTTTCAGGATCCGTGCAGTATACGAGGAGCATGACATAGAAGTCGAGGAGGCAGAGGAGGGAAGTCGCGCGTATCGCGCCGGATCGACACTCTCCCTCCGCCCCTTCTAGAACCTGCTCCGGAGTAGGAGACGCTGCTCCACTATCCATGAGAAGACGCTGGGAAGAGCATAACGAGGCAAGGATCAGTAAAAGAGAAAAGGAATATAGCGGAATAAGGCCTACCAAGACGTCAATCATGCTCCGGACGCTGTTGCGAACGAGGTATAATTCGTCCGGATGAAGATCCTTGGCGGAGACCCAGTCCGAGGCGTCACCACGGAGCTTCTGCTTCAGCAAGTACACAGAGGGCCGAATAACGCGCTCCATGATGGACGAGGTCTTGTTGCTGTGGTACCGAATGGCCTGGTGGCAATATTCGTTGACTATGACATAAATTTCGACGACGCCGTACGACGTGCGAGTGAGGGCAAGCGGTTTGTAAATCATGGCAGAAAGGAAGGCGGAGGGCAGTACTGGAGGAAGAAAATTTATTGGGAAAACGCGAAGGCTTTATACAGAAACGGATCGGAGGTTATTCTAAATCGGGCGCCCCAAATAATCTCGTAGGAACGAGCGCCGGAACCCATAGTTCCCGCAAACTGGTCACGGAGGAACCAACCTGGACCGCAGCAGACCCAGTACCGACTCCGGGAGCGACGTAGGAACGGATCCCTTTGGATTTTTCAGCAAGATCCGCAGAACGGGGCGAAGGGTGTACCATCGCTGAGACTATGGCTTCGACGCTCTTCTTCGACACGCTCAACGCTTCCCCCGTAGTGGAAATCTCGACTTCAATATCCGTCGAGATGCGAGATAACGCAAGAAGGGTGGATTCGACTATCCTTCCTGCATCACTCCAGAACTCCGGACGTTCTTGAATATTGAAAGTGACTGGAGAAGGGTCTTGGAGGGGTATACGTGCGAAGGTGGAGGGTGATCGACGATGGGGAAAGAAATCGTCGAGAGTGCGATGAGGGTCATATTCCTCGTAATCAAAGGGACGAGGGGTATTCATGGCGGTGTGAAGGAGAAACGTCTCCGAGCTGCAACGCAGGAGGAAAACAGCCTCCGAGAAGGCCATCTCCAGAGGTCCAATTCCGCGTTCCTTGACACCATCGTCGCCCTCGAAACCGACGGCGAGGAGAAGAGCGCCGAGTAGATAAAACATCCAGCTGGCCTCCGTGGGCATGTTGAATCGACTATAGCACCCTCGGAGCTCGTTCTGACGAAGACGAGCGGCGTAATACTGGAAAGAAGTTATTACGCTGGAAAACGAAGGGCCGCCGGAAACGTACCATATGCTCCACAACAATACGGAGGCAGAGGCGTAGATTGAAGGCTGCGTCAGGGGTAAGGGACGCAACGGTGCGAGTAGCCCATCGATCCTCGAAGACGCCCAGCGAAATCAGGAATATTTTGGACCGCAAATCCTCGCGGAGAAAGTGACGAAGACCTCCGGGAGGAAGTGCGTACGAGTCAAGCGGGAGACGTGTAACGGAGCGGTGGAACCTTCCAAGTGCGCAGACGTCCATGAAGGAATGGGATCACTCACCTCGAATTGATGGCCTTTTATATGGGGATCGCCGAACGGGGGCGCTCGGCATTTCAAAAGTAAAAAGGAGATGTGAGGCTCCACTTTGTGTCGACTCCGGAACCTGGCCTTAACAGTAAAATGGACACCATGGGACCCGCTCCGGGACGACAGTAAAGAAACTCACCGGATCGCTGGAACAACCAAAAACACCAACACCTGCCGTCGAACGCACGATCTGACCTGGAATCGAACCTGGGTACCCTCCGAAACGATTATTGTCCAAGGACCGGAAGAGGGTGCGCACCTTGCGCCACGGGACCGTTGCAAAAAGAGTCGTGAAAAAGGAAAAGGCTCTGGGAAATTCCCCGAGCACGAATCGAACGTGCAACCTCGCAAAGACAAAGGGATTACGAGGACGCGGTACCAACCGCTACGGGAGGTTGACTATAACCAATATTCGAAGAGATCGGACCACGCCCCAAAAAGGAGGCGCGCTCACGCGCAGCCCACCACGAGGGTCGAACTCGCTACCTTCAGATTAAGAGTCTGACGCTCTAACCGTTGAGCTAGGCGGACGATATGATCGCAGAATAACAAAGGAAGGGGGAGAGCAGCCAAATATAGAACCAATCAAGAAAAGCAAGGCGCGGACTTCGACGAAAATATTCGTTTCGCGACTTGGAACGGGTTAAGGCCTCCTCATAAAAATCAAGAACGCGCGCAGGAACGCGGAAATAAGGATAGGATGCGCGAAAACGCGCTCCGGAGGAGGTTACGAACCCAGATGGCAAGCGTTATGCCGCTCCGAACGCGTTATGCCGTGCCCGGCAGGCCGGGGGCCACACCCTAGGCCATCTACGGACACAGGCAGGCACCCATTACTCCTCAGCACACGAGAAGCCTGCGCGCACGCAACTCCGGCGAAGCGAAACTCGAATTATACGGTTCCCGCTGCGCGCCCACGCCCTCCGGACGCGTTCTACGCGTCGAAAACACGACGAAAGGACGAGTAAAAGACCATTCGAACGACAGGACGAGGAAGCCGCCGAATTACCGACGCTAGGGTACGACCGGACGCGAGAAAGAGGGACCTACGCGCTCCGGAGTCAGTTTTTACGCGATAAACGGGCTCAGCGCCGGAAAATGAGACGGTTATTCCGTGAAAAGGGCTTAAACTGCGAAAGAAGGGCATCCAGCCGCTCAGATTTTGATACAGCAGGGAAGGCAGCGTGAATCTGCACCTCCGGCGCACTTAAACCAAGTCGCAGAAGCCCTCCGCGCGCCCGAACGACGCACAAGAAAACGCGCTTCCGCGCGTCTACTGCTGCCGAATTTCTGCAGGAGCGCTCCCAGCGCCGCGCCCCCCGGCGCGCCCGCACGACCCCCTACGCGGCCGCACGACCCTACGCGGCCGCACGACCCTACGCGGCCGCACGACCCTACGCGGCCGCACGACCCTACGCGGCCGCACGACCCTACGCGGCCGCAGCGGCCAAGGCCGCAGGCTAGAAAAAATTAATATAGCGGCTTCGCGAGCACGTGATCACGCGACGCGCAACGAAAAATACGCGACACGCGCGACTTTTGACGCGTCCGGAAGAATGTACACCGTGATAACGACGGGACCAACCACCTCGATTCCGCAGATTAGCTCCGGACCTAGGAAAACTCGTGAAGTATGGTATATCTGAATTTTCGCGTTCGAACTTGGCGGATTCGCGACCGTCCCTGTCAAATATGGTGCTCCGGAGGATCTCGTAACCGAGGAACCGCCGTAGGAAGCAACCATTCTTATTCCGCTGAACGAATCTCAAGCCTCCGGACGATTTTTGAATATCGCGCCCAAAAAGGAAATTCGACGCAGGACCAAAATATTCAGAACTCGTGTCCGGAGCGGGCAAAACCTTAGGTCCGAGGAGCTCTAAAATCAGGAATTGAGCAGCAAAAGCAGTATGCCTCAACTCCGGAGGCGTTTGTCGCAAGTGGACCGAGCAGCAACACTGGAGGGAGACTTTGAGGCAGAGGCAAGCACCTCCGGATGCCAAAGGGGTTAACGTGAGACGGGTGCGAGACTATTGGAGATGGCACAGCCTGCGTACGGCAGGCTGGGAGTATAAATAGGGAGAAATTAGTAGGAGTTGGACATCTTGTATCCCCCACACCTAAAATCCAATAAGCCTAGCTAGGGCGAGTTGGGTCTGCGAAAACCTACATCGTTCATTCACTTGACGCAGTTACACGAACCAAGGAACAAGGTCCCGGAATAAGAAGAATCCGGCGGTAGCCTTTTGGAATACGCCAAATCGAAGGGCGTTCGAAGGCTTCAGGACAGAAACCGGAGTTCTAGAGGTGGAACCGGCATAATAACAGCCAGCAAGCGCAGTAGGCGGCTCAGCGGGATCCCTGTTACATTGGAAAAGCCTTGACCAAAGAGAATTGGGAGGGGAAGACGAAGAAAACTTGGGCATAAAGGAGCGGGAGACCAGAGTTTAGCAGCTCCGGAGTTCGAAACATACTCACAGTTTGTCAACGTCCGGCGCTGACAGAATCTCGTCAACAAACGGGGCGACGAGAATCACGACAAATCAATTAAACCATATATTCCTCGTCATAGCTGACGATTCGACCTCTATTCGCGGCCTCGACGTCCCCTCCCGAGCGGTCTGTAAAGAATACGACTCGAATCCCAGAAAACGGGAAGGCTAGGAGCCCATTCGACATAAAGTCGGACGAATTCATAGCCACGAACCTCGACAACTTGTCGAGGAGCCTGTAGATAGTACTCCTTCCAGCAGAGAACGCTGAATTAAAACACACACACCCAATTCCCCCAACTCCGAGCGCGAGACAAGGCTCCAAGCTTGTTCAATAAACCTCTAGAGGACGAACAACATTTATAAACGTCACACTAGGACACAAATTGTCCAAGACGCGTATAATACCGCAGTCCACACCACAACTGGAGCCCACCACGAGGGGTTTATTATCAGCTGGATCCAAGCAGAACGCTCAGAAGGAGTACACGGGATAAAGACGCGTCGAAGAAAGCCAGCCAAGGACCGCGAAGGACTCTACACGAGGAGATCCTACTCGTCGAGCATCATCCGGAGCCTCTAGCTTCGAGTTCAGCATCTCCAGAGGAAGAAAAAGAGGAATCGGTAACATCTGAATTAAGTGAACTAACTTCTATAGGCATTCCGGAGGAAGAAGAATTGTCTTTACGACTTGAACCATCGCCCAGCCCCGAAGCTAATACACCAACAGAGTCGCAGTCCCCCTCTGAACCCACTTCCCTTACCCTAACATCAGCCGAACCTCCTTCTACACACGAAACCCCCGAGCCTGAACCAGCGCGTATCATGGCCCCTAAACCGCTACCTGCTCGCGGAGGAAAATCTGCTCCCGGCTTTGATGGTCAACCGCTCCACCTGAACCGATACTTTCGCGACGTTGAAGACATCGGAGTCGAAACCGAGCGGACAACGGACGATGATCATATTCACATCGCCCTCCGCTACCTAGATATAAACGATGAGCAGCTATGGGCGGGAAAAAGATTGCCCAATATGACCTACGCCGAATTCGAAGCAGCCATAAAGAAACTATATCCAGGATCGGACGGCGAAAAGAAGTACACTTGGACTGACCTCCGCGAGATCGTCCGCATGGGTACCATTCAGCCTCCGGCAGGAAGAGACGAGTTCGGGGTGTATCAGAGGAATTTCTTAAGAGTGGCGGACTTCTTGAAATCCAAGAGCAAAATCTCGGAGCGCGAGATGAACGAATTATTCATGAAAGGGATCCACCCCGACTTCCGCTTCCGGGTCCTGCAACGACTACAGATCGTAAAGAGCGACCAGCCGAGCGACATGCCGTACGAGATGAAGGATGTGGTCGAAGCTGCGGAGTGGGCAATCGACGGAGTACCTGGAGCTATCTACAGGGAAACGGACGAGGACACGTCTTTCATTAAAAAGGAGATGGTCGACTTGTCCAACACGGTCCGGGGCGAGCTTTCAGACTTTAAAGCACAGATCCAGTCACTATCTCGCGTCGCGGAGCAGCAGCGTAATCCTCGACCCCAAGGAGCAGCATACCAGAACCAGACGAACCCCGGAGAAGGCTCCGGACGCTGGAATCAGGACCCCAAACCAGCGAACGCTCTGCCTCCGCAGAACCAGGCATTCCGCGAGTCGCAGAACGGGGAACGTAGAGGGCCGAATGGCGCCTTCGTGGAAGGACAGTGCGGATTTTGTTCTGAAACCGGACATTATATGCGCGAATGCCCTGCGATAGAGGAATACATGAGTTTAGAGGATGTTCTCACGCAGTAACCACCATGACCAAACGGCGCCGGGAGTCTTCCTGGCGCCCCCGACCCCACTCTCGACCTGCCAGCCATTGGGGCCTGCTCCGGACTGCCCTTCTGCCCACCACCAACGACTGGAGTCCCTTTTGGACTCCGCGCTCGCCACCGTTACTTTGATCCACGACAACGCCTCATCTACTGCCCCTCCAACTTTCGGCTCCCACACGACTGAAGTCCTCCGTGCTTTGTTCCGGCATATAGGCACTCCTACTCAGCCTACACCACCATGTCCCGAGCCTGAGGCTGCCCCCGAGACCAAGTCGCCCCCACCAGAGCCTGCCACGTACGCTCAGGCAGCGGCGAACACCGCCACTGATCACGTTGTGAAGCCAAAGCCTAACAAGATCAAATCTCCGTCGACGTCCCCTCCTCTTCCGAGTGTCGCTCGCTCCACGCTTGCCAGACCGGATCTGATATTCCGCTTTGATGCTTCCCCTTCCCCTTCCCGCCCGCACCCATCCACGCTGTTCAAAGCCATCATGGGAAAACCTGTCATTGGCAATCTCGCCCTCGATAGTGTCCGATGGACCAGCACTGGAAATCTGACGCTGAGCCTCGTCGGAGAGGATGGCGACCCGGTCCCTGCAAAGGACTGCCTGAAACGGGTTCCCGCCATCTGGGGAGCCATTCGGGTCCTGCTTGGTTTTTCGAAACAGCACACCTGCCCTCGCGTCGATACAGGGGAGCCATGGCACACTGTCGTCGTCCATAATGTGCCTGTCTTGCCACGTGACGAACCCACCTTCACCCCGCCTGATTGGTTGGCCATAGGCGGCTTCCCTGGCACGGTCCAACACACCTCACTTATGTGCAGCAGCTTCGACGAGTACTTGAAGAAGAAATTTGTTTCGGTCCGGGTATCCTTCTCGTCATACGCTGATGCAGAGTCCCTGGTTGAACAGGGCGCCCTCCTCTACGGGTCCCGCTGTGCAGTCTCGCATTATGTTGCCAAACCTCGCGAACGCACACCACGGCCCTGATCTTCCTCAATTCCTCCTTCTTACCTTACGATACCAGAGCCCACCCTCACGGGGCGCCTATATCTCTACCTTACGCGTAAGGTCGCCTACTCTACTCACTAGACCTTTACAGCCTCACTCTTTAATGTGTGCTCCACATGGCGCGCTCGTCCGTGGTAGCCTAGTGTTGGCTCGTCGGACATGATTCCGCAGATACTCAGACTGTTGCCTTATAGATACGAGACGATTGGATATATCTAGTATAGAAGTATACCTACCATACTGTACGCAGTCCGGGGTACAATAAACTGATTACAAAAAAAAAAAAAAAGAGGAATACATTCGCCAGGGAAAGTGCAAAAGGAATGCGGAGAACAGAATCGTTCTGCCCACAGGACGCTACTTGCCGCGGGCGATTGAAGGACGTAATTTCCTGGAAAGACTTGACATCTGGCACAAAAATAACCCGACTCCGGCGCCCGTACAAGTGAACATGTTCGAACGACAAAATCCCCCGCATATGCTGTACATGGCCAGCTCTATCGAGGAAGTCCCGGAGGAAGAAGAGGAGGAGGAAGCTGGGCTTTTGGCGTATCAGAACGCCGGCGACGCGTCTTTGGAGGAGTTAAGCGACGAGGACATCCGGATGTACCTTGAGACGCGTAAAAAGCTCGAGAAAGGGAAAGGCAGAGAGGTTTTCGACGGCGTGCAGATGCCATCTAAACCTCCGAGCAAGCCTGCGCCAAAGAAAAAGGCGGGATTCGCACCGGAGGTGCCAGAACCACCAGCAAAACCCCCTGCCAAGCCACCCCTGGCCCAGCCTCTGCCCGTCCAACCATTTTCTGCAATGAAACCCTACGTGCCGAAATTCAGAGCCGCTATTGAGGAGGCAGTCGAGCTTCCGGACATGGTTAAACGCGCTCTATCAACCAAAATAGAGCTCACGTTGGAAGAATTCTTCGCCGTATATCCAGAAGGAAGAAAATATATGAAGGATCAGCTCACCTCGAAGAAAATCCCGACCGTGGACGTGTCGTATAATATAACCAGCGATGGCACGCAGTACATTCTCCGGTACGAGGAAGAAAACGGCCAGCAGAGGGAAGAGAAGCTCACTTCCTCCGAAATCGAGTCCCTAAGGGTCATTGATCCCATCGTTAATGATGCGGTTCAATTGGAGGCGATCCTGGACCAAGGCTCGGAAATTGTGGCGATGAACAAGGAAGTGTGGCTGAAATTGGGGGTCGGGCTCGATCCGAAGAAGATTCTGAACATGCAATCGGCGAACTCCCTGTCGACTGCCACGAACGGTTTAATTTCGGACTTGAAATTTACGGTCGGAGGCCTGGAACTCCCGTTCCAGGTTCACGTTGTTCAGGGAGCTCCCTTTGATCTCCTTCTGGGACGGCCTTTCTTCAGGTTCACCAGTTGTCAGACGTATGATAATTTGGACGGAAGCCAACAAATCACGATCACGTGTCCAAATACGGGGCGAACGGTTACGATGCCCACGCGGAAGAAGTCGAACAAGTCCAAAAATCCGTTCCGGAGGCCTCAGGACGCGTCCACGGGTTTTCAAAAGGCGGGGTCGCGCCTGTGAAAGCCAGCCCCGCCTTACTATATTATAACCGATGACTAGAAGACGCGGCGGATACCGAGATGACTGCTAAAATACGACCTCTACCTAATACTCCGCCAGGGCGTTGGCCCCTTTCTCATTTCAGATCCAAGATTCCGACCATGAATTTCTCTCGACTTGCACCTCCCTTAATATTATATTCCGCTCCGGATGGAACTAATACGCACCATTGCCGCGAAATCGAAATAACGGACACAGAACAGGTCTGGGAGGTATCTCCCGCCTATCTACAGTTCTGTCTCCTCCAGACATACTACTACGACGAGAAGGCTCGAGCATTCGCTGTGAAAGCTGAGCCGGAGGAGGAAGCAGAGAAGAAACCGCCGAAAGAAAAGAAGAAGAAAAAGAAATATAAACCGGTGGCTCAGAAGGTGCACTCGGTGGCCATGACCCTCCCGGAGGAGTTCAGAGTCGTTCGAAAATGTCCTTCCGACCCATTGGAATTCATGCCCGTACTAAATCCTCGCCCTCCGGATTTCACTCCGGGAAAACGATTAACGGAAGAACGATTAAAGGGGATGAACCTCAATCCGGACGGGTTTCTGTGGGAGCAAGAAGAGAAACTGTTTACAGACGTTCTGAAGAACCACGAAATGGTGTTTGCCTGGGACGATACGGAAAGAGGAAAATTCAGGGAAGATTATTTCGAACCCGTAAAAATCCCCGTCCTGGCACACACGCCATGGCAACAACGGAATATTCCCATCCCTCCAGGAATAAGGGAGCAGGTGGTAAACATTATAAGGGACAAAATCGCCTCCGGAGTGTACGAACCCTCTTCCTCGTCATACCGATCGAGTTGGTTCTGCGTTCCCAAGGCCGATAAAGGCGCCCTCCGGATCGTTCATAACCTTCAACCGTTGAATGCTGTCACAATAAAGGACTCAGGATGCCCTCCGGTGCTAGAACATTACGCTGAGTCCTTCGGAGGATGCGTTATTTACGCAATGTTCGATTTATTCGTTGGTTTCGATCATCGAGTACTCGATCTGGCCTCCAGGGATTTCACCACGTTCCAATCTCCGCTGGGCACGATGCGTCTCACCAGGTTGCCCCAGGGCTACACCAACGCGGTACAGGTGCAACAAGGAGACGTGGCGTTTATTCTCCGCGAAGAAATTCCAAAGATCACTCAGCCATTCGTGGACGATACGCCAGTGAAAGGACCAAAGACGTATTACCTACTCGAGGACGGGTCGTATGAGCTCGTACCGGAGAACTCCGGGATAAGGCGTTTCGTCTGGGAACATGCGGCTAATGTTAATCGCTTACTCACGCGGATGGGCCACGCCGGAGGGACTTTCAACGCCAAGAAAACTTCGCTCGGAGTGCCAAGAATAAAGGTTGTAGGGCATGTCTGCTCGGTCTTGGGACGATACCCGGACGAATCAAAGGTTCAGGCCATAAAAGACTGGCCGGACTGTGAAAATCTGACGGAAGTACGCGGATTCCTGGGCACGCTGGGAATTTGGCGCGTCTATATGCGCGATTTTGCCTACCACGCTCGCCCCCTGGTCAAACTCACCAGGAAAGACACGGATTTCGAATGGGGTCCGGACGAAAAAGCAGCAATGGAAATGCTTAAATGGATTCTGATCAACTGCCCCGCTATTCGAGAAATCGACTACGAATGCGGCAGAAGGATTATTCTCTCCGTAGATTCCTCCTACATCGCAACTGGCTTCATACTCCTGCAACTCGGAGAGGATGGGAAAGAGTATCCCTCCAGATTCGGATCCATTACCTGGAACGAGCGCGAAGCGCGCTACTCGCAGGCGAAAATCGAGCTCTATGGCCTGTTTCGCGCCCTCCGAGCGTACAAAATGTACGTGGTAGGAGCCATGGACCTGGTGGTTCGAACGGACGCCAAATATATCAAAGGCATGATCAATAGCCCTGATATTCAGCCAAACGCGGCCATGAACCGTTGGATCGCAGCTATAATGCTCTTCGATTTTAAACTGGAACATACACCAGGCAAAACTCACGCGCCTGACGGGTTATCACGCCGTCCGGCGGCTCCGGAGGATCCTATTGACGACGAGGACATCGAGGATTGGATCGACAGAGCCTGCGGATTCGCCATAGTGGCCATGAATTGGGATCGCCGGAGGGAATCTGCCTCGATCTCTGCGGTGTATGGTTATACGGCCAACCCGTACGAAATCGACGACACCCCGGCATTCGAAGTTTCAGTATTTCTCTCCCGGAGCGAGTCCACGATAGTTATTCCACGAAAAGCGAAAGCCAAGCGCGCAGACGAAGATATCCTCCGGATAATAGAATTTCTGCAGAACCCCCAGCGCCCCGATGATTTCTCCAACGACCGTTACAAAAGATTCCTGCGAAAAGTCAGGGACTTTTACTGGTCAGGAAGCGCGCTATGGAAGAAGGAAATAAACGGAGAACACAAGCTGTACGTGGCCGAGGAAAAACGTCTGTCCATCCTGAAACAGGTGCACGACGACCTCGGACACAAGGGCTATTTGGTTTCACGGAAGCGCTTGGGCGATAGGTTTTGGTGGCCAGTGATGACCAGGGATTTGCACTGGTATTTGAATACTTGCCACGAATGCCAACTCCGGAACACGGAGAAAATCCTCATCCCGCCCACTATTGCGATGCCGCTACCATTATTCCACAAAGCCTACTGCGACACTATGTTCCTCCCTCGCCACAACGGATTCCGGACCGTAGCCCATGCTCGTTGCTCAATGAGCGCGTGGCCGGAGTGGAGAATGATGGTCAACGAGGAATCACATACCCTCGGAGCCTTCATATTCGAAGAAATATTGTGCAGGTGGGGAGCCCTGATGGAAATTGTCACGGATAATGGCAAACCTTGGGTAAAAGCGGTCGAATGGCTCGCCAAGCGCTTCGGAATTCATCATATTCGAATCTCCGGATACAATTCCAGGGCCCAAGGAATAATCGAGCGTCAGCATTACCCTGTCCGGGAGGCAATCGTAAAAGCCTGCGAGAACGACATGACTTTGTGGACTCAAAGAATTTTCTACGTCTTCTGGGCCGAGCGTGTGTCTATCAGCAAGAGTACCGGAAGGTCTCCCTACTGGATTGCGCACGGAGTCGAGCCGTTATTTCCATTTGACATCGCGGAAGCGACGTATATGTCGCCCGCGGGAGACAAAGAAATATCCACGGCAGATATGCTGGCAGGACGTGCACTCCGGCTGATGAAAAGGGATGAAGAACTAGAGGAACTGCGCTCGGAGGTGTACGCTGCTCGAATTAAATCGATCCGCCAATGGGAAAAGGACAACGCAGATAAAATCATCGACTACGACTTCCAGCCAGGGCGTTTGGTACTGGTCCGGAACTCAAAAATCGAGAACGAGCTTTCGCGTAAGAGCAAACCTCGGTACACTGGTCCAATGATAGTCGTCCGGAGGACCAAAGGGGGCTCGTACATCCTCGCAGAACTCGACGGAGCCGTGGCTATCGAAGCCTACGCGGCATTCCGGGTCATCCCATACCTTTCGCGCTCGAACACGCTCATTCCGGTCACAAAGATGCTGATAAAATACAAAGAATTGAAGGAGGTCTACTCTAAATCACCGATTTGGGGAGACGATGGGGTCCGGGACTGGGAAGGACAGTCCTGCCCCATGGCGGGATTGGGTGATGAATTGCCAACCACCTAAAAATGCCCATAGACGACGTTCAGAAGAAGAGCTCCGGACATTTTGTACCACGCACCGAGAAACGGTGTCCCCCATGCGCTCATTTGTGTCTTATATACCTTGTATCGGCATGCCTCTCGCGAATAAATTATAACGGACACGTTCTGATTTTATTCCGCGGTGTGATGTCGATTCAAGAAAACGAGTATTCAAGAAAGACGCAGCGGGGCCATTTTCACCCGGACCAATTATTCATTTCACAAAAAAAAAAAGGCGAAATATTTCCGGAACATTCACACCAGAACGTAGGAGAAAGGCGATTATTCATTTGTGGGGCCAAGGAAAAATACAGGAGGGGGTGTTTTTATCTGAATAGACAAAACCCCGAGGGACAGCACCAAGAAAAACTGCAAATATTCAAAACGCGACACGATCAGCTACTCGTCTGCTCCCATACCCCCTTCGACCTCACTCGACTCCGCCTGCGTCATTTCCACGTCCAGGTCCGGCACGTCGTCATCCGAGCCCGCCGGACGATAGCGGGGCGTCGCGATACGCGAAGGAGAGGAGGAGCTCGGCCCCCACTGCGGCGACAAGTGCGCGCCGGACAGGAGGTCCGCCATTGACGTGGAACCCTCGCCCGGGAACTGGGCCTGGACGTCCCCGTCGACCGTAGAGGAAATCTAAGGAGAAGAAACTGGTTAGCGACGAAAAAGAGACTCGGGAAAAACGCAACAGGAAAAGAAAAATTCACCTGGAGTTGTTCTGGATCGAAGAATGAGGACCGTATCGAAGATTCGGTGGGGGTATACGAACCTGCAGACAGATTCCCTGGGCTGGGACCGCGAGACATGGCGCGGGAGTCATCTGTGCGCGGGGCGTGAAGGCGAAGCGAACGCATGAGATCCGCGTTGTCATACGGCGTGGTATGGCGCGGGGTGCTGGAAGCGCCAGCGAGTCCGGGCGTTTGAGGGCGCTCAAACATCTAGAAGAGAGGGAGGTGTTCAACGAAAGAGAACCACGGAGGAGGAAAAAGAATAGACGTACCATGCCATAAGGCGCCCGGCGACCATGATCGAGGTCCAAGTTACCCCACCAGCGAAACAACTCGACCGGGTCCCAGTGGTCGGGGAACGACTCACCCCGCTGCAAGTACTCGTCAAGGGTCGCGGGTCGCATGACGTCGTCGACAAAGGACCGATCGAACCAGGGGAACGCCTGGCTGAGCTGACGGTTTGTCGCCTGCGCCATGGCGTTCCACCAGAGGTCGATAGGGACGCCGGGGACGAAGAAGGGGAACACGGGCGAAAGTTCGCCCGGAGGGATCCCTGGCAATTCCGTCGGCAGCGCCGTCCAATGCGTAACCATCGCGTCGTTGTACGCCGCTTGGGCCTCCGCGCCCGCCAACTGCACCGCACCGCGCTGCTTCATGATGGCCTCCCACAGAATGTAGAAGGTCCGGTTGCGGAAGCGCGCCACAGCGACCTCCGGAGTGACGTCCTCGCGCTCGAGGAGGGGCATCCGGAGACGCCAGAGGGCGGACGTTGGCGGAATCCCGCGCTGACCGTCCTCCATGACGAGGCGGCGGAAGTCGTACCGTGGCTCCGGACTGAATTGGGGGACGGTGTACCCAAATTCAGGCAAGTCGAGGCGCGACGCACGAGTCGAACCCAGATACAGGGGAGCAACGGGCGTGCGAGGGCGGTCGACTGGGACTCGGAAGCCGGATGAGGAAGCGGTCGGGGTCGGAGGTAGACTGGGCGGCGGCGGCGGCGAGACCTGACGCACGGGAGTGGGGGATCTGGGCGGAGCGGGGACAGGGGATTCCTGCCTCTCGTCGAGCTCGTCGACCTCATCAGTCAACGCGGAGAGGGAGGAGTCATCATCGTTGTTGGCTGCGAGCGACGCGATTGAGGGGACGTCGGGGTTCTGCGACACAACGGAACTCGGACCGACAGCGCTAGGGGCGTTCGCCGTACGCCTAGGGTCCGTGTTCCAACGAATGAGAAAAGCAGCTGGGGCAAAGTTAATCAGCAACGGAAATCATGAATACCAAAAGGAAACATACCCGTCCGAACGGTGTAGCGAAATTTACCAACGCGCGGATTGCACTTGGTCTTTTTCGCAATGCACCGGAGGCAGGCCGATTTCTTGCTGTCAATGGACAGCGGGTCCCACCGAACGCACGGGGCGCCGTGCGACTCGCATTGGTCGCAACCGTTGGGCTGGGGAGCGTCATAAGACCAAGGACTGTTCAAGAAAGGAAAGAGGGGACGTACGTGAATATCGAGCCTGGCGCCCGGATTTTCAGAAAGGGGGAAGCCGCTCGATTGCGAGATCCGGTCGAATTCCCCTTGGTGCATGACGGGACTGAACTGCGGGTCGTCAACGTCGATAGGGTGAGTGCCGGCGGACGCAGGGAACACGAAGGGGGGAGCAGAAGGCGGCGGGCTGGAATCAGGGACGGCAGAAGGTTCGCGCCCTACTTCACCCTCGTCACGAACGGAGGAGTCGGAAGCCGCGTCCGGGAGCTCGTCAAAGTCGATGAGCTCCCCGTCGAAACTCGCACCCCGGAGCCGCTTGCTCGAGCGACTGGTGGTCTCGTCGTCCGTGTCCGCCGATTTTCGCTTCCGAGAAGGCCCTGCCTCCGCGTTGACAGGAGTTGGAGGCGCGCGGGAGACAGGTGGCGTGGAGCCGCCGAGATCGAAGCGAAAGGGGGAAGGAGGAAGGGGAGCAGGGGCGGTAAGGACGGGTCCGGCTTCAAGACCTTCGATGGCGCGGAAAGAGAACCCCGGAGGAGCTTGACGCGAGTGGAGGATTTCGAAAATTAAGTCGATGTCGACTCCGAGGCTGTGACGATCGCCGGAGGCGAGGCGCTGCCGGTTGAGGTGGTAAGCCTCGTCGAGTATGCTCACCAGCATCGAGCGGCACGAAGCTACCTCCTTGAGGGCGGCGGACGCGACGGAGAGCTTCACCGTCGCCTCGTGGAGGCGTTTTTCGACGTCGCCGAGGGCTCTTGCAACGCGGGACGGCTCGTCGCGGGCGTACTGGTTGCTCATGCGCACGCGCTTGCACTCCCTGGCCGCCGCCATGAAGTCGACGCGATCCCGCTCGTACTGCGCCTCGCACCTCTCCCTCTCCAGGACAAAGGCGATTTGACGCTGCCCTTGTATCGCGTTGCGTTCGCGCTTACGCTCCGCCTGTCTCACCATGTGCGCGTCGGAGGCAGCGACCGCTGCCCGAACGCCCTCGACCGTAGGGGTTTGGGGCTCGAACACGCGATCCGCAATGGGGGGCGGCATGGGACGGGCAGCCTCGATGGCGGCGGTATCGGGGGCCTGCAGCACCGGTTGAGGGGGGAGATCCGGAACGTCGGTATGAAGAGGGCGCCAATCGGGCGCGCTAACGCGATCGAGCTCGGCCTCTGCGACCGACAGTTCCCCGCGCAGCTCCAGGACGTGTTGCTCCAGGTAGGCGACAGAATCCTCGAGAGGAGGAACGCTGTCGTCCGGAACCATCGCGTAACCCAGAAGCTGACGACGCATCGGGAGCGTCTCGCGAATGCGCTCCGGAAGAGGTTCAGGGAGCGGCGGCGGTGCAACCATCGACGGTGTGAAGGGCATGGGGGGCGCAGGAAAATCGAACGTGCGCGGCCCAGGCGGACGTGGGGCAGCGGGAAGACGTGGAGTGGAAGGAAGGGTTGGTGGTGCCGGATTTGGGACCTCAGATTGCGCGCGACGCTTGCCCAAAGATTTGGCGGATGGATGAGAGGGTCCGGCCACGTTTTCCTCTCCGTCAGCAGACGGCTCGTACCCGCTCTCGTCGTCCTCCGGAGGGTTTAGCAGCGTCCCGCGCTCACGAACGGGCCTTGTTTTGGGCCCAGGCATCGGAGTCGGGGTGCGGTCTTTCACGGAGCGATATCCCCTGGAGTTGGTGCCAGGTTTCACGCCCCGGACGAAGTTCTTCCCGCGCTGGCTCATGCTTTAATTTGAAGCGGAGATTCGATTGGGCTAAGCGAGTCCGGAGGGTGGTAACGCGAGCAACGGAGTCGAGGATGCGAGGAATGAGTAAACGGAAGCTAATTGGGAATGCCGTCACATTGGAGCACAGCCACAAGAAGCGGAAGATTAGCCATCAGCTCCGGACAGGCACCAAATGAATTACTCATTCAAAACATGCTTTGATGGCAAAAATACGTCGAAAGAACGCATGATATCAATGGAACCAGGCCCTCCGGCAAGGATGTTTAGAAGGGACTTGTTGGGGACGGGCATCGCAGAGCTCAGGGAATTTATTCAGGAATTTACGCCAAGGAAATTGGCTCCGGAGGAGAACATTTTTTACACAGGAAGAGTAAAGGCGCGATTAAGGGAAATCGCATTTTTCAAGTCCAAGATACATGTAATGGGATGCTTTGGCCAAGCATATCTAAAGAAACCAAAGACACACGGAACCCAAGGAATACTACGGAGCTATTTCTATAGCAAAAGGATAACGGAATCAATATCGCGGGCGATCCTACGGAAGAACGAAGACAATACAGGAAAAATAGTGCAGAGACAACGAGAAGGGATTGATCACCCCGGAATCGAGGCCTCCACCAGGAGAACAAAGAAGACGAGATTAGGACCAAGGAAAAACAACCTAACGAAATCGGACTCACAAAGATTCAAGGAAGTCCGGCGTCGGGGGACGGATAAGGAAATCCTAGACCCTCCGCGCCCTCTTCAGAAAAACCCAGTGCGCTGAACAGGGAGCGATATTCGGCTTCGCGGGAGAACGTGTCGGTGCCGTCTGAGGAAAGAACCGGCCCATGGACACGACCGGAGCGTGATTTTCACAAAAATAAAAAGGACAGGCGACCGGAGGCAGATTTTACAAAAGCAAAAAGGACAGGCGAGCGGAGCGCAGAATCACAAAAGTAAACAGGAGCGGAGCGGGCGTCAGATTCCCAAAAGTAAAAAGGACGGTATTACGGACCGTGAAACGACTGCGGCAGCGACATCAAGCGGATATTTCCAGGAAGCAGGGCCGCAGGAGAGGGGAGGATAGGATGCAGAGCCAGTTGCGCGTTAATGATGTCCGGATACGACAGGCGGCCGTCAGCATCGTATCCAGGAAATTCTGCCTGGGTGCGATCGATGAGCCTCGCCTGAGACGCGCTCCGAATCAACGGAATAAGGATGGTAGGTTGAAGGGAGGCGGGAAGATCATGTCCGGAGGTGTATTTGGTGAACCAGCAGAGGTAGGAGACGAGCTGGAACATCTGGAAGGACTCGCCAGGAACGTGAAGGTCCATTAGGATCCACGTTGGGTCGCCGGACCGTGCCATGCGATCGCGCAGGTCAACGGTCTGACCTACAAGGCGCTACGGAGGGAAAGTTAGTACCTCCGGCGGTCATTTCCGGACAGCAACGCACAAAATGCCACATAATCACTTGGATCCACTGACAGAGAGCAAGGTGCTCGTCAGGAGGATATGATGGAAGGTGGTTCTTGTATAGAAAATCATGGGTCGCGCATCGATGGACTTCGTGCACCATGAGCCGCATACGGAATTGCAAGAATCCAGGCAGGCCTTCTGCGAACGAATTGGCAGAGGATAGCAGCTGCTCGCGAGGAAGGCATAAAGAGCGGAGGAATGGGGCTGCCTGGTGTATCAAGGAAGCCATGGGGGATAAAAAGTCGGGAAAATTGGCTGCAGAACCAACAAGACAGGGCTGCTTTTATACCCATCTCGGAGCGCGCTCATCTGGGACGACGCGAGAAGGGGAGCCGATATCTGAAGAATCACTCCGGAGGACGCACGCGGCAGGAAATGGAAATCTAGCGATCACGAAAATTGGATCTGATGGATCATTAACTTCCGCGGAAGCAAGAGGAAGGCCGTCCGAGTACATGGGGCAAATTCTACTCGACTATAGGTACCAACTCCGGAATAGGGGTGTTGGGGCGTGTGGGGGCAAAGCGAAATTCCTCGGGGCAGACTGGGAATCTATAAACTAAACCCTCCGACGCCGACTCCGGACAGTATCTAGGCAGGTTCTGGCCGAACGCATGAGCCAACCCACCATGGCTGTTAACCTCAGCAATTTGTGTCGCCTTGGTGTGAGTACCCACTCCGTATTCAAAAGGGTCCAGAACGTCGAACGAGAATCCTGGCGCATCCACCGGGTGACTCAAATATCCGGGTCGGACGACCATGCAGTACTGAAAATGGGCGACGGTGCTGAGGACAGTGTTTCGAAAATCCGCGTGGTCGTCACCGTGAAAGCCAGCAAGCTGGACGAAATGTTCGGTCATGGCGAAAGCCACGGTGGAGAAAGGGGGAATATAATATTGCTCCGGAGCGTCAAAAGAGTGGCCGCCCTCGATTTTGACGGACCCAAGAAGGATCTGCGATCGAAACTGTGAACTCCGGAACGCGACGTCGAAAAAAAAAAAAAAAAAGGAAAATTATACCATATTCGATAAAACCACTTTGACGCCCACGCGCACCTCCTGGATCAAAGAAGCCGGGAGGGCAGAGATATCGCGCCCGGAAAGGGTTTCGTGAATGGATTGAATCAAGAACCGAACGTGGGTTATCCACAAGGATTGCAGATAGCGAGGCATGGCAATGTTTCGAACGGATGGGAGCACTGGGTGCAGGGCTTTGAGAAGGCCATGCTCCTCGGAGGGAATGGGTACGATCTGGGGCATGCGCGACCAAGGGCCTTTCCGACTCGACCAAAAGATCGATGGGGAAGAACGGCATAGGCACTGGTCATTTTATAGGGAAAACGGCTACAAGACTACACGAATGGGGAACCGGAGGCGTAAAAACTGGTACGACGGAATTACGCCACGTCAAAATTGGACTTCGGGATACCATTCGCCTCCGGCGACGTCAGCCAGGAGGTCCGCGAGGTCCTTCCCCACGCGATCGCAGTCTTGAACGCGCTCACGAAGCCAGTACCTTTCCGCGATCCAAGGATCTGCAATTTCCTGCGCTTCGAGTACTCGAATGAACTCCGGAGTCCAAGAGGGGACACAGGGGATGTGCCCCATGACGGAGGAATAGGGAATGTCGATGAGGTCGGAGGTTTTGGAGCGGGAATCGCGTGCGCACTTGAGCATGCGATTGACCATGTCCAACAGGACGCCCTCGTACCCACTACCGGTCCCGTACGAAGGTTGGCCAAGCAGCATGTGGAACTTCTGCATCAGAGACAGGGTACGGATGGCCTCCGGAGGAACAAATAGCGGCGTGGCTGCGTTCAGAGCCGACTCCAGGGCAATCACATAACCAATACTCTATGAAAGGAGTAAAGAATCAGCCGCGGCTTAGCTACCCTGGGGAAGCGGAACGGATGAAAGAGCGCCGCACCAGATACTTGAGCAAATTACCAACGTGCGGGAGCATGAAATCGCGCGTCTCCGGCGAGATATCGACAGGCTGGCTGGAACGGGAGGGAAAGCCCTTGTTGATGACGCGGGCGTAGGGGCCCACAACGTCGAAAAAGTACGCGCGGACACCATAAGAAGGATGCGTGAATGCGGAGATAAGAGGAACGCGGAGAAGGTACGGGGGGAGGAGAATTTGTAGCGAGGCAGGAATTTGTGCCAGCTCGTGCACAGTACGGGGCGGGAGAAAGGTCCGGACGGCGTCGAGCTCTGCGTCAGCCATTGGAAAACCGGGAAGACGGAGAAGCTAGGCTCCGGAGCGGTCGACTTTATAGCGAAGCTCGAGAATCCATCGATCAAATGGTGGTAACATCACGCCCGGACGAGCAGATCAAATTGGGGAAACCAAAATTTACGCGACAAAGAAACGCTGGGAGTAGTGCTACGCCGGAGCAGTCAAAGACAGGCTATCTACGCGTCTGTCGAGCTCAAACGACTCGACTTCGATGGAGCGCTCGGCACAGGATCCCTCCAACGGCGAGGAACCACGCCGGAAAGACAAAGCGCGGAGGGCCTCGTCCTCTAGCCTGTCGTTCATGGCAGCGACCGTATCGTTCGCGTGCATAAACACCGCCCGGAGCTTCTGCTTCAGGTCGTCCTCCACCCAGCTAAATTCGTCGCCAATGAAACCGAATTGTTCGACGAGCTGGATCATATACGCAATGCTGTTGGGCGTCGGAGTGGGTACGCGAGTATAAGGGCCGACCGGATGCGATCTGTCGATGGCGAGAAATATTTTATCCTGCGAGGAAAGCATCAGCGAGAGCCAAAGGGGTGCCACCGGAGGGAGCAGTCCTCACAATATGGATCATATACGCCCCGAGCTGGCCACGAATCCAAGGCGAATCACGCGGGACCGGGCTCGCATTGCGAAAACGATCGCGCAGCGCCATAATGACGTCACGAAGCGGGCGGAGGACCTCCAGGCAGAATTGGCGCATGACGGGGCGGCGAAGATAGTTCGACATCTCGATTTCAGAGTCGAAGTCGAGGTACACAACTTCGAAGTCGGACCGGAGGCGAAGAGTAGGGGACTCGTCGAGACGATAGTCCTTGAGAAGTGCAAAACTGAGTGCCATAATCAAGAAGGCTACGAAGAACAAAGAGGGAAAGTATGGAAGTACGAAGCGGATCCGGGATCCTTTATAGGGAAATCACTGCGTGCTAACAAGACGCCGGAGTTGATGGGCGGACGAGACGGCCACATCCGTCGAACTGGGGAAATTCCTTGGGGGTCCCCAGGATGTCGAAGGACCCCTGCGCACGAACGCGGAGCGCGTCAAGAACCTCTTGATAGCGCTGGACCTGGAAGGTATTATCGTCTCCGGCGAAGCCAAATGCATCAATAAAGACCCGGAGGATCCTCAGCATGTTGAGGCATTCGCTGGTGACGCATATGTCGTAGCGTGGCATGCTCGGACCATGATCCTTGAGCTTGACTTCGATGGAAAGGATATAAAACGCGACACGATCCTGATAAAGAGCCGCCGGAGGGGTCAGAAAATCCACGTCCGGACCAGGTTGTTCAAGGAAACTCACGAGGACGGAGAGGATCGTCGTCACAGCTTCACGGATCGACATATTATCCGCCTCCGAAAAATCGGCGGAGGAAGGCTGCAGGTGGTAGAACGGATCCACCAGCATATGAAGCGTGGAGAGGGGTAAACGGCCCTGGATAAGCAGGTACTGGCGTAGGGGAAGGTTCGGACGCCATAGTTCCCCCGGAGCCGGACGAGCGTCGAGCTGCTGAAACACTCTGTGGAGTACCGCAAATTGCGAAGGGGCGGAGAGCCTCGAGAGGCGGGAATTGACAACCTCCATATCGACGGCGGTCACAAAATTCAAGTCACGAAAAGAAATTCATATTCAAAGCAACAACGAGCCAGTTCGCTATGTTAAAGACGGGCCAGCTCGCCGGAGTTCGTAGTAGATCCATCACGGAAGCTCTGCGATCGACGTCACCACCCGGTGGTCAAGGGCTGACGCATCATACGCCCCGATCTTTCGTACTCCGGATACTCGCCACGCGTCTGCAATAAAAGTGCCCAGCAGGAGGACACTCTCGAAAGGTGCCGGAGGGAATGCTCGAGCTCTAGGGCCTCGCAACGCTCGCTGCCCTCGAACCCGTAATTATCCACCAGATCAGAGAGGATTTCAAAGACGCGTTTCGATCGATCCGAAACAATGGGCTCGGGAGGAATAACGCTGTGATCCATAACTCCGTCCCAGATTTGGACATAGGAGGGGTACTCCGGCCGTTGCAGAGAAATGAGGCACTAAGGGGAATAGGCGGTGATTTGCTTCCGCGGAACACGATCGTACCACAAGCTCTAGCATCTTCCGGAGGGCGCGCCGCACCATGCCGTACGTCGTCCGGGATAGGTGATACGGTCCGCAAATGCGCCCGATGTAATACGGGTCGAGGGCCTGGTGAAGAAGGTAGACGCATCTTCGAGCAATATGCCAATTTGGGCGCCGTAAACAATAGCCTGCACGAACTGGCCATGGCCTCGGAGCAGCCCGAAGAAGAGAGCGCAGCCGATGGCAGTGGGAATCCTTGGGAGAAGTGGATTTTTCAACAATATACCAATCTAGACACCATCTACAATGACTGTGAATAGATACGTATGAGGACAGAGTCCATATTGAATCAAAATAACGCCATTGGAACCGTAGCGGGCCGGCCCAAAGACTCGAAAAATGATTGGGTATAAAAGGTGGCGAGTTCAAGTTCTAGATCAGCGGTGCGCTGCTCATCATATTTCTCCACGCGTACGATGCATATGTTGCATGCTTCATAGTCCGGCCATGACTTCATTACTGTGTTGAGACGCAGAAGGAATGGCAACTTCTCTCTCCAATCTTGGGCTGCAAGCCCACGATTGGCGTAGCGCAAATCACAATCGAAAAGACTAAATCCTGCGGTGGTCCAACCTGGGAAGCAGGAATACACCAATTGTTTCCTAGAATCTGTGTTGCTGGACTGTGAAACGTGAAGGCGCTTATCCAAGGCAATGAACTCAAGTCGAAAATTGAGTTCAGAGATCTCCCATAGATAAGTTCGGGCCACCTGGACGGTGGGCAAGACAATATTGGGTGGCCTGGAAAGATCCAGGGAGGAACCGTCATGCTGGAGGCAGGGTCGAAGAATGTTTTGTAGGTTCAATAGCTTGGCATGTGTTTTGGTGACCTTCAATCTTCCCCTCCTACTCACCAACGTCTGAGACCCCGCCTCAAGCTTGAATAAACCGCCATTGAGAATATCCCGCCACTCTTGAGCACTTAGGGGTTCAGCTGAATCTGACCCGACAGTCGTGCCAAAGACCCTATAGATCAAGGCGGTCCTCATGTACGCCCATGTGGCAAAGTATCGCGCCTTCCGGTCATCGGACACTGCAGTGCAGAACAACGCTATGTCGGGAAACAGGTATTTCGCGTCAGCCAAAGACCTAGGCCGCGTGGGCCGGAAGGCGTTGACGGAGGCGAGAGCCTTTTTCCAGCCGGGAATATAGTCGGGCATGTAGGGGCTGTCGATGGGGAGGAACTTGTTTCTGCCAGCTGCAGATTTATTCGAATGATGGACAAGATTGCGAGGGTTGGTAGGCTCTTTCGAGTCTGTAAATGGATAAGAGACCGGTGGGGGCTGTGTCCCAAATGCACCTACAAGGGCTGGGAAGGAAGCAAGACTGGCTTTGGTGGCGAGTAGGTCCCGCAGCACTGTCCACAGGAGTATCATTGAATGGATCGGGTGTATAGCTGATTTTGCGGGTGATGTGATGGATGCACTCGAACTTTTTGGAATGACTCCCAATGAAAGTCGGTGGGGAGTCAGGGTTGACCAAAGCCATTTGAATGACATGTTTTGGCGCAACCAACGGGGCGATTTCGAGTATATTTTGGAACCGGAAGGCGGAGGATGGCTGGATAAACCACACTTTAAGGCCTGCAGCAACATGATCCTCTACGGTGCGCAGATCAGCTGTGAAAGTCCCCATTCTGAAATCCACCCCAGTAGATCTAGTCAGACCCGCCATTCTGGGCTGATAGACTTTCATGTAGTCCATGACCGCGATCGCCTCCAGTAAGCTGCGCTGAAAGGCTCTGACAGTCAAAAGCAACTCCATGTAGCCAGTTGGCAACACCTCGAGACGTGATAGTGCACATATTGCAGTTTGCATTAGGTGAGGGAGCAAGGGAGGGATCTTGAGGCATGAGGTAAAAGACTGGAATTGGGTCTGAACGCGCTCAAGCACCCCGCGCAGCCGCTCGAGAACGGAAAAGGGCAGTTTTCCACAGCCACGAAGAATGGATTGCCCAGATTCTGGGCAAATGAATTGCTCTCTTGTTGGATTGTACCACAACGCGAGGATGTTCTCGTTCGTTTGCCGTGCTTCAACACTCTGGGGGGGAGCTGGGATGCTGCTATAATGGCAATAGTCGGGGACAAATATTTGAGGCCATTGTATAGGGTCATCATCGCCCCATAATCCGTCCTGTCGAAGATGCAGGAGGCGATTTGGTCCTAGAGCAGGCACCAATATGCACTCTGCATTGGGGGAGGTGATGAAGTAAGACCCATCTTCAATCACTGCGGCAAGTTGACTGTCACGGATCCCAAGTGCAGCTATGTTCCATTCAGTCAAAGGACAGCGCTAGGGCAATACAGAAAGAATTCGAATACCGTGCGGATTGCGGTTACGCAGTAAAGTCTCGGGTTGTGTCCGCAGGGTGCTGGCGGTCGGTGCGAAAGACGCGGACATCTTCTTTCTGGCAAGTTGGGTTGCAGCACTATATGGGAAGAGTAACTTCAAGAGTTACCAGCGATGGTTGCGGAACAGGAGTGAAAGCTGAGATTTGGATACCGGTACCGCCCGCGGATCCGGATGTGTCCCACTGATTGAGTCAGCTGATTGCCGATCAATTCGTCCATGCCGTTCATGACATGTACAGAAAGAATAACTGGTACCACAGGTCCACGCTATGCTCGACCCTCGCCAAAATTTAGGAATGATAACAAGAAAACAGTGATCGAATGCGAGCACTTTTACCGAATGCTTACCGTGGAAGTTGGAGCTGCCAAGGAGCTGCCATCTGACGAGCAATTCATGATCACCTTGATTCTGTACATGTCAGGTAAACGGCTTAACGCCACTGAAAAGGTTTTTGCTGTCATCGGAGGCGAGAAGTCTGGGGTATACTCCGCGACGTACGTTTCTGGTTAAGTTCTAACAGCCGTGGCCAGTGGTATATTCTAATAATCGATAAATGCAGGCCTTTTTTGACCGGCAGCTCATCCAGTCCGATCTTGCCTATTGTGATCAAGTGCACGAGCCGAGCGGAAGCCAATGCAGCTTGCAGGTTAGACGCTGAGTTCAAGCGCCTGAAATGTGGATCCGCGGAAATTCAGCCAGAAATTTTCGCACAAGCCATAGCCGAGTCAGACCGGATCGCAGAGCTCTTTGCAGTGCGTGGACCGTTTTACGCCGTGTACTTAGGAACAGAGAGGGGGGTATATGTTGGAAGGTGTGTTGAACCTATTCCGCCGCAGGACAATTCCGACAATCTTTGTAGCATCAGCGACGTCTTGGATCAGGATCATACCTCTCCAAAATTTGACGTATTCGAAAGTGTCAAGGATGCCCTGATCTCAATGGTTCTCAGGGGCGACTCCAACAAAATGAAACAGCTAGGCTTAGATTCCCAAAGTGAGCCCAGGGTCTACTCAAACCATGCTGAGGTTCACGAACTTCCACCGTTTCGATAGAGTCACCGTTTCACTCTGCACCGGACAAAGTCCACAGCCAGGTCCGCGATAAACCGACAATGAAGCGGCCTATTTTTTCTCACATACGGGACTTGTCGGGTATAATCGACACAATCTACGGTTCCACAAGTGGTTCTTTCGTATATTCCCAGTATGACATGGGAGAACAGGCCAACAGATATCTGCATGCCCATGGGTACACTGACTCAACCATCCAGAAAATTCATGAAACATGGGAGGGCTCTCAGAGTTCAGAGGACTTTGTCAAGCTACTTTCTCCGTACGGAATGGCAACCGCTGAGCTCCAATGGTTGTGGGAGATGATTACACATGGCAGAACATTGTGACTTTTGAAATTCCATACCGCCTCATTACGCTTCGGATAATCCGCGATCACCAGACATCAGCACTTAAACCTGCTCTTGTACATGTTCCACTTCAGAACCGGGGTTTGGCTCACTCAAAAGCTGAACTACATGCGCAGGGCTTGAGCGGGCCCAGGGCTTGGGCTTGAGAAATGGAAGCCCATGGCCAAGCCCGGCGGAAAAATCCTATTTGAAAGTTACTTTCCGGCTTATTTCTGAAGACGAAGCTTACCAGTATTACTGCAGAGCATGCACAGAACATTTTGAAGAACCCCAGGTGCGCATAGGTATGTATTGATGGCAATATATTCCAAGCCCGGGGCTTCAAGCCCTGGTCCCGGGCTCGGGCTCGGGCTTCAGAAATCCCAAGCCCAAGCCCGCTGAAGCCGAGTCCAAGCCGCGGCTTTCAGGCCAAGCCGGGCCCTGAACATCACTAAATTGTCATTGACGATAAATACTGGTGTCCTCGCAGGATAATTCTAATCAGCAACCCCCTGTGCGGATGTACGGGGGTTGCTGGATAGAAAAAACCTATCCAGCAACCCCCCGAAGCGATCGCGCCGGCTAGGTAGCCGTTCGATGAACCTGCCGAGGTTCAGCTAGATCTGGTCATTTAGAATGCCTCCGACTCACCAGGTCTACAGTAATTGCAGGTGGACTCAATTTTGAGACCCTGGGCGCATCTTCATACTCAAGCAGGTGCCCGGATGACTTATATGGAAGAAATATCGGAGACTGTATGGAAGAAATATCGCAGTCTCGCCTGAGCATGGGGAATGTGATCGCAACTGATGGCGCCAGATTGGAGGTGCGCCTGGCGCCTGGTGGACACATAAGAGCCGCACAATGCAATTGAATTTTGGAAATATATACAGTGTATCCATTGGTAACATAAAAACCCAACTCTGTGTATATTCTGGCCATGGAATGTAGTGTTCTGCCGCAAACGGCGATCGCTCGGCAAGCCCGGCAACGTTCTCGGCATTTCTTTCTCACTGCAACCCGGCGACTGTTTGGACAATCTTATCTTTAGCTTCCACATTTGCGGGTTGCTGAATAAGTAGCAGCAACTCCCCGTACATCAGCACCGGGGGGTGCTGATTAGAATTATCCGTCCTCGCATGCGCTCACAATTCATTTTCTGACGACGCGTGTGCTGTGTGGCAGTGTCGGTTCCCACTCGGAACCATTAGTCAGCACCTTGGTTGCGCAGCGCCGCGCAACATCGCCGCTCTTTTTCCTCCTTCGTAGCGCTCGGGTGCCAGGCGTCATGGCCAATGGCGTGCTGTCGTACGCGTATCGCGGCTGTATTACTACGGCCCTCTCATCAATTCCTCATCTCCCTCTGGCGTCCTTGTGTGTTCGATCATGATCAAGCACGCCGTCTTTGCCTCGGCTCATTGGATGCTGCTAGCTGGCGCACCGACAGAACGAAGACTTCAGCCAGCCTCTTGTTTTGTGACTGGGGAAAGTGGTATGTACCAAAAGATCTAGAAAGACGAATGAGACTGTCCATGGCTGTAATTATAAATTACCGTTTGGATGAAATCTCCGGCATCCAATTGCAAGCCCTAGGGGGTGTACACCTTACACTCATCCTTCCATAGCCAGCTACAGGCCGCTGCAGTCTAGATTTCAATCTGATCTGATTCTGACGCTTGCAATTGAACCTTTACCATCGATCGCGAATTCTGGCCCTGGGTAGAGTTTTTCAAACGCGCATCACGTGAACTGGGGACAAACGCTATACAGACGCTTGGATAATCAAATGCTATGAGTAACGCTCCCAAAAAATTATCCAGGAATTCAGCAGAGCCCAGGATCATCTACGACCCAGCACATCATCGACCCCGATTTGTGGTGCTGACCCACGGACCAGGAGTGCAAATCGCTTGGACTTGACTTATGGGCCTCATGTTGATGCGTCCCGACTATAAAGGAATTGAATGCTGCCTCGTGGTTAGTCTCTTCGAATTCAAACCTTCCCCAGAATGCCCACTTTACGGAGGAATCCCACTGGACCTTGCATCGTAAGTTGGCCGCAATTCATGATTAGATTGACTCTATTTGATATTTCAACTGCCAGCCTAGCCGTGCCCCTGCTAGAGGGTATCTCTACTCGCGATACAAGGCGCAAGCCATCTCAATTCGCACACGCACTGTCACCACACCCTCAGTGAGCCTGGGGCCCAACACCGGCCTGACTCCGACCGAGTCCCAGGTCCAGAGGCTCCCATACCTCAAAGTAGAGTCGCACTTTGCGGCTTCCAACGCCACCATCCACGACGCCATCGTGAAGGTCGACGAACACCGGTTTCTGGTGATGGCTTACTATGACCCAGCCAACCCAGTCAATGAGGCTTTGAAAGCCGCAGCGCCTGGTTTCGACTGGCGCGGAGAGCTGGTAGTCGTGGCGCTAGGACGTGTAACCCCTTACCTTCGCAAAGTTAGCCCTTGGCTCGCCAAAGTTGCCATGAATAAGTGAGTCTGCTGCTTTGTGTTGTTATCATCTCTCAAGCGGAGCTTCCAGATTCATGGCTGCGTATCTCCAAAACATGCACATGAACGCGCCCATTCCGCTGACCGTAATGTAGACGCTATGGTGGGACATGTAATTGTATGTGATGGCTGCAACTCAGAATTTGGTCTGCTGGTGAAAAATGACTGCACATTACTGGCCAGTGTCGCCTGATCTTTTGTTGTCGCCCCAGCAGTTATAAGCATATATTATACTAGGGGTCCGCTGAGGCGCGGGGTGCTCGAAGCCACACAGCGGCTTTTCCCGAGCACAGCCACATTACGAAGTGTGATTACGCACACCCGTCGACTGAAACACAATTAATCCCTGCCCGCCGGTCATGTATCTGGTACCGTTCGAACCGCCTATGAAAACGGCGGTGATTGGAATGCTTTCAAGGCAAATTGACCCAGAATTGAACGTTTTTGAGAACACCCTCCTCGCAATCGACCAGGCTGTTTCCGGGCTCGTAGTGCTTCCACACTTCCGCGAGCAGTTATGAAAAGGAAGATGCGCGACACTGAAGAGGAGAGTGACAAGGGAGGGGAATGAGCTCAGCCATGTCAGGTGCGCTTTTGTTGCGCTTTAAATACTGTTCACTGTCGACAGTGCCCTAACTTCCTCGCAGGCCGTTACTTGTCGGCGCCCTTGCAAAACAGCACATCTTGGCCTGCCGCTCGATAAATCCTGTCTCAGTTCTGAGCGCTCCCAGGCCTTTGCCTTCGCCTTCGCCACAGCACTGCCCATACACACCACAACATACCCGGGCCATTATCTTCCGCTCTCCTCTCGATGGTACAGACGGAGTCTGCCGACAATAGTCGGCATGACTGTATGCGCACTCTTCCATGCTATGTGACTCGATGCAATGTCTGTCTGGTATAGGCGCCTCAAGATCTTTGGTCCAAGCCATTTACAATTGATCGTGATCGTGAGCAGCATGAGTAATATAAGCAACGCAGCGCCAACGTTGCGGAGGTTTCGACTACAAATCTGCCTTCTGTAGCGGAATGAAATATGATTTCTCCATCATTCACAACCCAAAGAAGTATCTTGCCAATATTGAGTGGACCTCATAGCTCACCCCTCTGCCCACATCTCTCTATAGCATTTGACACCCAATCTGGGGGAACAGCTGAGTGCGTACAAGGGATACCTAACAGTTTGGAGAATCTAAAGAATATTTTCCCCTCCTACAGCACCGCCACGACGTTCGTCCACACCGCACGTGAATCCCATCATGATCGATGCACCTGCCACTGAGAGTCTCACTCCCACAGACGTGAGATGGACCCGTCCTACCTTCTGGGTTCGTCAATTTCGTTGCGACACTTGCTTCCCATCTCTGACAATCTCATAGCAGACAGCCTCGAGAATCTACATGTAGCTGCTGCAGAGATCAGAAACGCGTATTCTGGTGGGAGGTCTTTGCGGCTAGTACTGCATAGCACCGACTCACTGGCTATAGATGGTCGATCCAGAACTTCTCGGAGTCACTCTCGATCTAGTTCTCATCCCGGTCCCCTGTGGAATTCGCAAGACAAAGGAAAAGGTCGAATGTACAGACCGCGAACTGTATACACCGAAAAGGTGAAGGTTTTGCCACTTCCGTGATGAATGTGTCTGAGCAGGAGCAGACTTCATCGGTGGCATCTAGCTTTGAGTCTCCTCCCTCCATTGGTGTTCAACGGCGCGATCAGTACCGCCGGCCGGGTTCTCGGACATCTGGGCCAGTTGCCGGACCTAGTGGCCATGCAAATCGGAGTCCTGAACCATGGGTGGATAACTTTGCATCGTCGGGACAATATGGTCCTCGCGCGGACGAACGTGTTGGGCATTGGGAAGACCAATGGGACAAGAGCCAAAACGTAGCGCCAAACATAACACAATGGGCCAGGGAGACCGACCAAGCGGCCTTCGTAGCGCCAGACAATGTACGACACATCAGAGCCATCAACTGATTTCTCATTGACATCATAACCAGCCCCCACCCCCTGCACCCATGGCAGTCGACGAGGCGACCGCTGCAGCGCCACCAAATTATGTACGACTCATCGGAGCCCTAACTGATTGCTCATTGACATTATGATTAGCCTCTACCGCCACCCAACGCAGGAGCTCACAACACATGCAATGCTCATTACGAGGACCTGCGACGTATGCTTGGGACAATCCGGGCACAGCTGGAACAAAGGCGGAGGACACCACCTCCTGTCCTTGAAGACCCCCCGCTACTCCTTCGTCGTGGATCTCATTTTCCGACTTTGCCGCGAAAAAGGACTGGGGAACCAAAGCGTCAAGACGCCATTGTATTGCAACTCGCAGTGAGGAATGTCAAACAGTGTAATCACATCCTAACTAAGCTCCTAGCGACTGGTGCGGAAGCAGCTACGAGAATTAGTCAGCAAACCAGCCCAGATTCATGTCTCCGTTACGCGAGATGAACGCGATGAATACGAAGGGTCACTTTCTCGGCCTGGTCCACATGCAGAGGCTACCTCGGAAGATTACTTTCGGTTCGATATCTTGGGTACCCCTCACTCTCCGTGGAACAAATCTGCTGCGCGAGTATTTGCAGACTTTATCATTGCACGAAACGCTTTTCAAAACACTGTTGAAATGTTTGACGCTATCCGCAAGGCATTCACCACACATCTAGAAACAATCATGAGGCGGTATAAGGATTGTGCCAAGTCTCAAGCAGAGCGTTTGCGCCATGCTGCCTTGGATCGGCAGCAAAGCAGAAAATACGAGGTCTCGTCCCTGTCTTTCTTGATATCCATGCATGAGTCTTGATTATGGGTCCAGCTTTTCTACCGCCGCCGTTATATCGCGTATACCTTCGAGCCGTTGCAAAGGCATATAGCGATGATCGAGTACTTCGGCATTGATGGCATGTCGAGCGACGAGTCCGAGGCCGATGAAAACGATGGCCATATCCGGTATCGAATTCGTTCTCCTCAGTGGAGGGCGGACGAGGTCAAACCGTGGTTGCGGACATTCGATTCCATTCACAATGTGCGAAGGAGAAGGGGTGAAGCGCATAATCCTCGCGGAGCATTCCCCAGGATTCGCCTACCAACGAACAGGAAAAGCGACAGCCCGAAGTTCGTCAGAGGCCTTCCTGTCAACGCGTATGATCCGGAATGGATGGAGAGGGATTCGCTGAGGAGGTATGATCTGCGCCCCTTGCCGCAGTCTTATGACTTCACTCATGATTCCGATGCTCTCTCGTATGTGGGCATGATTATTTTGTTCTCACTGAGTCTTAAATTATCATTCTAGGTTGGCCATGCACCTGTAAATGGCCATGCTTTTGAGAGGTTTGATCTTGTGCAATATTGGAACGTATGTGATCTTGCGCACGCACAGAGCAGTTTATCTAACCTCTTTTGAATTCTCTCAGCACCGGGAACATGTGTTCGTCACGCTGTACCGGATCGTTCTCGATGTTTTGCCGGTACAGGCATCCGCGGTGCCATGCGAGCGGGTTTTTTTCCTCGACCAAGGAAACAGACACCTTGCGCCACGGGAATCTCTCGTCAGCCGTCATGGAGATGCTGCATGCAGATCCTTAAGTTCATCTATCGGAAGGGCAGGATCAGTTTTGTCGATGATTTGGTCGCCACGGAGGAGGAACTGCCCGTGATAGATGTTGATCCCACGGTTCTGGAGGAATCGCTGGCGACGGGGAGGATTTCGGAGCTAGTGGATCTCTTGAGAGTCGTGGAAGGGCTGGGGGGATAGTAATGCGTGAGGGTCTTCATACCGTTTACTACGTAGTTTCTCCGTTTGAAGACTATTCTTTCCAATTGACTAGTTCTACTATCTAATACCATTCAAATACTATATATGTACCTTATCAAGCCAGCTCGAGGTGAACTGGGTGGGGCTTCGAGCCTCGTCAAATTTGAAATTTCTTTACCTTGGGCCTCGATCGACCTCAGCTCGCGCCATCACTATGTGCGACGCATCATAGTAACGTCATGCCGTACAAATTCAACAATGGTAAATCTGTTCCAAATGCTAGTCGTCTAATGTCAGTCTGTCTGTCGCCACTCACCCCCCACACACGCGTACGCCTGGGTCCTTGCCATTGTGATCAGCTAATTTTGAATGTGCTGATAGATCGAGAGTTTGGGATACAGGACTCCTTAGTCTCACCGTCTAGACTCGGATCTTACTGGGACAAGCTCCAACTGTCCATTATATATATATCGACATGCAATCCACAGACAGGAACAGGGGTAGGGCCTTGGAACGATGCCCTGGATGCCTGCCTGTTATGCGCGCAACCAATACTTCATACAAACCATCCGCCATGGAAATCTCCTATGAGCGACACACCGCCGAAAAAATTGCGGAAAGCCCATGCCCTTGGCGTCTGCATGACGTGTACAACGTCCCTTACTGCAATGTCAACTGTTCCATTTGCAAAGCATACATTCGACATCTGAGTCTGGCTTACAACGGAATACGGGATGATCCTGACTGGTGCAGATCTACGATGCCAGAGGAGGAGTACAAAGATGACCAGGAAGAGGATGAAGTGGCGAATCAAGTTCAGCAGGGTAATGGATGGGAACCCCCGCTACTTGGAAGTGCCACGACCCTCAGCGACCCAGACGACGAGGATGACGATGGCGAGGACAACGAAACCCCAAACCGAGGCCTGAAGCGCGACATGCACACTCTCTTTATGCTTCAAAGCTCCAGGGGACGAGAGGAAACAGGTCAACAGTTTCTCACAGATCCCGCTGTCCTGGGGCGCTCTCAACGAAGCCTCGCAGTTCTCGCAATGAAGTTTCAGGAGGTACATAGCGAAAAAGAGGGAAAACGTGCCGTGATATTGGCGTTGGAGCAGGAAATTCACCAGGACAAAAAACTTCACGAAGAATTGTCTGCGGAGCTCCTGTTGTCGGATCCCGAATATCCGCACAAAAGACGGCTTCTGCCCGCTCCTACGGATTCCCCTCTTCCCCACCGAGACCGACCCATAGACCTCCAGCAGACAGTAATTGAGATGGTGGCCCATGCCTCCAAACTCTCCGTCCGTGAGGCTGGGACGAACGACAAGTCGCAGAAGAGGTCCGTTGGCCAAAAGAGGCCGACTGCAACAGCCTCTCCAGAGGAACTTGCAACATGGATACAGTCGTCCAAGTCCAAGCATGTCAAAGGAGTTCCTGCGTCCCCCCCCGACTGGGATGTTGACCTGCGAGACGCGCGGGGGCACCAGGCAATGATGACCATGGTTCCCCCCCGAGGCGCGCATCAACGAAGCAAAAAGTTGCGGGAGGAGCGCATGCAGTCTTTCATAGCGGTTCTTCGTATCTTGATCATTCCAGGTCGATATGCGCAGCTCATCAAGACACACAATATCCCAATTGCTTCTGTGCCACTGTCAGCAGTCTGTTTTGGTTCAAAACCAGAACTGCTACCACCCTTGTCAGTTGCTGAGCAGTTGGCCCGCAGTGGTCTCACCCTTGCTGTCGCCGATGATTCCTGGCAGTTTTGCAAAAAATACACGGAAGATGAAATTTCGAGGCCTGCCGGCACTTTCGATCCTAAAATGATGAGGGAGCTGCTGCAGAGTGCACAAGATACCCTGGCCAGAGATGGTGAACCTCCCAGCCTTCATGACCACTTCACTTAAGCTTGCGTCAGTTGCTTATCTAAATAAATTCCTCTACATCTCTGTGTACCTAGTTGTCTTCCGAAGTGGAAAAAATGCATGATTTGTATATACGTGCCATATTCCCGAAAAGGACCGATAGTGTCCGTTTATCCATTCCGACTGGATGCGTGTTCTCTCATTTCCCTTCCATACCATCAGCCTCCTAAACCTCGAAATTGCCGGAGCTGATCAAGTTCCGGAGCGTACAATCCTGGAGGGGACCCTTCAAGTTCAGCATCCTTTTTCGCTAGCTCCAACAAGGTAGTGGCCTCCCTGTGCCTGTCGGGATCCAACATCTTGGAAAGAGTCTGCAACAGCTTCACAGCAAACTGCCAAGCATCATCCGCTGCTTCCTGGGTCAAGCCCTGGTTTGCCAATATCTGTACGACATCATCGTCTGTAGGTTCTTGCCTCTTCTCAAAGGCGCAAGAAAACCGGATTTTCTGAGCCACAGAGATACCCAACTGTCCAAGTCGTTTTGAGTATGCCCGGGGTCTTGTCAGGACCCTCAGGACAGCAAGGAGACAGGTTGTGCGGTGGTGTATATCCTCGCGAAACCGAGTCTTCACAGGGACACGGGGCATGATGCAGTTGTGCCCACGAACATCACGCAAATCTACGACCCAATCCGGTCCACATGTGGGAATGCCCTTTATACGGTCAACTCGGCCAACCTGCATCCAGCGAGCAAACACTTCCGGAGATTGATCGCAGGTCGGCATTTTCATATTTTTCAATCTCTTTCGGAGCGTTTCAAGCTGAGCTGGGGAAAGCCTGGTCAGGCCAGCATATGACAGGTCATCGAAAGGTTCCACATTTACAGGGGCCAGGCCGAGGGGAAACGAGGAGACTGAAGGACCGGCGCCATCACCCTAGTGGGAGGTCAGTTCTTTGCAGAAAGAAGTGATGAGCTACATCACACACATGGGGCTTCCTGGCATACGCAGGCTTGTGCGGAAGCTGACTGTGGCGGGCATCAAGGGTCTGCTGCATCTCTCGAAGCTCATCTCGTCCAATATCCCGTGTTCGCTGGAGCGCAGCTATGCAATCATCCAGTTCAGCAGACTCAAGCGTTGCACGCTGGATGTTGGCTTGCAGTGCGATTTCGACACCTCGATTTCTGTTGCGTGCCGCATCATCTGAATGCAGGAATTGGCTTATCACCAGACGGCCCCGGGCAGACTGCTGCTGACGCAAGCATTGCATATGCTCTATCAGGCTCGGATCAGGAGCCTCGTCGTTGGTCCGGAGGGAGTGTACGGGACGCCTGGCACCCGACGTCGGGCAGGCGGGACGGCGAACCACGCCCTCGTCCTCATCCTCGGAGTCCTCCAGTACAAGGTGGGGTACAGGTACATGGTACGTGGGTTGCTGAGCAAGCTGATACTTGAGAGCCAGATATGGCCCAATGGTGTGGAATCCGGCCATAGCGGCTCCCAGATGGCGCTGGTAAGGCTTGGATGCATAACAACGGGAAGCATCGTCGTCACCCTCCAATTGCTCCGTTTCGAGGCAACCCTCGCCTCTACAATGCGGAGTGTTGGTGCTCTCATCGAGCTCCCAGGTAAAGGTGGGTAGCCTGGTTTGCAGGTCTTCAACAGTTGCCTGGTCCAGCGAAGACACAAACGGCGCCAGAGCACGGGCCTCATCGGCAGCTTCGCGCCGGCAATTGGAGCATAATTCTCGAGGAGCCGGTTCCATTCTGTCAAAGTTGGTTTGGAGCAGATAGAAGATCAAAAGGTCGTAGGCTGCGGCGCAGGCTGGCGCAGGTTATTGGCCATGGGAAGTTATTGCGCTACATGTACACATGTACAAAGTACGCACTTCATGCCAGACCAGAACGACGCGACGAAATGCAAGTCCGTGCCCACCACCACTGCGGGCGTCGCGTGTCCCCAGCACCCTCAGCGATGGGGCGAACTGCATCGCTTGCTCCGCTTCGTGCACTACGTGTTCCGGCGGGCGTTCAACGACTGCACGCTTTGCGCCACGCGACATTCTTTAACGAATAACGGTAGCTTGTGTCGGAGAGCAGCACCGAGGTCGGCGAGCAGCACCGAGGTCTGCGAGGGGTCGAGTTTGATTGCGGACAATAACAAGGGCAAATGCGACAGTGCGTTTTCTTTCCCGTTCTCTGACCTCATTCTCAAATAACGACCTACCAGCTTGTGGAGCCCACAGTCCACCAACTGAAGTGTACTGGTTGTTTTAAAGGCACAGTCCTATCAGCCGGCCAATGTATCGACCCCTGCCCAACAGGGACTTTTTTCGTCGCTCGAGGACAATGTAATCTGCACGCCACCGATCGCTGGTATGGTGGGAGATCCTCCTCATGGCGCTCGGCTGCGCGTTCATCTTCCTGCCGCGCTGCCGCGCGCGAAACCAGCGTGCATCCCGGCGTTCGCTGCGTCGAAGCTCGACCCCAAGACGATCGCTTGCATCAAGACATTCTGACCCATTCATTGTCCAGAGTGCCAGGATCGATGACGGGTAGGTACATGTTGTTCACAGAAGACACCTAACGGACAGTTAAAGAAGCTGAGGAGATTGGAAAGCACCTGCGTAACCGGAGAGATGACCGGCGCAATGCGGGCGGCGCCTGCAATCCGTGCGCGCCTCATCACGTCCTGCTAACCCGATTTCCAATGTGGACGCGAGCGCCCTCTCAACGAGTCGTCCATGCACGCAGACATCTTCCCCTGCTTTTCAAGGGCTGTCGAAACTGAACCTACATTTTCTTTCTCGCTACCATTGCGCTACCACTTTTTATTTATACATGCGGTGATTAGATAAGAGATAAGATCGGAGAGCAGATCTGGCCAATCGAAGCTTCAATTTTTTTTTTGATTTCTTTGCTAAGAAAAAGTTAAAGCAACTATGTACTACTTAAGGATTCTACCAGGCAGAGGTGGACGGACTCTCCGGCTCTCGCAGCTGGCGCCTCATTTGCGCACGACGAGGCGCCAGCTGCGAGAGCCGGAGAGTCTGTGGGGATGGGGTTACATTGAGGCAATATAAGTACAATGGAAACGTCAAGGCGGTATACACGACGAAAGGTACATGTGCGTCTGGGGCCCCGTTGGAAAGACTGGCGGAGTGCGAGGCAGGTACTGAAAGTTTCGCGGGTTAACTGGAATCGGGAAAATGAGCGGCGGCCTGTCTGCGCAAGGACAATACGTACATGGCCCAGTATGTTGCCCCAAGCCGCTGGCATCTGCGAGAGGAAACGCAAGAGGAGCGGAACCTGGAAGGGGTGAGTCGGTTGTAGGGGGGAGGACGATATGCACCTGGGAAATGATGACTGCAGCGCCACCTCTCGTGTAAAGACTATGTTCCATGCACGTCAGCGCGGTATAACCTGGGGCAGGATGTGAGCAAGTGAATGCAAGAGGGCCAAGGTCACTCAGCTCGGCGCGGAACTGCACAAGTAATCTAATGGACATTTTCCCCCGAGCCAGATTGCGAGTGGTGAGTGTGAGTCAGCCCCAACGCAACACCTGAGAGCACACCACAAGCTTAAGGCCGCATCGTCAGGATTTTCCCTCATGGAGGAGCCCTTCCTTGCCAGGTCCGAACTCTGTTCGGACCGGTAGTACCATCTCAAATCCCGTAACGCCGCTGTGGACGACGCGCTCCCGGACGCACTGAGGTGTGAGAACCGGGGCCGAGCTGCACGCGATGAGACCCGTTAGCAGGGCCTCCCGCCGCCGTTGCTTTGTTGCGCGGGCAGGGGCGCGGTCCTCCCGCACTCCCTCGCAGTTGTGCCCCAACAGTTGAGCCCCTGTTGGGGTTCCAGGACGCGTACACGTGTGGGCTCACGCTCGGCAGGGCTGGTCGCGAGAGGAGCGGAACACGCCAGTGTGGCGGCCCAAAAGGACAAGAGGGCAGAGGGAAAGGCATCCCCGGGGATTTGCGGGCCACGTCACTGCTTTTACATCGCCACAATTTCCCACGGCTGCAATCATCAACAAGTCCCTGCAAACAATCAGCTTGAGGTTGCAGAATTACGACGAAGCCACTTGCCACTTGCCATGGAAGAGTGAGGCTAAATAGGGTCTATTTTCATGAGAGATACAGATATATGATATGTCTACGCAGATGTGCTCAAGATATACAATCTACTACTTCAGGAGTCCATAGACGGGCGAGGCGGGGAGCCCCTCGCGCCAAACGAGCCATTGACCGTACCAGACTCCTTCCACCGCTCGCTCATTCTTCCACAGTTTGTTGTCGATGCGCTTGAGGGCGCCGCATGGGAAAACGGCCGTCCAAGGTGTGGGGTACCCGTTGTCGTCGCATGCGTTGTCGTCGCATGCCTTGCAAGCAAGGACAACCTCGCTTGCGGTGTGCGTGCGCACTTCGAAAGAGGCCAGGGCTTTGCATTGCGGACACTGATGAGGTGCTGGGTGCCCGTACGGCCGCAGGTGGGGATGAGTCCACGCGTAGCGATAGACAGACGCGTTTTGAAAGTACACGATGACATCGGTGTGGATGCCGAGCTCGTAGTGAGAAGCCAAAATCTGAGGAAATTTTTTGACGTGGCCCTGGATAAAGAAGGACATGACCGTGTCCTGTAAGAACGTGTGGGCTGCAGTGGGTATGAAGCGAGAGATGGTGAACCCGATGGCGTTTTGAAACCCGGCACTGGAAGAGATGAGTAAGAGAGACCGACACGGAGGAATTGACATACGTCTGAACAAACACGGACACCTGGTCCCGCGCTGGAGGGCGATTGAGCTCGCCACACGCCAAAAGCACGAGGAGCGATGTCTTCGCGTTGCGGACGAGGGTTTGCAGCTTTTCAGGAATCAAGATGGGTAAAACCTATATCGCGTGAGGGACTGGACATGTTGCGATGGAAGGACGCGCACCTGGTTCGCGTCGCCTGCTCCAGAGCTGTCTGCGCAGAGGTGGATGCAGCCGTAGGCGGGCTCCACGTGCGTGGTCAAAAAGATGACGACCTTGGTGGGTTTGTACCTGCGGCAAAGATGGTTGTCAATAAAGGGAGAGGGGGACAGGGCAAGGACGACATACTTCGACATCCGGTTCAGTGCCAAGTTGTGCTTGGTGCGGAAAGCTGCGCCGCGGGTGTCGTCGCCGATATGGTATTCGATCTCCTCGAACCAGATGGGCTCCTCGCGGTAGTAGGGCGCCAAATGATGTTGGAGGACGTGGGCAAAATCCCCGGTGGTGCCATCGAGGCGGATGGAGAAGATGGCGAGGCGCTCGGTGTCGAAGAGGGGCCACTGCGCCCGAAGCGTTTGGGAGCCTGTGTAGACGAGGGGAGGCAAGGGCTTGTTCCTTTTCCACAACCCCTGTTGAAGAGTCAACCGCGAGGAACGCATTGTCGTGTACAGAAAAACGCACATGATACGGGACAGTCCTGCCGGCGCGCATCACTACTATTTTGCCGCCCTTGATCTGCTTCTTCCAAGACGGGATGGCAGAGGCACTCATGCTCCAGCAGCGTGGGCAGTAAAGTGTGTGGCTGTCAGACATATCGTCGGGAAATCGGATGCACTGGGTACAAATGTGGCGTGGGCAGAGCGCGCAGCCGTACAGGGTTCCGCCATCTTCGCAGCCAGAGCACCACTAAGTGCAAATTTATTAGTGGCAGATTAATAAACAGCACACTGAACTCACCACATTGGACCGCTGACCCACAGACACGGCTTGAGCGGGGATCGCCTGTAAAGAGGTTAGAAAGAAAAAAATTGGTAAGAAACCTGACATTGAGCTCCGTGGGCTCGTGGGCGGCGGCGGCGGGCTCGGGTTGGTGGCGAGAGAGAATGAGGGAGAGATCTACTCTGGGAGCCTTGCCGCCAGTGCTCTTCTGCGCAGAGACCTTGCCCACCCGGCCCTTGCCGACCTTGCCCTTGCCGCCGCCGCCGGCACCGCCCCCCCTGCCCGTGCTCTTAGTCTTGGCCATATTGCGTGGTGGGGGCGGGAAAGGAGGAGAAGGCGCTCATGTTGACAGGTGGCGTGACATCAATGGCGGGTCCTTTTTGATGGACCGGGGTAACCCGCGCAATTCTGCGCAATTGCTGCACATGTGTATTAATATTGTCATTGTCCCTTGATTGACGCGGCGCCGAGCTCGATTGGGGCGTCTATTTTGGACTTTGCGTTAACTACTATGTCAGAGTGTAGACAATTTTGCCAATGAGACGCGTTAGTCTCGACAATGAACGCCATGGGGCGGAAGATCCGCGCTCTGTCAAGTTTTCTGGCGCCGCGGAAGCAAATTCCAGGGGTACGGCGAAAGTGCAAAACGGGCCTTGTACCAGGGGCTGGCATGGATTACCTCAATTCATACGAGGATTCTGATTCTGCGTCGGCAGATGAAATTCCGAACAACTGAATTCGAAGAACAAGAGGTGGGAGTGGGATGCAAAGGGCTTGTGAAGGAGAGGAGCGACGGCTTGATGAAGCGCTGGCGAATGGTGCGCACAAGACCTAAGTGATGTCCATTATACCGAGGTTCTAAAGCAGGCTACAGGGAGGCTACAACAAAGAAGAAGGAGTAGCAGAGCCGCCATGCAAGCGGCGTCAGACATGTACAAGAGAGAACTACACATGTACAGCTCGATATCTAGATATAGAAGCCGCCGTCAACGATGATTCCGACTTTCTCGGCTGGACAAGAGATAATAGCATGGTGACCACCGAGGTGGCACAAATCTACCCTGGGGATCCGGCAACGCTTCCAAATTTGTTGGAGGAGGGCAAAATTATCCATACGAGACATAGATGTTTGTGTGCCACTATTACTAAGTCTCCTGACTGAAGATCCATTGAGAGAATGCTTGAAATTCGCTTTCACCCGT